>MU551646.1:6145916-6226673 GCA_024362625.1 Silurus asotus | reverse complement strand
TGCGACATGATCCCAGCGTCAGAGCATTATTTACATCATATATGCTGTAGTCAATTGTAAGAAGTGTACTTTTATATTTGCTTTTACATTTGTCAAATCATTTTACAATGCAGTCCAGATTGCCTCTAGCTGTGTTGCAGTGCTTGTGTGCACTTCCATCTGTTTCTAATAGGCACATTACTGTATGTCTTATGAGGATTTGACAACCAGACATTACGATTAAGAAATGATTCACTGATTAAGTCGAAATTAATGCAATGATTAATTAGTAGTTTTTGATCAATTATTTAACTTCTGCAATAGCTTAAATATTTGTTTTGAGCTTCTAATATATTAAATAACAAGCAGAAACAGTAGTTTATGGATAAATTGAATAACATGACATGATCACAGAAGTGAAAAACTCCTCTGTATCGAGTAGAGGTCAACCGATGGAGTGGATTTGATTTGACAGATTCCCGAAAACAGATAACCGATTAATCACCAATCTGTTTATAAGACGGGCAAAAAAACACACGGCGCAATAAAATATTTTAAAGTATTTTAATTAATTTAATTTTAATACTCTGGCCTTTGTAAAGACATTTAAAGATTGCTATTTTAAGCATGACTGGATTTATATGAAACAGTAACGCTTTGAAGTAGGATTGCTTGTAGCATTAACTGAAATTGATAAATGCTTTATTTATTGTTTGTTCATTTCAACATTTAATCTCATTGGACTGTAGGTTTAACGATACGCAATTTAATCTTGAAACATGTTTACAAGGGTTCTTTTTAGTTTATCACCTGGATGTGTTTTAATTTCTTTGTCTCATGTAAAGCTGAAATCTTATATAATAATTTAAATGTAATGGATTTAATGACTCTCTTGTCTGCCATATACAGTGCCCTCCACAATTATTGGCACCCCTGTTTAAGATGTGGCATGTATTGGCACCCCTAACAATTCCTCTAAAAAATGTAATTTATTTTTTATTATATATATACATATATACACACACACACACACACACACACACACACACACACACACACACACACTATATATATATATATATATATGTGTGTGTGTGTGTGTGTGTGTATATATGTATATATATAAATAAAAATAAATTACATTTTTTAGAGGAATTGTTAGGGGTGCCAATACATGCCACATCTTAAACAGGGGTGCCAATAATTGTGGAGGGCACTGTATATGGCAGACAAGAGAGTCATTAAATCCATTACATTTAAATTATTATATAAGATTTCAGCTTTACATGAGACAAAGAAATTAAAACACATCCAGGTGATAAACTAAAAAGAACCCTTGTAAACATGTTTCAAGATTAAATTGCGTATCGTTAAACCTACAGTCCAATGAGATTAAATGTTGAAATGAACAAACAATAAATAAAGCATTTATCAATTTCAGTTAATGCTACAAGCAATCCTACTTCAAAGCGTTACTGTTTCATATAAATCCAGTCATGCTTAAAATAGCAATCTTTAAATGTCTTTACAAAGGCCAGAGTATTAAAATTAAATTAATTAAAATACTTTAAAATATTTTATTGCGCCGTGTGTTTTTTTGCCCGTCTTATAAACAGATTGGTGATTAATCGGTTATCTGTTTTCGGGAATCTGTCAAATCAAATCCACTCCATCGGTTGACCTCTACTCGATACAGAGGAGTTTTTCACTTCTGTGATCATGTCATGTTATTCAATTTATCCATAAACTACTGTTTCTGCTTGTTATTTAATATATTAGAAGCTCAAAACAAATATTTAAGCTATTGCAGAAGTTAAATAATTGATCAAAAACTACTAATTAATCATTGCATTAATTTCGACTTAATCAGTGAATCATTTCTTAATCGTAATGTCTGGTTGTCAAATCCTCATAAGACATACAGTAATGTGCCTATTAGAAACAGATGGAAGTGCACACAAGCACTGCAACACAGCTAGAGGCAATCTGGACTGCATTGTAAAATGATTTGACAAATGTAAAAGCAAATATAAAAGTACACTTCTTACAATTGACTACAGCATATATGATGTAAATAATGCTCTGACGCTGGGATCATGTCGCATTTTACTGCAACTGCTCAGTTTTAAATCAGTAGGTTATACTGTAAATTGTAATTAGCTCCTTCTGTTTGATTATAATTCTGCCCTTGGTGTCCGTGTATATCAACTTGTTGTGAATGATTGATAGCAAGGGGTTTAACAGGTCAGAGGCAAAAGCACCTACCGTATTTTCCGGACTATAAGCAGCTACTTTTTTCCCACGCTTTAAACCAACCGGCTTAAACAATGAAGCGGCTAATTTATGGATTTTTCCAGGGTTTTTCCCGGTTTCACAAGCTTCATTTCGCCAAAAACCTGAGCCCCATAACATTAGACCAATGAAAATGCCGAACGGGTTCAGGTGAACCAATGAAATTTTTTATATTAAATTGAGCACGCTTCCACTGAATCAGGCCGCACCACATCATAAATATGGATGAGGTTCCTCTGACGTTTGACCTGCCGCTCACTCGGACTGTCAAAAGGAGAATCATTCGTCACCCTGAAAACAACCAGGCATGGAAAAAAACACTTCACCAAAGGTGATTTTTAAACGCAGGACGATGCCAAAAGAAAAACTCCCGAGAGAAATTCTTGTGAAAGGAAGGAGTAAGGCCGCACCACATCATAAATATGGATGAGGTTCCTCTGACGTTTGACCTGCCGCTCACTCGGACTGTCAACACGAAAGGAGAATCATTCGTCACCCTGAAAACAACCAGGCATGGAAAAAAACACTTCACCAAAGGTGATTTTTAAACGCAGGACGATGCCAAAAGAAAAACTCCCGAGAGAAATTCTTGTGAAAGGAAGGAGTAAGACAGTAAACAATGACTTTCTTGGTAGGCTACTGTTTAGATACAAGCCGTGTAACAGTCACTGCCTTTCATTAAAGCCTGTGTAAAGTTCATTAGTTTCAATTATAGACAGGTGCGGCTTATTTATGTTCAAAATAAAAGTCTTTGTAAAATTCAGTGGGTGCGGCTTATGTTTGGTTTTGCACTTAATAGTCCAGAAATTACGGTGTTTTATTTTACCCTGTCAGACCCTGTCAGTCAAAAAAAAAATGCCAAAAAGGAACTAAACAGTTAAAATAAATTGCAAACTTAGATCAACAGTTCGGTCAGCCATATATTTTGTCTTCACAGGAGTCTTTTGTACATTCTGAACCCAACTAAAAGCAAACTATGCATAGTATTGGTGAAACAATCAGCTGTGTTTTCTAGTCTCTGAATGGGACAGCCTTTTTTTTTTTTTTTTTACACCAAAGCTACCCATAATGTGCACAAGTACAAACATTTAACATAGAAAACTAGGGTTGTTAGGATCAATTAAGCAATACTGCATGAGCAAGTGTGCAGTTATCGTAAAGCAGTGTGATGTCCAAATGCAGTCATCATTTTTTAGGATAGTAAAAAAAAATCATATTTTAGGATGATGCTCAACTAATCAGATTACTTGACCCCTGACCAATTATCACATTACTGAATTACAAATGGTGCAATGAAATTTCAGTGTCCAATAATTTATTTTTAATAACACTGGAACTCAAAAGCAATTATTGTAATATGTTGTTTTTATTTCATCAAGAAATGGAAGCCGAAACACACCACCCCTGCACTGCCACAAAAATCCTCCTTCGAATGTCAGAACTCTATCAAGAAGGAGGCTTGTGAGAGAAGCCACAGAGAAACCAACTATCACTCGGAAGAAGCCACAGAGATCAGTGTCTGGGAGTGACGTAGTGCTGCACCAGTCAACTATATCACTGCATAAGGCTGCACAAGCCTGACTAGTGTGGGAGGGTGCCAAGAAAGAAGCCAGTGCTTAAAAATGTCTATCTTAAAGCACGCCTGTCCACATTTGACAGGAAGCATGTGAGGTTAGCTGCGATTTGGGGGTAGATGGAGTTTTTAATCTGTGACTGCAAATGTGTGGCAAAAATTACCCATGCCACAAAACACACCATTGTTACAGTGAGGTTTGGTGGTGGCAGCATCATGCTGTGTGGAAGCTTCCCATCAGCAGGGGCTTAACATATTAATAGAACTGGAGAATTTTAAATCAGTCCAGTATAATTCACAGCTAGGAAGCACATGAATTCTGCCTGGAATGAAACGCAGCCAGCACCAACATTCAGTAGATAGTTAACATTTGTTGTGTTAATTATAAGGTTCAAATACACAACAAATCAGGAGGAAAATGGGAACAAAGTATGTGTTTTCTGTTTAGAAAAAAAGCCCAGAAAGCTTAAGGTCTATGTGAAGAAGAGGAAAAGAGCGAGGTGCGCGCGCGCACACACACACACACTCACACACACACACACACACAAATCCTGATCTTTTCATTTAACCTAGCCTCTTCAACACCTTGTTGCATGCACTTTGTTTGTCTGGCTGCTGTACCATTACAATTTCCCTTTGGGACTAATTAGGTGCTCTCTCTCTCTCTCTATCTCTCTCTCTCTCTCTCTCTCTCCATCTATTCTTCCATCCATCTAAAAAAACAAAATATTGCAAACATCAATCGCTGTCAAAGCCCTCGTGCAAAGTTCTCGTAACATGCATCAATGTTTCAGCTCATATAGATTTATATAAAGACATGCAGAGTTTTAGGGTCGAAAACCATAATCCAATATCTTCAGAACCAACAAAGCCGCCCTTCTGGTCCAGTAATCATGTTCTTCACACATTGTATTACATTTCTTTTTTAGTTGTCTGAACAATGCAATATTGCAACATAATAAAACAACAATAACTGTAAAACTGCAAATCCAGATGTTCGAGTCCTTCAAGGGCAGGACTGAGCAGTTCAGGATGTACCACTGTGTCGGAGCTTAAGCCGGCTGCAGAGGATGGATATCTCATTCATTTCAGTACTGTGCATAACCATTATATTGATCCCTATTAAGATCAAATATGGCCCCTGCTTTTTGAAGGGAAAAATAAATAAATGAGAGATCAGTCACTGCATAAAGGATTCTTCGACATGGCGCGAATCGCTCCATTAGGTGGGTAGATGCATGTTAAAAGGCACGGCGATCCGTTTCCGGATTCGTTTCCGCATTTCGTCCTATACAACGCAAACATCTCTCCCATGAATTAATATCATCATTATGCACAAGGCGGGATTTCCGTTTCAGAAATGATTGCAAATCATCTGGCGCGCGCTCATAGCAGGCCTGCGCATAGGGCCTTGCAGTGCAGATAGCGCGTGCACTGGCCACGTCTTGGCCCTGAAAACCCTTAATGCACCACCTATCAGTTACAATTACGCGTCGAGTCTTTAATAAAGACCAGCAACGAACCATTTGACGTCTTGGAAGTCAAAGCCAGAAACAGAAACTGTTTTCTGGCAGTCCGTCTAGAACTAGGAACTGACGTATCTGTGCATTTAAAAAACAGCATGTTACTCACGGGAATGAGGAATCATCCTTCCAGACTGGACAGCGTTGTGGCCATTGTCATCAAATTCGCGCAATGGACTGTTTCAGTCCACTGCCATGCATTGTCTGTACAATGCGCCGACTGCAGAGCAATGGAGGGACCAGCTGGACTGGGTGTTCCGAGACAGAAAACAGGAAAGAGGCGTGTACACAATAAAAGTCCTATTAGGTAACCCGTGTAGGCAGCCAGGATAAACACATGGATGCTTCCATAGCACTGTTAACACTTTTAACACTTTGCAATATATATATATATATATATATATATAGTTGTGTTAAAAATTATTCAACCCCCACTGAAATTGGTTGTTTTGGTCGGTTTGACATTGATTATGCTTGTGTTGTCTTGCACTGTCTTGTGTTGTCTTGCACTGTCTTGTGTTGTCTTTGCACAGTTTTGTGTTGTCTTGCACTATCTTGTGTTGTCTTTGCACAGTCTTGTGTTGTCTTTGCACTGTCTTGTGTTGTCTTTGCACGGACTTGTGTTGTCTTGCACTGTCTTGTGTTGTCTTGCACTGTCTTGTGTTGTCTTGCACTGTCTTGTGTTGTCTTGCACTGTCTTGTGTTGTCTTGCACTGTCTTGTGTTGTCTTGCACTGTCTTGTGTTGTCTTGCACTGTCTTGTGTTGTCTTGCACTGTCTTGTGTTGTCTTGCACTGTCTTGTGTTGTCTTGCACTGTCTTGTGTTGTCTTGCACTGTCTTGTGTTGTCTTGCACTGTCTTGTGTTGTCTTGCACTGTCTTGTGTTGTCTTGCACTGTCTTGTGTTGTCTTGCACTGTCTTGTGTTGTCTTGCACTGTCTTGTGTTGTCTTGCACTGTCTTGTGTTGTCTTGCACTGTCTTGTGTTGTCTTGCACTGTCTTGTGTTGTCTTGCACTGTCTTGTGTTGTCTTGCACTGTCTTGTGTTGTCTTTGCACAGTCTTGTGTTGTCTTGCACAGTCTTGTGTTGTCTTTGCACAGTCTTGTGTTGTCTTTGCACTGTCTTGTGTTGTCTTGCACTGTCTTGTGTTGTCTTGCACTGTCTTGTGTTGTCTTTGCACTGTCTTGTGTTGTCTTTGCACAGTCTTGTGTTGTCTTGCACTGTCTTGTGTTGTCTTTGCACAGTTTTGTGTTGTCTTGCACTCTCTTGTGTTGTCTTTGCACAGTCTTGTGTTGTCTTTGCACTGTCTTGTGTTGTCTTTGCACGGACTTGTGTTGTCTTGCACGGACTTGTGTTGTCTTGCACTGTCTTGTGTTGTCCTGCACTGTCTTGTGTTGTCCTGCACTGTCTTGTGTTGTCTTTGCACTGTTTGCACCAGGTTGCACACATGCACTTTATGTGGCGAGGACAATTACAAGTCCTTAGCCCTGTGTTTTCTGTTTCTGTGATTGTTGTTGTTTAATTTAGCACCAGGGTTCTGGAGGAACATTGTTTCATTTCACGGTGTACTGCATCAGCTATATATGGTTTAAATGACAATAAAATCTTCTTGACTATAAAAGGAAGCGCAGGGAGGGAGAATATTATATTTACTTACATTATTTTAATCAAGTATTTATTTTTATGTACTTCTACTTTTTAAAGTAGCTTTATAAATCTTTTACTTAAGTATGTTTCGTTTGAACTATTGCACTTAACTACGTTTTAAATCATATCCTTTACTGACAAAAAATAAAAAGTAATAAAAATGCAAGGGCAAATGATTCCGTGCCTCGGAAACTACTACAGTGATTGATTGGAAGGCAGAGAACAAACTCTCTAAACTTACAAGAAATGAAGATAGAGACGGACAAGACAGACACCAGGGACACCAGACACCAGGGCCCTTCGATTCGAAAGTTGTTTCAATGCATGTGCTCACTGTCTGAATTTGTGATTTCTCTCATCATCATAAATTACATTATAACATGATTTTTTTTTTTTTGCTGCAGAGCGCATAACATTATACTCGTTATGGACACCGGTGTTTTTATTTATGCTTGTTTTTATTGGACTTTAGTTTCAATTACATACAATTAGATTGAAATGTATATCCCCTTATCCTTTTTGAACTGCACTAGAATCCCCCACCTTCTCTCACTATCAAAACTCTGAGTACATTTTAAATGAGCTTCCCTGTTCTTTTACTTGAGTAGATTTTTTGACCAGTAACTTGACTTGTATTTAAGAAAACTTTAATGGAAATAGCTGTTTTTTTTTTATTTGAGTAGAATATATGGTTATCACTTTGCATGCTGTGATAGTACATCATAAAGATTTCTGTCTTAAATTTCCCCTCACTATCTAAAAGGCCACAATTAGATATTTATTTATTACATTTTTCCCCTGATATCATGTGAAACTGAATCAGGTACCTAAATAGATGCATGCTTTTAGCAAGGCCTACACATAACACACATCACATATAACCTTGTGCTCCAGAACATTTGATCACATGCACATTATCAACTTGTGCTTGTTAATATCATGAACAGCAGCTACGCTAATTCCTCTTTACTTCTTCTCTTTCTCTTCCCATCTCGAGGCATCCTGAGGTTGTGCCAGCCCCAGTCACGTCCCACCTCATGAAGATTGTGGACCTTTAAAGAAGTAGATGCCGACCCCGCAAACATCCGGACCATTTAGAGATGTACCAGTGCCAATTGGATTATACTTCATGTGGAGTTTGGACATTGGACCTCCTTGAGTGTTTAAAGGCTCAGGCATGGAGAACTAGTGTTGGATTTATGATGATCACAATTTTGAGCTATTTTATGAGTTGCTTAATCGCTCCTGGTTCCATAACCTCAAATGACTGTATAAGACTGTAAAAAGGACATTACTCATAATCTTACATTCCAGTGCTCATGTTAGTTCTCACTCTCCAGTGTTCTGTATTGTTTAAGGACTATAATCACACTCTTGATGTCAACCAAATGAGGATGGATTCCCCTTTTGAGTCTGGTTCCTCTCAATGTTTCTTCCTCATAACATCTAAGTGAGTTTTTCCTTGCTACAGTCTGCTTGCCACAGGCTGTTTATTATTGATAAATACACATCACTCACCTTAACTGTTAAATTCTGGAAAGCTGCTTTGGGGCAATGTCTGTTGTGAAAAGCGCTATATTAATAAACTTGACTTGACATGCATCCACCATTATAACCACCAATGGCTTGCTCATAAGGGGTAAACTGATAAGGAAAAAAGTTATAGGCACTAAACATACACCTTTACATTACATGTACATTTACATATACAACTTTATAACATTTAAACCTGCTTTGAGACAATGCCCATTGTTAAAATTGCTATACAAATAAAGCTAAATTGAATTAATGAATAAAACCATAAAATGTACATTATCTGACATAAGATGTAAGTGTTTGTTATTTGAATATAAAAAAATTTAAATTATGTGCAGAATCTTGCAAGTGTAGGTTTGAAGCACTCTTTTACATCCTCAGTTACATCTGTTTTACGTTCATATTTAATTAAATTTAGAAAGAGTACCTTGATTTGACTTTGCTATTTTAATGATTTTTAAAATGACATTTATTTATTTTGTCATTTGTGTGTTAATTCAGTGTTAAACTCAACTTCATGTCTGGTTGAAAGTCCTTTGTTTTGTGTTTAAACAATACAACAAGCAATCTTTAGTAAAATCTTCACGTACAGCACAAGCACACACAGTTCCTGTTTTGATACAAAACAGTAGTACACACCATTTCTTAAATTAATTCATGCAGATCCTCCCAATTATTGCCAATTATTATAAATACTGAATTATGTGTTAAAGATTTTTAAATTAAAAATGAGTTGTTGAGAAGAGAGTTCATTGAAATGGCCAGACTGGTTCAAGCTGACAAAAAGTCTACAGTACTCACATAACCAATCTACTGCAGTACAGTGGAACCTCGACACTCGCGACCTCAATTGTTTGCGACTTTTCATTCGGAACCGGACTAAGAGTAACTCACAAAATATCTGATAGTTCGTGAGAACATTTATAACAGGTAATTCACAATTTTTGTTTACAGAACAGTACATGTACAATTCCCCTTGAAAAAAGAACCATAAAAAAGTAACCCCTGTGAATATCGAGGTTGCACTGTACTGCCCTCTTTGTTTGATTTCATGAAGTGTTTTTTTTTTCTTGTATGCTCATTCACTAAGCGGAATAACCAATCGGAGTTCTCTTTTTCGACAACAAGCTCCGCCTTCAGTTAGACACATTTACACAGTGGCGGGCCGTGCATTTGGTACTTGGGCCTTCAGTGGGGACTTACCCGACTTAATCCACCTCTTAATACCACCACTATCACTTCACAATTATAAAAAATACTATATAATCAATACTATACAAAAACGCAATATAACAATGCGTGGCATTACAGCGAGAGAGGAATTTCGCATATCGAGAGTGAAAATGATTTTACTAAAGCAAGCTCCAAATCTCTACACTAAAACCACAACTGTGCCACCTACATCATCTGGAGCAGGTAAGAATCGATATTTGTCTAATAACATGACAAAAACATAAATAAAATTAAATACAACCTACTCACCAGAGATGCAGACTGATAATGCATACTCATATAATTTGCACTGCTCCTTAGAGGCTATAAATCAGTGGTACCACTCGTAGGCACTGGTCTAGAAGTGGCAAAAAAAAAAAAAAACTTCCCCAGGCTGAGACAAGATAGCTAGCTTTGGGGTT
Organism: Silurus asotus; assembly: GCA_024362625.1. Lineage (NCBI taxonomy): Eukaryota > Metazoa > Chordata > Actinopteri > Siluriformes > Siluridae > Silurus > Silurus asotus. The sequence goes on along the minus strand of MU551646.1, from coordinate 6,216,491 downwards.
GGCTGAGCTCTTCTCACGATGTTTAGCTTTTCTTGAAAATGGATTTTTAAGTATGTCCAAGACCAAATAAATTCCTAAAAAAGAGTCAAACTCTAAAGATGTGTTTTGCTAGTCAAACTTGGCTGTAACAGTTTCCTTCTGACCAACCAATCAGAAGACGGAAAAATGCTGCCACTATTCTGGGCCAGCTAGCTAACCCTGTGAGGCAAATTTAAAACCTGATTGGTTGAAGAAAGAGATTTATTTCTTATAGAGAATAAGGTAAAAAGGCCAGCAGTACTGACTTTGAAGGCACTGGGCAGATTAGATTGACATGGCAGCAAAGAGAGGCTGAAATGTGAAAAAATCTAACGTCCACATATACGTACTGGAAGCAGTGCAGCCAAGTGAAACACTGCAAAATGAAGAGAATAAACTGTTGTGAATAAATGAATACAATTTAATGGAACAAATATTAGAATTGAGGTTGTAAATGTAGGTCAGTGCTGCTCATAGTGTTTAGGCCAGCAGAGAAGGCTTTGCTTCGCATTTACTACATTTAACAGACGCCCTTATTCAGAACAACGTACAAAAGTGCTTTGAATCTTTATCAAAGAATAAATCAACAATGGTTCGCAAGATTACAAACTTAAGATACAATCGGCCTAAAACTCTGTTAATAGAAATTATAACACTTTTTTTATGAAACAAAGACAAAATAAAAAGTGTTATTTTAAATGTTCCCGGAAGAGGTGGGTCTTTACCCATCAATTGGAGAAAGGCCAGTGACTCTTCCCCTAAGAAAAAACAGTGCAAGAAGATCTCAGGCAGCATGGTGTAGTGTGAGGAGTGATAAGGTTTTTGATGTAAGAAGTTGCTGGTCCATTTTTAGCTTTGTAGGCAAGCATCAGTGTTTTGAATCTGATGTGTGTAACTCCTGGAAGCCATTGGAAGGAGCGCAGCAGTGGGGTGCTGTGGGAAACCTTGAGCAGGTTAAACACAAGTCATGTCGTAGCAAAAACTTGCCACGTCCGTAGCTGGCCCTTTGGGTACTAATAATGTTTTAAAAGTAATTCTTCACAAAAATACTTAAAAAGATGTGGATGAGAAAAATCTAAGTAGAGTTTATTGCAGTAAAACCACAATCAACCCTAGAGCATACTCAAAATCATCATTTATACACATTGAACATCCCTTGATTACTATTCCATTTGAAAAAATACCCAACTTCTGGCCCTCCCCAGTTACCTTTATTTAAAAAAAGAAATACATGAATACGTCACTTAGGGGTTTGTTTGATCATTCTAATTCCCATTAACCTCAGCCTATTTAGGGTTGGACTTAAAAAATTAAGAGCCATCTTATTTCCCCCATTTCCTTGCCATGTTTATTTTCACATCAGGCCACCAAATCATGCACATGTCATTTTCTCAATATTTAATTTAATGTTATCATAGATTAGTGACAGCATGATTCTGCGTATGTGCTCAAATTAGTATTAAATCATGTTATATTTTTAGCCAGACAAATCCCTGTACAGCACAGTCTTCCGCAAGGCCCCTTGATCTCACTTAAGAGATAGGATCGTGATTTTCTGCTAACGCAGAAAATCACCTGAATTGGGTCACCTACACCTGACCCAAGAATGTGGCCATCATACCGGCTGGTTCGTGCCCCTCGATCTCTGACGCTTCAACTCAAATGGACATATGCCTCGCTGATACCAACCCATTTCCAGATATTTTCCAGAGATAACCTCACTTGTATGTGAGGACCTTACTGGTCAGACCAGTAAAGATTTTAATGGGCTATCCTTTGGTTTCTCTTCTGCACGTTCTCTTAAGTATTAGCTCTGTTCTCAAGGCCAGTCTGGCCCAGAACATTTCACTCAGGTACTATGAGTCAAGTCAAGAGTCAAGAAGCTTTCTGACCTTGTCAAAATAAACATCCAAAACAATCTGTCCCTAGTAACTGTGTGCTGTAATTTTTTCTCCTATATTTACAGTGTGTAGTCTGTTCATTAATATGAGTGTAACAAACTCACTGGTTCCACGCTGGAAGAAAGAGAGACAGGCAATAGATCATGAAATAGAGCATTCGTTATTTACTTTTACTTTTGCCCCAGTGCTTTTCTGCCCATTACCCAATATGGGTCTCACCCACACTCTTGAGGTCTCAGCGTCCGCCGTTCACCGATTGGAGAACCTTCCGCTCTCCACTACTTGGTGTCTTTCTCACCCCGAGGTTCGTGTCTGCCTTATTGCCGTCAGCAGCAGACCGCAATGATTAGTCTTATCAGTTACAGGTGTAGTCTTACCGCTCGTTCCATCCGGCTCTGCCCTTCATTCATGAACTGCTGCCACAATGAGCATGAAGTTTAAGTTAAGTTTTACCTTAATCCATTATCCTACATTGCGCAGCTGCATTTTGGATCATTTGCAGTGAACAAATAGCGTTTAGTGGTAGATCTGCCAGCAGAGAGTTGCAGTAGTCCAGTCTCAATATTAAAAGAGATTAAACAAGCAGCTGAGCAGCCTGTGTGGCTAAACATGGTCGAATCCTTCTGATGTTTTAGAAAAGAAACCAACAAGACAGTTGATTGTCCACAGTTACTTCAAGGTTGTGAGCGTTGGCTGACCAGGAAATCAAAAAGTAGTATAGAGTTATCCTTAGATCCTGAGCTGGGAATTAATCACCTGCAATGACCAGAAGTTTAGTTTTGTTGGGGTTGAGTTTTAGTTTAAGCACTTATCCATGATGATATGACTGCCAAGCATGCTAATATCTAAGCAGAAGCTATGGTATCTGAGGAAATAAAGGATAAGATGAGTTGAGTGTCATCAACATTGAAGTGGTAAAAAAAACCAATGTGAGGATATAACTTCACCAAGAGAGTGAGTATAGAAGGAGAAAAGGAAAGGACCAAGTACTGAGCCTTGTGGGACACCAGTGGAGTGTCGGCCCACTCCATGTTACCTTTGCTACACAAATTCCAAGGTTCCTGAGAGTTGACAAGAGAGTCTTGTGGTTGACCATGCTTGAATGCTGCTGAAAGGTTGAGGAGGATGATTACAGATGACAGCTTGGCTAATCTGGCAGCATGTAGTTTCTCAGTGACAACCAAAAGGGCAGCCTCTGTGGAATGTGCTACTTTGGAGCCAGACTGGTTGGGATCTTGGAAGTTGTTTTGTGGGAGATATACATACAGTTGATTAAAAACAATGCATTCTAAAATTTCATAAAGACAGAAGAGAAGTGAAAATGATCTGTAGTTGATGATGTCTGATGAATCCAGACCAGACTTTTTCAAGATGGTAAAACCTTGCTCTGCGACTGGCAGGAGGTTTTAATTCAATTCAATAAATCTTTATTTGTATAGCGCTTTCAACAATGAACATTGGCTCAAAGCAGCTTTACACAGATAATGTGGTGATAAAAAAATGTGTACCTGATGAGCAAGCCGGTGGCGACTGTGGCATGGAAAATTTCCCCGAGATGGCATAAGGAAAAAACCTTGAGAGGAACCAGACTCAAGAGTGAACCCATCCTCATCTGGGTTGCACCGAATGTCCATTTATTGCAGATATACGATGTTGGGGGTACAGTGATGGTGATCGGAAGCAAACTGTAGTCCTGAGTCAATGTAGCAGACTGTTTACATTAACTACAGTCCAAATCCATCCTCAAAGGTCCCGTTCTTACTCTGAAATTTTATGGAACCACCCAAGGCATTGATGAGAAACCGTCCCTAGCTGCACAGAGTGGCCTCCACACGAAGAGAACACTATCCAGAGGCAGGCCTGGATAAAGTGGGAAGATCTGCGGAGGGAAGAGGGGCAGGAACAGTGGTCACTAGAACCTCAGGAGCATGTTTAACTGGACCGAGAGAGAGGTCACAGGTCTTGTGAGATGGTCCTGAGCAAAGGTGAATGGATTGGATCTAGCAGGCAGGTGGTAGAATTGCAAGATTGGATGACAACAAAAGAGTGGGGGATTTCTAGCTGTGTAATGTAGGTGTAGTCAGGACAGAAGGGAAAGTCTGAAGGGATTTTCTTAATCATCTTATCATTAAAAGAGGTGTTCAGCAATCAGGGAGGATGAAGCAGGTGGAGCAGGAGGGTTGAGTTGTAAAGAGATGTTGTGAAGCTTACAAAGGTCTTGTGCAGAAGCCTCAAGCTTTTCCTTTAGAAGGCAGTCTTGGCTGACAGTCGACTGTCGGGCAATGTCGGGTGCTTTTTTGAGAGTTGTGTTAGTGAGCTATTCACTAACACAACATTTAAAAATATACAAAGCAGAGTGTACAATATATAGGTAAATAATGCAAGAGCTGGTTCCCCAAAAATTCTGAACATTTGCTCCATTTTTCTCACTAAAGTGAGAAGGTCAGAATTCTTTTTATTTAAATTGTATACAATCATCAGATTTATGGAGCATAGTCAAATGTATATACAGTGTCCTCCACAATTATTGGCACCCCTGTTTAAGATGTGTTTGTGGACTTCTAAAAATTCTCCTTTTTTTTTTTTAAAACAACATAGAACACAAATGCAAAAAAAGAGAGAGAAAAAAAAACTTTAAATCATGTTTCCCACAATTATTGGCACCCCGAACAATTCCTCTGAAAAATTCCATTTTTTTTTTATATATATATATTTTTCTGTAGTTGCTAAGGTTGGTCAGGGTATCTAGGGACTTTTATTTAGTAATTCATGATTTCCTGTTTCCCTGGGGTATAAATATGACATGACACAGAGGCCTAATTCTGTCATTTGTCAACATGGCAAAGACAAGAGAACACACCATTCAAGTAAGGCAGATGTGTGTCGACCTTCATAAGTCAGGCAATGGCTACAAGAAAAAAGCCACTTGCCTTAACTTGCCGGTATCTACAGTCAGAGGAATCATTAAAAAGTTTAAAACAACTGGAACAGTGACAAACAAGGCTGGAAGAGGTCCCAAGTTTATCTTGCCACAACGCACAGTGAGGAGGATGGTAAGAGAAGTAAAAAAAATTCCCAAGCTCACCGGCACAGAATTGCATCAAAGAGTGGCATCTTGGGGTCACAGAGTCTCCAAAACAACCATCAGATGCTCTCTACATGCCAACAAGCTGTTTGGGAGGCATGCAAGGAAAAAGCCTTTTCTCACTAACACTCACAAACGTAAACGTCTGGAGTTTGCTAAGCGGTACTGGGACTTCAACTGGGATCGTGTGCTTTGGTCAGATGAGACTAAGATGGAGCTTTTTGGCAACAAACACTCTAAGTGGGTCTGGCGTAAAACAAAAGATGAGTATGCCGAAAAGCACCCCATGCCCACCGTGAAGTATGGTGGAGGATCTGTGATGCTGTGGGCCTGTTTCTCTTCCAAAGGCCCTGGGAACCTTGTTAGGGTGCATGGCATTAGGAACGCTTTGAAGTACCAGAATATTGATGGCCTCTGCCAGAAAGCTGAAGATGGGTCGTCATTGGGTCTTTCAGCAGGATAATGATCCAAAACATGTGGCAAAATCTACACAAAAGTGGTTCAGCAGTCACAAACTCAAGGTCCTCCCATGGCCATCTCAGTCCCCAGACCTCAACCCAATCGAAAACCTGTGGGGCGAGCTAAAGAGAAGAGTGCATAAGAGAGGACCCAGAACACTGGATGATCTAGAAAGATTGTGCAAAGAAGAATGGTCAAAAATCCCTCTCTCTGTGTTCTCCAATCTTGTGAAATGTTATAGGAGGAGATTAAGTGCTGTCTTGTTGGCAAAAGGAGGTTGTACAAAGTATTAACATCAGAGGTGCCAATAATTGTGGCACACATGATTTCAAGGTTTTTTTTTTCTAAATGTGTGATTTTTTTACCACCAAAGTAATGTACTTAAATAAAAGGTTGGATTTTTCTCTTTTTTTGCATTTGGTTTCTATGTTGTTTAAAAAAAAAAAAGGACAATTTTTAGAAGGCCACGACCACATCTTAAACAGGGGTGCCAATAATTGTGGAGGGCACTGTACTTGAGCAACTTAAGGCCATTAAAATTGATTATCTCAATACAAGGGAAATTGTCAAGGGGTGTGGACATTAGTTTGATGGTTCAGAAGCTAGAACAGTAAGCAAGCTGATCTAATAAATTTCGACAAGGAACAAATTGTAATGACTAGACAAGTGGCTCAACCCATTTTTCTAAAACAGAAGGTCTTGTAGGGTGTTCCTGGTATTCCTGATAGGTACCTACCATAAGTGTTGCAAGGAAGCAAAAGATAAGTGCTCCAGCACCAACCCCAGCAGCCGCCATAACCATGCGCTACATCAAGATGCGACTCCAGGACTACTTAATTAAAGGAAAGCACAGCTTGTGGCTCTGGACTGGTTGGCCATCCTTTTTAAACAGCACTAGTGATGCTAACATTCAGCAAGCTTAGCTACCCATTTGAGTTCACCCTACAGCTCTGAAAACCCACCCAGGCGGAATACAGCCCAGAGGAGTGGTCAATGTTGTAGTGCTTCAGCAGTGTGCCACTCATCTACCAGAAGTGATGACAATAGGTCCAGTGCCACCAAGTCCATTTGGCAGAAGACCACTTGAAAGCATTTCTGGTGCAAACAAACTTACTTTCTCCCCCTCTCTTTGACCTTTTCCTTGCTTTACCTGTCCTTGCACCATGGACAAAGGGCTACTAAAGGCAATACCTGTGTTTCCCCCCTTACAATTTTTCTGTCTTTGTTACCTGCCACAAAAGTGACTGCAGGGCCAGGAGTGTGGAAATAATGCCTGGGCCAGTATATTGCCATTCCAGGGAACCTGGGCAATTGCAGAAGCAATAGCACATGATGGACAACATGACCCGGATTTCCCAATGCACTGCAAGCCACCCCTGATCAAGCTGGAACCTCATTCAGCAGTGTAGTACAGGCTGGTAGGGGCACAGAATTGGCTGTGGAGGCATTGGGTTAACCATGAATGTTAAGCTTATGGCTCATTCTGAAGATGTATCCAAGATGGCAGAACAGTAGTAGCTGACAGTGAAAATTCTGGATCCAAAATGGTGCATCTTTTTGTTGCCCATTTCACATGGCCTCCGAACATCGGAGCATCCGGTGTCTCTCGGAGCATCTTTTCAAAATAAAAATACAAAAAAAACATACTTCAAGGACCAGGCTTCCAGACCTAGGTGTAGACTGAGGCCAATGTCCAGAGGAGGAGACATTGTAGGCAGTGCATGAGAAGTGTGGAAAATGGACAGGAGTCAGTGCTCAGTGGAATTCCTTATTTCCACCCACTGCCCATCTCTGGTTTAGTTTGTGATCATGAAATGTAAGCTATTTTATTTGCCTCAGGAATTCATCCCCGTTATTGTACTCAGAATGTACATTCCACCTAGAGCTAATGCTAACGAGGTGCTCTGTGTACTCTACTGGACTACACACCCTGATTGTTTATTGTCACCAGAGATTTCAACCATGCAAGACTCAGAACCGTGCTCCTTAAATTCCATCAGAATGTATACTTTGAGAGGACTTTAGAGGGGAAAACACACTGGTTTTTGTTTGAGCCCGGTTTGTACCAGGTGAAGCCCGGCCCCTCTTTGTCTACTCAGACTAGAGACCTGCACAGGACAGATTTTTCAGTCCTGCTCCCGCAAAGTCTCTACCACTCCAGCAAAAATATATATTTTCTCCCACCAGCATTATTTAAGTTTTTTCCAGCTCCCACCCGCAGGTAAAATGTATAAGTAGTTTTATTTTCAATGCACTGACTGCTTCTTCCTGCTACTCTGCTTTTTTTTGTTTCACTTGCTTCCCTTAACAAACATTTAGTTTTAGTGTAAATGATGAACATGACACGAACAAGGAAATTTTCAGAACATAGATCAACTAAAACGATATCATGTAAAATCCTTGTGAAAACCAGGCCAAGCTGTTGTTTGGTTGTATAATCATTTTTTTTTTTTTTATAATGAAGTAATATCTTTAGCACTTTTGACCACTCAACTGGTTTTGAAACTAGTGAAAACCTGGCCAGCAGAAACCATCTCTTTTTTTTTTTTTTTTAGGACTACCTTAAATATACTGAATGAAAAATGTATAGGGAGCCCACAACCGATGGCCACATCACCAACTTGGAAGAATACACAACATCAGTGACCAGCTACATCAGCAAGTGCATTGATAATGTCACTTTGCACAGACTTTCCTGGGCCATTAGAGAGATAAAACGTGCAAATGCCCAAAGTATCTACAAACACTCATAGGCAGGAGCAACACAAGGCACATGTGGCAGGGCATCCAAGCCATCAGCACCTACAGGACCTCATCACCTTCCCTATGATAGTGATGGCTCCCTTCCAGATGTGCTGATTAACTTCTACACTTGATTTGATGGTGGGACCAGTTCCAAAAGATCTGAAGGCATGTAGTGCAGTGCAAAGAGTAAACAACACTTTGAAACATGAGTAACTGTTCCATTTTTAGCTTTCTAGACAAGCATTTTGTGTGTTTTGAATCTTTGAACGCGTTCAGCTACTGGAAGCCTGGAAGTGCAGCTGTGGGGTGGTGTGACAGAATTTAAGCAGGTTAAAAACTGTATTTCGGATCATTTGTACAGGACAAATTGCATTCAGAGGAAGACCTACCAGCAGAAAGTTCCAGTAGTCCAGTCTAAAAAAGATAAGAGACTGAACAAACATCTGAGCAGCCTTTGTGGATAGCCAAATTATTCTGATGTTATACAGAAGAAAGCAACATGAGCATGTCACATTAGCAACATCCAGGTTAAGGACAGTTGATTGTCAATAGGTATCCCAAGCTTGCAATTTGTGAATTAAGGGGGGATCAGTGAGGTGTGTATATCGTATATCTGGATATCGTAAGATCCTGAGCATGGGATGAATCACCTGTCATGACCAGCAGTTCAACAACGTCTCTCACACACAAACACACGCCAAACATTAAGGGTCAAATTCTGTTTGCACAAAATTACTGCTAGAACTTCCTGTTTACATATACTGTACTGTGTTTTCTGTGTGTATTATGTTGACCTTTTTTTCTTTTACACATGTACTTTATTTATTTAGTTTTGTATAGTTCTGTGTTCTGTTTGTTAATTTATGTTGTTTTATGTAGCACCTGGTCCTGAGGGAATATTGTTATTGTTAAAATAATTTTCCCCTTGTACTACACAGTATATGTTTGGAAGACATTAAAAGCATACTTGACTACACTTGTTTAGCAAGGCAGAGAGTGAGAGAGGATTTAGGTGGTTGTGTTAGGAAGGGCATCCAGTGTAAAACATGTGCTAAATCAAATATGCGGATCACGAATCTGAAATTCATACCAGATTGGTCGAGGCCCAGGTTACCAACGACCGCCACAGAAATCGTTAGCCAACAGGGTACCGGTCGAAATTGGCTACTGTGCCAAAGGAGGAGAAGAAGAAGAGGAAACCGTCTACAGAGACAGCAGGGAAAGGAGGAGTGTAGAAGAGTGAAGGTTAGGGTGGGCACTTTAAATGTTGGTACTATGACTGGTAAAGGGAAAGAGGTCACTGATATGATGGAGAGGAGAAAGGTAGATATGTGGTGTTTTCATGAGACCAAGTGGAAAGGGAGTAAGGCCAGGAACATTGGAGGGAAGTTTAAACTGTTTTTTTATGGTGTGGATGGAAAGAGAAATGGTGTAGGGGTAATCTTGAAGGAAGAGTTTAAGTAAGCATGTAGTGGAGGTAAGGACTGAAAGAAGAATAAGATGTGAAAACTGAAGGTAGACTGTAGTGTGAGATTCAGGAAAGGGGTCAGACAGGAGCTCAGTTGTGGTGAAGAGGTGCTTGATGATTGGGCAACTACTGCAGAAGTAATAAGGGAGAAGTGAGAGCAACGATTTAGAGGATGAAGAGTGAAAAGTCGGTTGGACCAGATGACATACCGCTAGAAGCATGTTTAGGAGAGATGGCAGTTTTTAACAAGATTGATTAACAAGATTTTGGAAGGTGAGAGGATGCCTTAGAAATCCTCTCTTGATGGAGAAGTATAGAAAAGGACCATAAGGAGTTGAATTGTGTTTGTGGATTTAGAGAAAGCATACGACAGGGTGCCAAGAGAGGAGTTGTATGAAGTGGTATCTAAAACCTTTTCTGCTTCCAGTGGTGATGAACAGGTTGAAGGACGAGGTCAGACAGAAGTCTCCGTAGACTATGATGTTTGCGGGTGATATTGTGATTTGTGGTGAAAGTAGGGAGCTGGTTGAGAAAAGCCTGGATAGGTGGAGGTACGTGCTGAAGAGAAGAGAAATGAAAGTCAGTAGGAGTAAGACAGAGTATGTGTGTGGGAATGAGAGTAAGAATGTAATGAAAAAAGTGTGTTGGAGAAGTGAAGAAGAGAGTGCAGGCAGCATGGACTGGGTGGAGAAGAGTGGCAGGAGTGATTTGTGATAGAGTATCTGCAAGAGTGAAAGGGAAAGTTTATAGGACTGGTGAGACCTGCTATGTTGTATGGTTTAGAGACAGTGGCACCAACTAAAAGACAGGAGGTGGAGCTGGATGTGGCAGAGATAAAGATGTTTAGATTTTTATTGGGAGTGATGAGGATGGACAAGATTAGAAAATGAGTTTATTAGAGGGACAGTGCATGTAGGACTTTTTGAGGACAAAGTGAGAGGAGCCAGAGTGAGATGGTTTGGACATGTGCAGAGGAGGAACACGGGGTATATCGGTAGGAGAATGCTGACGATGGAGCCACCAGGAAGGAGGAGAAGATGTAGGCCAAAAAAGAAGGTTCATGGATGTGGTGAAGTAAGACATGCAGGTAATTGTTTTGAAAGAGGCAGATGTAGAGGACAGAATAGTATGGAGACGGATGATCTGCTGTGGCGACCCCTAATGGGAGCAGCCAAAAGAAGAAGAGGATTTCCCTTTTAAACAGACTTAAGATTAAACTATCTGGCACATCTTATTCCAAGTTAAAGTAATTTATGGCAATACATTTGGCCCAATGTCCTCTTCAGTCCATATTCAGAATTAAGATAAGTAGCTTGAGCACCTGTTGTTTGCATTTTAAGAAATTCCTAAGTTTGCAACCTAGTGAACCATTTTTAATTTATTAATTGATAGACTTCGAAACACTTTTGTATGTCATTGTGATTATGGGTGTCTGCTAAATGTAAATGTATGCTTGTTTGATCTTATGGCAAAGCTCTACACATTTGAGCATTTAATACTAGGTAAAAATTTGCAACAAGGTCAAGCCCAGTATGTAAGGGTTAATTTAGCTTCAGGAATATGCACTGCGAGATAAATGTGCTTTTCTACTCACACCATGCTTCTTATTTCTTTCCAATTGGTAAGGCACCCTTTGACAAGGTACTATTTCACACAGACAGTGGATAGTGACTGAGAGAAGCAGATTAACCACCTATGAAGTTGGAATTACACAGTCACCCCTATTGTTCCCACAAGTGCAAGAAACTTTGGCACAGTTTGCTAGTCTTGGTTTCTGGTTTTGTTCAGTTCTGTGTGGACTTTAGAAGTCAATGTGGTGTTTAAATTCTATGCATATCCAATGAATTAACCATTCACAAACTCCTTGATCGGTTAAGAGCAGCTATTATTCGAATATGGAATTGAAAATAAAATATTTTTTTAAGCTCCAACTGCATTTCGGTAACTCTTAGACAGAATTCACCATCCACATGCTGCTTATACTGCCTATTGAGAGGCGCTGTCCTGAGATTATTGAGAAAATCCAAAGAAATATTCTCTCGGCAAGTGGTATCTAGGCTTCCATGGGCAGGTGTACCCCCAAACCTTTTGGAAAGCAGCACTTGTGGCCTGCCAAAGACCCGACGCCATAAAGAAGGCAAGAGTTTTTGGAGGCGAATATTGGCGTGGAGAAGGAGTTGTTCAAAGGCTGCCCACTGTCCTCATTTCTCTCCAGACCAAAGACAGTGTTACAGCTGGCTATGATAAAAGGTGTTAGAACATATAAGTGCATTGCAGCCTGCTCATGTTGACCCCCTCTTGGTTCTGCCAAAAGTGCCTTTTTCTTTGGATGAGCATCAGAATTGACCCATGTAGCAATAGTAAAATAGCCTGATCAGATAAATCACATTCTTTTACCTCATGTGGACAGCTGTGTGTGTTACTATAAGAAAGAATTGTACCAGGATGCACGAAGAGAAAAAGGTAAGTAGAAGCAGTGTAATTCTCTAAACACTATATTGTTGGAAGACACAGTACACCCATTCATGACAGCGGTATCCCCTATTGGCAGTGGCATCTATCAGCAGGGAAAAGTGCTCTATCACACTGTAAATAATTGTTCATTGTCTTGCTCAAATATGTAAGGCCTTCCCAAAAAAAAACTTTTTCTGAATGGAAGCATTTGTTGCTCTTAAACCTGTATATACCGTTCAGCATTGATGGACCCTTTCTAAATGTGTAAGCTGCCCATTCCACAAGCACTAATGCACTTCCATACATCAGAGATGTGGCGTATTGAACTGAACTGCGCAGAGGGCCCAAAGATCACGGGCATCCAATATTGATTATCGCCTTGATTAGTGAAGCTCCGACCACCTTTACTTCTGAGAGACTTAGCCTCTTTAACGTGCACTATAGCCAATCATCTTACTGACCTGTTGTAAACCAACATTAGCTGCAAAAACTTTTTAATTTTAGGAACACTTTCCAGACTTATTTTTTGCCCTGTCCCAAGTTTGAGACTTGCTGCAACCATTGAATTAAAAATTACATTATTTTTTTCCCTTAAGATGGTACAATAAGTTTAAAACTTTGATGTTTTCCCTTTTAATTGTGAATACAATATGGGTTTGCAAATGTACATTTTACATTCTCCCCTTATTATTTTTATTTGGGTTGTAGACCAAAAGGACATTTTTCTTTGTCATATTACTTTTCCCAATAAACCCTTTTTTATACATTTGTAGCTTCTGCTGCTTTTAATTTTTTAAAAGCTAATATTACACATAACAGGATACATTTAATAACCATTTGACAAGGAAATGTGTTCAAATTATATTTAACTACTTAGACGTATTTATATGGTGATTGTTCTGGCATGTAGCTAGTATAGTTATAGCTAGTAGAGCACTATGAAGTACACATTTTAGCTACTACACTGTATTTCTAAAACTAACACAATGAACAGGTACTATACTACCACAAAAGAAAGACAATAGATTCAAGCAGCTAATCACTATAATAAAAATGCAGGGGTATGTTATGACAGCTTTTACTGCCAAACATTGTATCATCAGTTTGATTTATAGCACCTTATTCAAGTGGCTTTACCTCCCTATTCAACATTTAGTCTATAATTTTGATCTTTTAAAATGGCTTGGTTGCTTATTTGATACTATAGAATAACCGTATCCTGATTTTTTTTTTTTAGAAGCAATCAATGACTTTCAAAGACACCCCCAGTAAATGTGACAGATGTAGAACACCAAAGGCAGCTATATTCAAATGGCTTTATTGTCCATGTTGGAAAATTGAACACACCATAACGGTCTTTAAAAAACGTTTTTAAAAAAGTTACGTACGAATACACAGGTATATTTAGATATATACAGTCACTTGCAAAGTTAGGTTACTACACCTAATCATGAGGTGCTTCGTAGGTGGTCAACCACCCCTTATAAAATAAAATGAAAAAAATTAGCAACAAAACAGAATAAAATATTCCAGAATATTTTAGAAGAAACCAGTAAATATGAAAAAAAAATCACATTTGAACAAAGATATACATAACTTGAACAACCCTAACAATCGTGTATTAGACATGTAAAACCAAGGACATGAGAAATTTGACATTATTAAAAAAAAAATTGTAAATAATTTGAGTCTGCAAATGACATTTAACTACTTAAGTGTCTACTTAAATAAAATAAAAAAAAATGTAAAGCCAATTATGTGTGTGGTGATATGTAAATTATTCTGGGCATGCACATTTTTACCAAACAAGTTTTAGTTTTTCCAATCATATCTTACATTATCTGGAGTTTTCTATAAACACTTGAAATTCAGTACGTAGTCCTCTGAAATGCAGTAGTAAAAACAATAATCTCTCTTATCTAATCTCTCTTATTATGTACACATCAGAGAGCGATGAAATGAGAAACCCAGGAAAACAAGCATACAACTAAAAAAATTGAGAAATGGGAACCCACAACGTGAGTCAAGAAACTATACAATTTAACGTTTCCAGAAAATTGAATGACCAGGAACCACCTGCATTGCAGGAAATACTCTACAATATACTCTACTCCATAACTGGGCTTTGAAAGAGAATGTCTGATGGTGACTGGGATTGGTAGGAATCGGACGATGTCCCATGAGTTTGCTGATGTTCTTCTAAAAGATGTGGAAAGGCGAACGCCTTATCGCACTCTGTACACTCGTAGACAACTTGTCCTACGTGAGTTTCCTGGTGCTGTCTGAGCTGAGAAAGCAGGCTAAACGATTTATAGCACATATCACATCTGTGGTCACCACTTACTTCACTAAAGGTTTGCAATTCAGGATGTTTCTGTTCATGCTTCGAGAGATCATATGGGGTTTTAAACGATTGGCTACAAACTGAGCAATGGTATTTAGGAAGGGCCATGTGGGTCTTACGGTGAGACAAAAGTAATTGTTCCGTTTTGAAAGAACTGGAGCACAGGTCACATTGATACATGTGATCATTGTGTACTCGCTGATGCTGTGTGAGATATCGCTTTTGGGCAAAGCTCTTTCCACAAATCGAGCACTTGAACGGCCGACCATTTGCATGCAACTTCTGGTGCTCCTGTAAACTTAGGTTGGAAGGAAACCGTTTATTACAGGTAGTGCAGTTATAGAAGTCTTCTCCAACATCAACGTCCTCCTCCTCCTCCGCGTTCATATTAGCGAGTACGTCAGAAGAATTCTCCAAACGTCTCCTTTTAGAACGATGCTCTTGGTGAACACAGTAATGTTGGCGAAAGGCTTCGCTTCCAAGGAAGCTTTTTCCACATTCGGTACACTCGTAGTGTGTAGCTGCGGACAAATGGCACTGTTGATGTTTCTCAAGTTGTTGCTTGGTTGAGAATGTCTGGTTACAAGCAATGCACACATAAGCGTGAACGGAAAGGTGGTTTGCCAGCTCTAACACTTCAGAGAAACTCTCAGGGCAAATAGGGCACCTGTAAATTTTGTCCTGATTTGAATCATCAGTGTTTAATTTCTTCACTTTATCAGTCGGCGTTTTGGAGGAGTTTTCACCACCGTGTGTTTGCAAATGGGTCAAGAAATGATGGCGGTGCCTAAAGCTCATGTGACAACTATTACACTGAAAGGACCGTGATCCAGATAACTGATGAGTGAGCTGATGTTTTTTAAGGTGAGAACCATGCAGGAAATGCTGATTACAGTCTTTACAGGAGTACGGGCGCTCTTTCGCTGGATTGCAGCCATGCTCCGAGAGCTGCTCAGGATCTGGAAAGCACACTTGACAAATTTCACAGCGATACCCGTATTGCTGAGCGCTACTTAAGGAAGGGCTGACGGAGACTGGTGGGGATAAGGCCTGCTTTGCCGGTGGAATTAAAGGAGGGAGCTCGTCCTCTCCCTCAGTGTGGATTTTCCGGTGCTCTGCTCGGCTTGACTTGCAGGAAAAGTTTTCGTGGCAGAGATCACATGGGAAATTTTCCTCCCGATGGGTGGTCATATGTTCTCTCAGTTTTGAAAGCCGCGTGAAACTCAACTGACATTTTGTACAGCGATGGGGATGTTTTCCGACATGAGTGTGCTTATGCTTACGCAATGCAAAGAGAGAAACAAAACCTTTACCACACATTTGACACTGAAATTCAGACTTATGACTACGCTGATGCTGCTGCAGATTTACAAGCTGAATAAAGCATTTGCCACATTCTTCACATTCATAGGGCTTTTCACCAAGATGGCATCTTTGATGGTCTTCGAGATTTTCTGATGTCAGGAATGTTTTACCACAGACATGACAAGGAAAATAAGGGGCATCGCCATCGTCCTCATCGCCATCGTCCTCACCGCGATCGTCCTCACCGCGATCGTCCTCACCAACTGCTTTATCATCTGCATTACTTCTGTTGGATTCATTGTTGCTCAACTGATGTTCAGTAGAAGCACTCTTAAGGTCATCAAGACTTATTGCACTCCCATTGTGCTTTGCCCTGAGGTGCTTCATATACGACCTTTTTATAGTGTAAATCTTATTGCAGGGTTGGCATGTATATACTTTAGGAGACACCTGATCAGTTTTCAGAGAAGGCGCGATTGTTTTGCGCGGTTCAGCAGAGGAATGAGACAACCTTTGGTGAGCATTCAAGGACTTGGGAGTCCAAAACCTTAACTCGCATATTTTACAAACAAATGGCCGATTAGGGTCATGACAAGATCTGTGTATGTCCAAATCAGAGAGACAGCGGAAGCTTTTAAAGCATTCAGGGCAGGTGTTCCTAACAGCTTCCTGGTGATGGGTCTTTAAATGCATTTTTAGCATGTATGATTGTTTAAAACTCCTACTACAAATGTAACAGCGGTGGCTTTTAAATAATATGCGCTCCTGGTCTTCACGTCCATGAGCCTCAAGGTGACTTATAAGCATGAGCCCATCTGTAAAACTTTCTTCACATTCAGAGCACTGATATTTGTGAACTACAGGTCCTTTATCCTGGTCTTTGCATGAAAACTTTGTCTGTAGTACACCAGTTCCTGTTGCGTTGGAGTCTTTATTACGAAAGACTAGGATGTCGTCATTTGTACTTTCTGATGGAATGGCTTCTTTCTGGTTAGGTTCCTTTGTAGTGACTTCCAAACCCTTACACCTTCTTGTGTGCTTTTGTTGACCAGCTTTGTTCCAGAATCCCTTGTTGCATTTTTTGCAATAAAGAGTATACGATGCTGTATGAGTGCGCAAATGCATTGCAAGCCCGCTGTTGTTTATAAATCTAGAGTTGCACTGCTCACACTTAAAAGGTTTCGGCCTTTCGTCATTTTTGTGCTCTTTGTTCGCATTTATTCGATGACTGCTCTCATCATACTGGTCATCCACTGGTTCC
The DNA here is from genome assembly GCA_024362625.1 of Silurus asotus. Classification (NCBI taxonomy): domain Eukaryota; kingdom Metazoa; phylum Chordata; class Actinopteri; order Siluriformes; family Siluridae; genus Silurus; species Silurus asotus. The sequence goes on along the minus strand of MU551646.1, from coordinate 6,199,451 downwards.
TCCTTAATTTGCATATTACTTAACGGTTCATAGTTGGGGGTACTTGACTGCTGTTGCCGAACAGATCTGTGATTTGTTAAAACATGTTGCTGAAGCTGGGAGAACAACAAAAAGCGATTATGGCAGTGGACACAGGAAAATGCCTTGACCTTTGAAGAACTGGAAATACTGTCTGCAGGTCCAGGGCAGTCAGTGGATTTTAAGCTGATGATACAGTTGTTTTGATGAACTTCAAGAGTTTCCTGCGTAAACAACCCACCACATCGGTCACAAAGCACTTTGGGACCTCTTTTCCCACTGCATTTTGTTAAGTGCCGTTTTAAGTAGTCTTTTCTGATGAAACCCTCATCACATTTGCCACACACAAACGGCCTTTCCCCTGTATGAAGACGAGTATGCAGTGTTAATTCCGATGGGTTTTTAAAGCGGCGGGGACAATACTCACAAGAGAACTTCCACTTATTAGAATAGTTCCCCTCATTATATTGCAATAGTTTGGAGGATTCTCCACAAGCCTGTACTGAAGATTTAAACTCTGTTGGCATTTGCATTTCCTCGAGGCACACTGTAGAGGACATCTTGCAGCTTCCCCTAAGATGGTGTCTCTTTAGACTGTCCCTAGTGGTATAGCTGCTCCTGCATTCTTTACAGGAAAATGGTTTAACAGTAGAGGGTGGCATAGAATTGGGCCTTGACAAGTTGCTTGTGGCAGAAATTGTCTCAGAAAGAGTATTACGGTCAAGCGAATCACATTGTGGCTGTGGGTGGTCTTCGGAGCCAACTTGGTCAAGAGCAATCCGCTTAAGCTGCACCTCAAGTTGCTTTTTGCCTCTACAACGTGACTGGTGACGTTTCAGATGATCGTGTCGAGAAAAACAACTTGGACATGTTTTGCAACTATACGGCTTAACGTCTGTGTGGGTAAGAATGTGTCTTCTGAGATTTCTAGGTTTTGTAAAGGTTTTTGTGCAAAAACTGCACTTTAACTGATCACCATTTTCTCCGATGATCACTGTGTGTTTCATGTTACTAGCTGCACTGTTTGGTATTGTTTGGGCTCCTTCAGATTCATTTGGTTGATTTGCTTCATGTTGCCTCAGCACACCATGACATTCGGCTTCGTGCTGCTGACATGTAGTCCGATTAGCATATTTCTGACCGCAATGCTCACAAGCAAACTGTTTTTTCACCGAGTGAGTAGAAATGTGTCTTAATAAGTAAGATCTGTACTGGAAGCGCATGGAACAATGTGGGCATCGTTCCTTAAGACTGTCCTTGACATTTGACCCAGTTTCCTTTAATATTCGGCATGCTCGGTTAGGAACAACTACATTGGTACTTTTGCATTCATCCTTACATGCATTCCTAGATTCTGCACTTTTTGATGGCTCCCCATAGGACTCCTCCTTGGTATTGCAGACATTGCGATGTTCAGAGATCTTACTCCTTTTGTAACATTTCCCGCACTTTTTACACTTTTCAAGGCTGTTAGCCAAATGAGCCTTGACATGCAATTTCAAATAACTTGACTTGGAAAATGTGCGTGAGCAGTACGAGCAGTAAGAAATTTGCCGGACTTTTTTGGGCATTGATGCTGCTTTTACTTCACATTTCCCGCTTGTTTCAGCTAAGGTTGGTGGTTGAGCAAGTTCCGCTTCCTCTAATCCTTTGCATTTCTCTTGGTGAAGCTTAAGGCGTTCCTTCCGGTGAAAAGTAATTCCACAGATATTGCAGGCAAACGGTCTTTCACCGGTATGTAGACGAATATGTCGAATCAAACCAATTCGGGTCGTGAAACTATGCCTACAAACTGGACATTTTAAATCCATCGGTTTCGGAATGTGAATTAAACAGTGCTGGCTCATTGTTTTGGAATCAACAAATGTCTTTCTGCATATGCCACAACAAAAAGACCCCTCAACTGTCTTCACTTTTTTATCAGCAGCCGCTTTGAGTGGAATATCAGCAGGCAGAGCAGGTGATATTGGCATGGGTTCTTTCTTTGCATGAGTTGCAACATGTCGGAGAAAGTACACAGGAAACCTGAACTGCATTGGGCAATCAGGGCATTGAAGGATACCCTTCTTTGTGTGAGACTGTCTGTGTTTCAACAAATCTCCAATGGTGGGCACAATTTTTTTGCAGACAGAACACTGTACTCTTCGCCTGTGAATATTTCTGTGAGATATCAAGTGTCCACGCCTTGCAAAGATTTTTCCACATTCCAAACAGACAAAGGGTTTCGCCCCCCCATGTTGCTGCAGATGTTTGCTCAACAAGTCATCTGAACTGAAACATTTATCACAAAAATGGCAAAGGAATGAGTCACTGGTAACCATATCAGGTGACTTTTGGCTTAAAGGTTCTTGGCTTTGAGGTTTCTTATTATTAGAGACTGTTACTTCATCAGCAGCAGTTTTTTCAGACTTGACCCCTTGTACTGAAGAACGCTCAAAAAATGAATGTTTCCTCATGTGTCGATAGACTCCGGATTTATGCAAATACGACGCTGGACATATTTTACACTTGTAACATGACTTCTCAGTTGGCACTGGCGTTTCCTCTTTTTTTACTTTGATATTTTGCATGACCAGTGTGTCTTTGATCGTATTTCTCTGCAATTTATATTGCTCAAAGCAAGTGTTTTTAATGTGTCTGTTCAAAGTACAAGACATTCCAAATGTTTCACTGCATAAGGGGCATTTATGCCTGTTTCCCACTTTTCCTTTCTGCATTTGCAAGTATGCTTTTAAACACCGTTCCCGCATGTGTCGTGTGCGGTTGTAGGAATATTTAAAAGTCTGCGGACAAGTGGGGCAAGGATACCTGCTGAAAAGTTTATATTCAAAAGATGGTTTGGAAAGGTGTTGCTTGGTGACATTTCCAGAACATAGCTCTTTATGTTTTTCAAGATTCCAGGAATATTTGAAAGCCTGATTGCATTGGTTACACTTAAAAGGCTTTTCATCCATGTGCGATCTGAGGTGTAGTTTAAGTTGTGCTCGGAGTTTAAACCCTTTTCCACAAACAGGGCAGTTTACATTTTGTGGACAGTTTGCTGTCTGTTTTATATCCACGAGTTTCACAAAACAATTGTGAAGCCTGTGAGAACCATCACCTCCAAGGGTAGTGGGTGGCTTTGCTGGATTTGGCTCTCTTTTTGGATGGGTTTTGCTCTGTTCATCGGGTTCTAGTACCAAAGGATTGCATCTGACTCTTCCCTTGTGAGAAATAAGTTTTTTATAAGTAGGAAAGTATAAGCCACAACAATTACACCTATAGTCTGTTACACTTGTATGCCTTTCTTCATGATTCTGAAGGAAGAAGATTTTAATGAATGGTTTTAGGCAGTACCTACATAGGTATTTTGTATTCTCCTCAGTTGTTTGCTTATTAGTTGACAAAATTATACCAGCCAGCAGCATGTCTTTTGGCCCAATTTGCTCACATGAATGTCCAGTTGCCAATGTTTCATTACAGAAATAGGCTTCACAGGTTAGGCAATACTGAAAGCTATGCTTAGAATGTTTGCAATGGTGGTGCTCAATAAGATCATCTAAACTCTGTGTGCTCTTTAGGCATATAGAACAACCATATAGGTTTCCATCTTCAGCATTACTTTTAGTGGTGTTCAAAAGCACAACGGGCTGCAAATTTTTCATCAACTTCTTGGATGACAACAAGGAAGGACTGGTTTTAATTCCGTTGTCATATGTACCTTCAGTTGATGGTAATCTATCAAAGACTTGCTCTTCTAAAGAGTCATTTTGCTGTCCCGGTTCCTGAGACACCGAAGTGCTCCTGTCAATACTTGTTCCGCAAGGTTCCTGCAGACAATTATCTGTTGCTGCTTTTAACTGATCTGTGGGTACAGATTCAAGTGCAGGATTAGCAAGAACAGCAGGCTGTGCATGATCAACATTACAGTTCTGGGAAGTCATACTGGCGGATGTTGAATTGTTTGCAGTATCTTGGTTTAATTTAGTGTGGTCCAGACTGGTCAAACCAAAACATGACTGCAAGAACTCAAAACTGCTGTGTTCGACCGATTGACTCGTCTCGTCATTTTTTTGGTCTTTATCAGGAGCAGCATTTTCAACGTCATGCTTAAATCCAGATTCTGGAGATTTACTTTCGGTGTCACAAGCATCGTTTTTCGCTTCTACATGTTCATTTTGTACATCAACATTTCCAGTGCTATTGACATTCTTCTCATCGTCTTCAATACCCTGCTTTGGGCCCTTTAAATCCAAGTCCCAAACTGAATTTGGAGTGGCTGCGTTGTCTTTGCCGCTCTCGCTTTTTTCAGTAACTCTACAGTCTGTATTTTGGATAAGGATTCCTCCTTTGACTTGCTCCTCAGATTTCAAAGGGCATCCACCATCACCTTCCGTGGTAGTAAGAGTTAAAGACCTTTCCTTATCATTTTCACCATCTTTCACATCGAAACCACCACCCTGCTCGTCACCCTCTGTATTAGACGCTCGACAGACATAATCTTCCTCCTGTGTGGCTTGATTGAATGATGTAGATGTATTAGGTTTTCCAGCATCATCTTCCAATTTATTTTCATCCCTAGAACTCACGTTATCCTGGCACTCGGATGCCTGCTCAAGGGCTTTCTCCAAGAGGTCCGAAGTTTGTCCAAAATCTGTATCAGAACAGCTGCTAACATCCGAGAAATCCACAAGTCTATTCGCGGTCAACAAAGCAGGATCTTGCTCTGATCCATGCAAGGGTTTATCAAACATAGGTGGATCATTTTCTGAAAAGGTAATTTGCTCTGAAAACACACCCATAGACTTATCTGTTGCAGCGCAGATGGCGACGTGCGGTGTTTCATGAACTGTGTCTTTTGTGTCTGGCACATTTGCCACAGAGTTCACACAGTTCAATTCTGATGTAGGTACTTCTACAGAATCCATCATACTTGAAAGGTCATCTTCAGTTAACTGATCCATATGTCCAATTAGCTATTTTGGCTAGTTCAAACTGAGAATCTTTGATTTTGGTACACAAGTCATTGTGTTGCATCCTCGGTTAGGTGGTTCTCTGCAAGACAATTTACAACTATTATTAAATTACATTTTTACGGCCAAGAAAAAAAAACAACAAAAAAAAAACGAGCACAATACTCACTGAACTTCATCCAGAGCACATCAGTGGAAGGGTTGTAAAACACCATTAGAATGAACTGCACAAAAGGGAAAAACAAACAACTAAGTATAACGGATTCAAAGATAGTCGGACAACTATAGTAGCCTGTAATTACTGTTTGTTTACTTTATACCTATTAGAAACAAGTTTTTTTAAAAGTGGAAAAACAAAATGTTAGGAAGCTGTGGTCACAGCACACAGTCAGCCATGATACAGAACAACAAGCACAGAGGCTTAAGGGCCTTGCTCATGGGCCCATGAGTGGCACAATGGCAATACTGGGGCTTCAACCCCTAACCCTCCAATCAGTAACCCAGAGCCTTAACCACTGATCTGCTTCCCCACCTAATACGCTCAATATTTGACTAGGCTTTTTGAGAGTACGGTCTTTGCACATAGCTATTGGAGTCTTAAAATCTAAGTGCTGCTGACCAGGTAAGCATAGCTGTACTAAAGCAGATTAACTTAACTCCCAGAGTATACTGCAGTCGCTTTATGGGCCCAACTGTGAAGAAAGGGGTTCAGTCCTTTGTCTTTAACTACTGTGCATGAGAATCCAGAGATTTGGTTGAATGAACAGCACTGCAGCAACTTGTGGCCATGACAGCCCTTCTCAGGACCTTAATTACACCTTACTCCCCCCCCCAATCTGAAAAAAACAAGAAATTGAAATGCATCTCCAAGTGCAGTTGCCAAAAACCATCAATATGCTATGACGAAGCAGGCCCTCGTGTGGACCATGCCAGGAAAGGAAGGCCAAGAGCTACCTCTTCTGCAGAGGAAGTTTATTATAATTACCAGCCTCAGAAACCACCTATTAATTATTTTCAGTGTGGCAGACATTGATCTCAAGCAGAAGAGACTTGATTGGGCCAACACACAAAAAATGGCTATTAGATATGTGTAAAACTGTCCTTTAGTCCGAGGAGTCTAAATTTGAGATTTTTGGTTCTAACCACTATGTCCTTGTTGGATCTACACACTGTCCCATCACCCCCTCTTAAAGTGTGGTTCCCCCTTGTGAAGTATGGAGGAGGAGGAGGAAGTGAGAGTGTGGGGAGGTGCATTGCTAGTGGCACTGTTGGTAATTTAGTCAATTTTGAGGGGACACTTTACCATCATGGCTACCACAGTATTTGCGACATACCGTTCCCGAACAGACCTAGGTTATGCAAGTGCTCTTTGTTCAAGGATGAGTGAGTGCTCTATCAAAACAACCTGGCCTCCACAATAACCCATCCTAATTCAGTTAGTTTGGGATGAGCTGGGGCCTGAGCGTAAAGGAAAAGCAGCCAACAAGCTCTTAAAAACTCCAAGAAACCATTCCAGGAGACACCCATAAGGCAGATTTAGAGAATGCCAAGAGTGTCCAATGGTGTCATCAAAGCAAAATATGGATACTTGGTTTATTTAAAACATTTCTGTTCACTACATAATTCCAGTTTGGATTTCTCATTTGCTCAAAACCATTCAGACTGCATTATGCCAGTCATTTATAACAACCAGCAGGGCAACGCAAGGGCAAGTGCCTTGCAGAGTTTTTATTTTTATTGTGACCAGGGGCCGATTTGGGAATAGTAAAAGTCTGTAGGATATCTTCAGCTTTTAACGAAGAACCTGAGTCTCATTGATTAAAGCTGTCCAAAGCATGTTTGCAGGTGCAGATACAAATCCACTATGGTGATACTACCTGGCACCATAGAACGGGAGAATGCCACTGCCTGCAGGTCCACAAAGGTGGAGATGTGCTTTGGCAAACAGGTACATTAGGTTTTCACAAAATGTGGGCATTGGTCAGGCAGGCCTTGTTCCACCGAAGCCTATTTCAAGATAAGTTCAAAGTTTGGGAAGTTGAAGGTGATTCAACTGCTAATTTCTCATTCAGGACAATGTCCATATCTGTCCACAGAAGCCACTCTTGCATGATCAATCCAGTTAAATAAAGGGAAATTGGTGCCAGCTCCAAATGGGTAGGGCTCCAAATCGGTTCAAGTTAGCTGCACAAACCTCCTGGGGCTTTGATTGATTTATTTAAGGTCTTGTACAGAACACAGATTCAGATGGTGTTGATAGGGCACAAATTTTGCTGCGATTTGTTAGTGAAGAAGAAGATGACAAATGGAGATGGCAAGATGTGACCGCATGTTCGATTTGGCACATGTTTTGCAGAGGATGTCCTTCCTAATGCAACACCTCCCCATATATCCGCGCTTGGGACCGACATTGAGTGCACTGGCTTGTGCAACCCTAATGGCTGGGTTAGGTTCTCTGACCGGGAATTGAACCCGGGCCGCAGCGGTGAGAACGCTGCATTCTAACCACTAGGAAACCCCCATCCTCAGATTTAATAAATTTATTAATTGTGTAACAAAATAGGAAGAATGTTATTCTGTTATCATTAACTTTCATTTCTGCATAAACCACACCCCTTTGGGAAGGTCCTCCCACTTGGAGGTCTCTGGACTGAGATACCTTCTTGGTTCTTAAGGGTGGACTACTGCTACCTGTCCTTGACAAGTCTCCCTTTAGAGACATTTGACCTTTAGAATGCAGCTGCAAACTTGTTTTCAAACTTCTAAGGTTCTCCCACTAGTACTTTTCCTCCACTGGCAGAAAATCAGTGCCTGCATCAGATTCAAACCACTGCTGCTTACCTACAAATCCAAAAAAAAAGACACTAGCTCACAGCACTGCTGACCCATGTTTTGATCCACAAAAGCTGCTTGACAGGTCCCAGTCTCTTATGGTGCAATAAAGACATGCTTCTAGACACTGTTCTGGCACATGTTCTTAAACTGGTCTGCGTCACCTTGCACTTACTGGTGTTTCACACAACATTTACCTTCTGATTGGAGTAAAAGTTTAAGGCAGTGCGCAACTGGGAGGAAGTCCTTTATATAGAATGAGCTGGTACATTTAAGCTGTAGAGTCTGTGCTCCAACAGCATGAAATTTCAAGTGATGGAAGTGCACAGGAACCTCCAAGTAAAGACCATCCTTCTAAAGTGAGGGGTCAAACAAAAACTGGTGAAAAAAGGGCATAAAAGAGGCCAAGAATCAGTTTGAAGGAGCTACAAAGTTTGGTAGCTGGGAATAAAGAAATTATGCATTAGACACTGTTAAGAACACTTCATAACATTGGATTTGCCCATATCAAAGATAGATTGTTTTGTGGCCAAACCAAAACAAAAAGCATGAGTCTGGTACAGTAAAGGCTGGAGCTGGTAGATGTGGGAATGGTTCTCATCAGCAGGGGTGAAGACTGTTGTCAGAGGTGAAAGAAGAATGAATGGAGAAAAACTTTAGGAAATGCAGCAAGTGAACTTGATAATGCCTGCTTCACCTGTGATTCCAAGCACAAGGCAAAAACACTGAAGTGGCTCAAGAACAAAAGACCCCAAAAAATGTACTGTGGTGTCTGTTGGCAAGACATAAGCAGCATATCCTTATAGTCCTGCAAGTTGCAGCCTCCATGGCTCAGACTCTGCGGTCCAGCATATCTCAAAGATGCAAGATCAGAATTAGATCTGGGGAATTTGGAGGCCAGGTCATCCATGAAATGTTTGTCATGTTCAAACCATTTTAGAACAAATGCTGGTAGAGCAATGTAGCCCAGCACTGTCCTCACTGTTTTTCACTGTACCATTTTATCGATATTGAATTTACATGGTGGTGAAAAAAGTTAAGACTAATGATGCTAACTGGTGCTATTTCTGACCAAGTGTGTTAAAACAGCTGCAATTTCTATGGACAGCAAGTTAAAACAAAGAGCAAACATGAAATTCTGCATGAAATGGCAAATCTGCCACAGAGATGGCTGACATGACGACGCTGCAATGAGTCAATGTGTTTTTTAGTAGCACATGTGCAAGAGTGGAAGAACATCATTGGAAGACAATGAGAGATCAAGAAAACATTAAAAAAGCTTAACCCCCCAAAATGTCAAAACCATTCAGCAACTTATGTAGGACATCCATTGGAGAAGAATCCACGATTTCACTTGAGCACCCAACCTACATGCCAGATTTGGCTCCTACGGACTTAGCCCTCTTCCCAACGATGAATATCCAGCTAAAAGGTCACTCGACAGCACTGCAAAGATCCAGTGCAGAATCACTAAAGGTGGTTGTCACACTTAAAAAAATAAAACAAAAAAGTCTTCAAGGACATATTCCTGAAATGGCAGGAACACTGAGCATTGTGTTGCTGTGCAAAGGGAATTGCTAAGCAGAGCTTGTCTTTTTTATACCACCTTTTACCAATAAATAGCTTAGATAAGAAAGTGTGCTGTGGTATTTCTGTGGCAGTTGCAGCTTGGTGGGGGAAAAAATAAAAAAAAAATCAGTAGTATTGAGGCCCTTTGCAGAAACAATTGAAAATGAGCACAGGTGCCTCCCAGTTCTCTTGATCGCTGCTAAGATGTTTCCACACCTTATTGATTGCACATGATTTGAAAAGGCACACACCTCCTATTGAAGGCCTCACAGCTGACGATGCATATTATTAAAAAAAAAAAGAGGTCAAAGGAACTGCCTGCAATGCTCCGACACAGGATTGTAAATATGCACAGATCTGGTAAAAGGATAAACAATAAAAAAATATTCTGCAGCACTGAGGATTCCCAAGTAGCCTCCATAATTCTCAAAATGGAAGAAGTGTGGTACAACCAGGGCCCTGTCAAGAGCTGGTCACCTAGGCAAACTGAGCAAACATGGAGAGGGGCCTCAGCAAGAGAGGTGACCAAGAAAACAATGTTCACAGAGTTCCACAGATCCTGTCTGGAGATGGGACAACCATCACTGCTGACCTCTAAAAGATATGGGCTTTAAAGCCAAGTGGATAGACAAATACCTAGACAAAAGCCCAAACAAACACTCAGACTGTGTGGGAAAAGTTTCTCTGGTCTGATAAACCAAGCTTTAACTGTTTGGCCAGAATTCTAACATGCTATGTCTGTAGGAAAGTAGGCACCGTTATGACCTGCCCAAAACATTCCCATAGTTCTACAGTGCTCAAGACCTCAGTCTGGCCGAAATGTTCAATTTGCTACTTCACAACGACCCTATTTACACAGGCAAGACAACACGAGTTGCTTAGGGACACCTTAGGGAAGCCTGAGTTGAACATATCTGAAAAGACCTGAAACTGGCCATCCCCATCCAACCTGACCTAGATTAAGAGGATTTGCCATGAAGAATGGCAAAAAAAATCCCCCTAACCAGGGGTGCATAGCTTGTTTCATAAACCCAAAATGACTTGCAATCATTGCCAAAGGTGCTTTAACTAAGTACTGAGTAAAGGGTCTGAATACTTATGTACATGTTTATTACAGATGGCTTTGTACATTGCTGCATTCATCTTTCCCACTATCCTGACTAGTCTCCCAGTTCCACCTGCTAAAAAAACATCCCCACAGCATGATGCTGCCACCACCATGCTTTACTGTAGGGATGGTATTGGCCAAGTGATGAGTGGTGCCTGGTTTCCTTCAGACATTACGCTTGGCATTCAGCCTAAAAAGTTCAATCTGTTTTTCTTATGGTCCAAGTTCATTAGGTGCCTTTTGGTAAACTACAGACAGGCCGTCATGTGCTTTTTTACTGAGGACTGGCTTCTGTCTAGAAGGTTCACCTCTTCCCAAAAAGAAATTTGAGCTCTTTCAGAGTGACCATCAAGTTCTTGGATACCTCCCTGACTAAGGGCCTTCTCTCCCAATCGCTCAGTTTGCTCTAGAAGTCCTCCTAGTGGTTCCAAACTTCTTCCATTTATGAATGATTATTTAATTAGAAAATAAAATATTTAATTTCTTAATGCCTTACAAGACCATGCCAATATTAATTAATCTAAAGCTAATGACGGAACAAAAAAAAAATCTTTATTTGGAAATAGACAGCCATACAAATAAAGCAGCACCCTGTGGCAAGATTGCAGAAATAGTTCTGGAGTACACAAAGAGTACTAGAGACGCCAAAAGGCACAACTTAGAAAGAAAATGGAATGCCTGTCCTTAAAGAGAAGCTTAAAAGAAATGTGTTGTGGGCCAATGAAAATAAAGAACATGCAGCGAAATACTGAGGAGGGTTGCGTTAGGAAGGGTAAATTAGCCAAATCAAATATTGATTTTCATACTGAATTTCATACCGTATCGGTCGAGGCCTGGGTTACCATCGACCGCCACAGGTATTGTTGGCCAACAGGGTACCGATGGAAATTGGGCTACTGTTGGCCGAAGGAGAAGAAGGAGAGGGGGAAGAGGAATATAGAGACAGCAGGGAAAGGAGAAATATAGAGGAGTGGAGGTTATGGTGGGCACTTTACATGTTGGTACTATGACTGGTAAAGGCTTAGAGGTAGCGAATAAAATAGAGCAGAGAAGAGTAGACCAAGTGGAAAGGGAGTAAGGCCAGGAACATTTGAGGGGGGGTTTAACTGCTCTATCATGGTGTAGATGGTAAGAGAAATGGTTTAGGGGTGATCCTAAAGGAAGAGTACAAAGTAAGAGTGTATTGGAGGTAAAGAGAGTTTCTGATAGGGTGATTAAATTTATCATCACCCCTTCAGGTTCATTAGTGCATTGTGAGATGAGAGAAGGACAAATTCTGGAGTGAGTTAGATAAAGTGGTAGGAGGTGTACCTAGGAATGGACGATTGGTGATTAGGGCAGACTTTAATGGGCATGAGGTGAAGGTTCCCTCTGTTCCAGAGGTGATGGGTAGGTCTGGCCTTAAGGGGAGAAATGTGGAAGGGCAGATGGTGGTAGATTTTGCTAAAAGGATGGAAATGGCAGTGGTAAATACTTCTATTAAGAAGAAGAAGGAGGAGGAGCATAGAGTGACGAGAGTGGAGGAAGGTGCACACAGGTGGACTATGTTCTATGTAGGGTGGTGGCAGGGAAGAAGAAGCAGAAAAGAATGAGGACTGAAAGAAGAATAAGATGGTGGACACTGAAGGAGGAAGACTGTAGTTTAAGGTTCAGGGAAGAGACAGGGGCTCGGTGGTAAATAGAGGTGCCGGATGATTGGGCAACTGCTGCAGAAGTGATAAGGGAGACAGCTAGAAAGGTACTTAGTGTGACATCTGGAAATAGAAAGGAAGACAAAGAGATTTGGTGGTGGAATGAGGAAGTGCAGGAAAGCATAAGGAGAAAAAGGTTGGCAAAACAGAATTGGGATCGACAGAGTAATGTAATAGTAGGCAGGAGTACAAGGAGATGCAGCAGGAGGTAAAGAGGGACGTGGCGAAAGCCAAGGAAAAGGCATACAGATTTGGGATTGGCAAGGAGATGAGAAAAGTAGGCAGAAATACAAGAAGATGCAGCAGAAGGTGATGAGAGAGAGAGAAGGTTGGATGATGTGAAGATTGTGAAGCAGGAAGTGGTAAGGATTAGTAAAGAGGAAGTGAGAGCAGCAATTAAGAGGATGAAGAGTGGAAAGTCGGTTGAACAAAATGACATACCGGTAGAAGCAAGGAGAGATGGCAGTAGAGTTTTTTTAACCAGGTTGTTTACTAAGATTTTGAAAAGTGAGGATGCCTGAGGAATGGAGGAGTGTGCTGGTGCCGGTATTTAAGAACAAGGGAGATGTGAATAAAGTTGATTAGCCACACCATGGTCATGGGTTAGTAGTGAAAGCTAGGCTGAGAGAAGAGGCGACCAGTATGGTTTCATGCTGAGGAAAAGCACTACAGACGCAATATTTGTTTAGAGACTGTTAATGGAGAAGGTCAGAAGAGTTGCACTGTGTGTTTTTAGATTTGGAGAATGTGTACAACAGGGTGCCGAGAGACACTTGCTGTATTGTATGAGGAAGTCAGGTGTGTCAGAAGTATGTAAAGGGTGGTGCAGGACATATGAGGGCAGTTTGACAGCAGTGAGGTGTGCAGTAGGAACGACAGGCTGGTTCAACGTGGAGGTGGGATTGCATCAAGGATCGGCTCTGAGCCCTTTCCTGTTTGCAGTGGCGATGGACAGCTTGACAGGCGAGGTCAAACACGAGTCTTTGTGGACTATGATGTTTTAAATGACATTTGTTTTAAGAGATGGGAGCAGGTGGAGCAGAGTCTGGGGAGGTGAAGGTACATGCTGGAGAGAAGGGGAATAAAAGTCAGTAGGAGTAAGAAAGTACATGTGTGTAAATGAGAGGGAGAGCAGTGGAGTGCTGCGGTTGCAGGCAGGGTGGATTTGGTGGAGAAGAGTGGCAGGAGTGATTTGTGATAAAAGGGTATCTGCAAGAGTAAAACGAAAACATTTATACAACTATGGTGAGACCTGGTATGTTGTATGGTTTAGAGACAGTGGCAATGAGTTAAAAAAAAAAAGAAAACAAAAAAGAAGGTGGAGCTGAAAATGTTGAGGTTTTCGTTGGGAGTTCCAATGTTCGACAGGATTGAAAACGAGTTTATTATAGGGACAGCGCATGTAGGACGTTTTGGAGACAAGGTGAGGGAAGTGAGATTGAGATGATTTGGACATGTGCAGAGGAGGGACATGAGGTATATCGGTCGAAGAATGCTGAGGCTAGAGCCGCCAGGAAAGAGGAAAAGAGAAAGGCAAAGAAGGAGGTTTATGGATGTGGTGAGGGAAGACATGGAGGTAGTTGGTTAGAGGACAGGGGTATGGAGATGGTTGATCCGCTGTGGCAACCCCTAATGGGAGAAGCTGAAAGAAGAACCCTAAAATATTCGAGTCCCATTATGTGGCTTTACACATTTGATATGGTTGCTTTAGTATTTGAAGATGGAGGTGGTAGGGAGTGCTTGTTTAGAGTCAACTTGGGAGGCTATTTGGCACCTGCCAGGGCCCTAAACATATGACAGTCTGCTTGCAATCGATCAAGTAAGCTTAAGATTGGGCCACAGAGGGAGGGCCACAATATACAACCCTCAGATCAAAACAGCACATTATATTGCCCTGCAACACATTTGGGTTCAGTGCACACTGCTACCCAAACTATTTGGCGAACAGAAAATTTTAAGGGTGTCCCATACAGCTATTATAGTAGTGAGCCCAATACACTGGGGTTCCACTATCGCTATGCACCACCTCCAAGACACAGCGGTCTTCCACAACTCTGACCAAGGAATGGGGAACACAGATGTTCAGCTATCAAGAGGGCTCTGCTGAAGTTTAAATTTAGTATGGCATAAATTCTTCCAATATCTAATGCCAGGACATAAATGTGTCCAGCATAGATTACATTATATGCAACTTTCATCAACAAAGGTAATTGCCTGTACAGTTGACTCAAATGACAGACATTATACAACAAAAAACATGTTAATATGTACACAACCCCTTTGAATGCCAATTGCTTCAGCTTCTTAAAAAAACCCAGATGAAATATTTGTTTCCTATTTCCCTGTTGCATTTGCTATCCATCAATTTGCACACATTCATCTCTTTCCTATTGAACTGCTCTGGGTGACAGAAATATCCAACTAGTGAAAAACACCTTTGGCAAGTTTTACAAAAGGCATAGAAGTATGAGCTAAATGTTGGAAGAAACAAACTGTTCAGATGCCAATAGAGCATAAAGCTGATTTTGTTTGTGAAATTGTTTAAACAGTTCATCACATTTTTTCAAACATCTTTACATAGAAAAAAAGGTCAAAGGAACTGTCAAACTAAATGAATACGCATTTCTCTCTTGAACACTAAAAAAACCCAGGTGTTTTCAAATTTTAACAGGCACTGTACATACCAACAACATTTCAATACATCAACAAGCAAAAAAGCTGGCAAAAATCTTAAAATATTTGGGTCATGAAATTGCATATGAAGCTCAAAGATAGTTTAAAAAGTCCAGAAGAAAATGTACGCATTAAAATGTAAATGCATATAGACTGAGGATGAAATACATTCTATTAAACAAGCTACCAGACAATGTAATAAAAATACCCCCTGTTGAGACATACATACATTAAAAAAAAGATATGGCTAAAAAAAAACCTATTCAGACTTGTTTATTTAATTAATTTTAATGACTTTAAAATGGAAACGCAAAATAAAATCCACCTGATGTTTGCATGTTTTTTTTAGCCTGTTACCATCCAGTAACACGGTCATTAATTAAACCAGATTTGAGTTTTAGAGAGTATTTATAAACCTGGTTAGGAATAGGATATAGCTAGAATTAACGACTTCATGTTTTAGTTTATTTAAACATTTATTTGGAAAGTTGAGTTCTTCTCTACTTATGTTTATTTCTTCAATCAAAAGCTATAAAAGAAAATGGCATTCGCAGCAAAATGTCATCAACAAAGTCATTGTCTATTTCTTTCTTAGAAAGTGCAAAAAGCAAAAGACAAACACTATTTACCATGATTTTTCAAAATGTGGTAGTGACATGTGGGTGTCTTTGACTATCTATCCATCTATCCATCCATCCATCCATCCATCCGGCTTTTATTGTCATTTCTACTATACACAGGGGTACACAGTAAAACCGAGACAACGTTCCTCCAGAACCCTGGTGCTATGTGGGTGTCTTTGACATCTATCTATCTTAAATACATGAGAATGGTGTGTGTGTCTATAAACGGTGTTTATTTAATAGATTTATATAAAATATTGAATGTAAATAACATACCATGCTTCATACAGCTAGAAATTCACCATCCACTTCAGCTGGGTCAACCTGACACTTGTGATGTGAAGTCTAGTAGTCCTCCCTGAAAATGAAACAAAAACATTACTACTTAAAAATATATATATATAAAAATAGTGGAGGAGGCATTCATAAAGCATCATGTAAAGAAATCTTAAACACTCACTCCCTTCATGTTACTGATTACACGCAAGCCCGATGATACTTCCAGTATCAGGTACACGTTCTCTTATCTGTTTAGAAAATGAAACCAATTCATAGCTTTAAATGAATAAGTGCTTAAGAAGCGTTTGCCTTTAACAGCCAGCCTGCTTGGGCATCTATCGATACACTAACTCAGACGGAAGTAGCTAGCCTGGATAATCCCATGCTTGCTACCAATGAGGTAAAGTTCACTTTCAGTCAGAGCTGACTAGGTTTCAAATCAATTATTTAGAAGCTCGGAAAGTCCCTAGGATACCAAGATTTTCCTTCCCCGCATGCTAAGACAACGATAATGAAGTTACAAATCAGCATAACTAACCGTATCACGAAACGAGCTCGTTTCCGAGTATGACAACTTGGTTGCTAACACATTAGCTGCGAGTTTAGCTATGGTATCACTCACACGACAAAATGGACCATGGGCTTGGGCTGGGGCTACGGCGCAGTCCCTGCAAACCACATAGACGCGCGCCCTAACCTGCTTCCTAACTAACCTGGGGTGCAAAATACATTTCACTACCAGGCGCAAATGCTGGTTAAACGCATGCTGGGTGCCTGATCTAGGAGAGCAAATCGCAGCCTCGAGTTCCTGCAAGAGTACACATTAAATGTCCGCACGTCCCTCAGCTACCTACCGACCGACCGACCGACCGACCTACCGTCGTTCCGGTGGAAAGGTGTCGTTTCCTTCGCTCCCGTCCTACCAGAGCGAGCTGAAGAGTCGCCGAGGAGCACTGAAGCAAGTCCAGGTCTTCAAAAGTCAATGGAGTTGAGCGCGAGATATTAAAATAACAGAACAATTAATCATTTGCCGCGAGTCCCGTCCGCACTACTCATCCCCAAACAATGTGCAGAAGCCCGGGATATTCGGCGACACTACCACCTAAACCAATCAGACGAAAGTAAAAGCACCTTGGTCCCGCCTTCGGTTCTACGGGGCCTCCATTTCGGCGTCCATTATGCGGAATCTGGGCTGCCTTTGCGCATGTTCTCTCAGCTCAAGCCCTGTAAGATGGCTGCCTGGTTGTTGCCAGACTTGGCCACATGACGACGGCACCGACCTCTATTTGCTCCCAAACCTTTTTTTTCGAATGGCCAGGCATTCCTACTCCATGGTGTTGCCCCTGGTCCTCCTGTAGTCCTGCCAATGTTCCTGCACTTGGTGACTCAAGCATGAACATGCCCCCCAATATAATTTGGCACCTTTGTGGTGCCCTGATGTCTGTCTTGCCAAGTCGGAAGCCATGTTTGTAACTCAGTATGTTGTCGAATACATCTGAATTGGCCAAGCTAAATGCACCAAGTATGTATTGTGTGCTTCAAAATGTACTGAAATATTGTTTATGAGGTGTTAAGCCCCATTCTTCTTTTGCCCACTTGATAGACCCTTAGTTGTTTTAGGTCTGGGGTGTCCAATCTTTTTTACACAAAGGGCTTGTGTGGGGGCAGGTTTTCATTCCAACCAGTCAAGGGCCACCCTGATATTCCTTGAAAATGAAAATCATTTGATTTAAACAGGTAGAATTTGGTGTGGACTTGCTTGGTTGTAATGAAAACCTGCACCCACACCAGCCCTTTGTGAAAAATATTGGACACCCCTGACTGGGGTAATAGGAGGCTGTGTCTCCTTCTGACAAGTAACAATAATATAACTTTGACACTGTGGATATGCATGGTTAGAATCCTATTGCAAGTCTGACAAACAATGGTAACAGGCAAGGGTCCTTTGGACAAAGGTCTTTTGGACCTTGTGCTACACATGTGATGACTGGGCACACCCAGACCAACTGTTCAGCTGTTAAGTAACGAGTTGGGCAAGTCCAATGAGGGTAGATAAACTGAACAACGCAAGGGACCCCTACCCAGATGTTTCTGGAATAGTGAGAAGTAGTAGATGAATTTAACTGATGGTGAGCCGACCCAGTAGCAGGGTTGAGTAGGGCTGTTGATATACCTCATCAGAATAATTAAGACACCAATTCTACCCAAATTAAACTATGGGTCAGGCTTTTACTGCAGCACCATCATAACATATGCCTTGGGACCGGCATAAATGATAAGGTCCCGTCAGCTCCACATCCCTTACCCCATTACCCTAAATATCCCAAGTAATGGTTACCCAGTGACCAGAAACATTTTACCACCATTCCCAATTTAAAATGTCATTTCGTTTCGTTCTTTTGATTAGTGTGTTATGTCATGTGGAAGAATGACAATAAAGCTTGAGTTGAGCTGAATCTGTGATCTCCAGAGGAATCCACAGCCTTCATATATCCATGACTTGTGATGGGGGCCTTTTTTTCATAATTCTTGGATACATTAAAAAAAAGCAGTAATTGCATGTGCAGTATATCAGCGAAAATGGTGTATAATCAGGTGTATAATATTAGTAGAAAACAAAAGGTAAAAATATGTTTTTGTAATTTATGTAACAGTTGCTTTTTTCAATTTGTCACACCAACATAAACAAATACATTCCACATAATGTCAGATAACTAATTTTATTAATACAAATACACAAGAGATCTGCAGTTGTGTTTCAGTCATTATTATAAAATAAGATAAAAAGATATCACCCACATAGCACAGAAACAAATAAAGGTGACATTTGGGAACAGTTTTTACAATTTGCTAGAGGGAATAGAGCATAAAACAGGATACAAAATCGCTAAAATGTTGAACTGCTAAAAAAAAAAAGATAACTTTATTTCAGACCCTGGGATTCACTGTCTGTGGCCTTGGACACATGTATACAGTAATATTCGCATCTGATGGGTGTCAGTCCCCAGGATTCTTATAATGTACTGAAACTCACTGTCCCAAAATGAGCTTGTAGAAGTGCAACCAGCATGTCCAGTACTTTAGCCTATCTTTTTATATACAGCTGTTACAGCAAGTCAGAAGAAAAGTCAGAATTGAATTGTCCTCAAAATGTCTCCAAGTCTCCAAACAGCAAATGCAGTGATAATATTAGACGTTAGTCTTTTAGTCCCTCAAGGAAGCCCCCAAACAAATCTGCACTCCATACTGCATCAGTAAGCTTAATTAGCACTGTACCCTGGGTTCCAACAACACATGATGTCAGTCTGAATTAATGAAAATCATTGGAAAAATGGAAATACCTATTTTCTATGACCACTGTACCATCCGTTCAGGGCCTACTGGAGGCAATCAAAGGAGGAACTAAACATCTCTACCAATGTTCTATGTTGTTAGTTCACTGTTTGACATTATTTAGTGGAGTAAGACAATGTACACAAATTCAGTGAACTTCGATATCAATAACTGGCAGCTTGAAGTCATTCAATATTAAATTGGTTGTCCAACCCATTACAGATGTGGCATAGTATTAAACCAAAACATCAACATTTATTAAATCAACAGTTAAAGGTGCATTATACTAACTCTCCAAATACCTTTCAACCATGAGTGTGCTGATGTTTAAGGAATAGCTGTAGATCTGTAAAAGTCTCAGTACATTCAGTGCATTCATACAATATATATTTTGATGGACTCTCTTTTGTATCAGCTTCTAACTCACTTGTTTCAACACTTAAATCGTCTTCATTTTCTAAATCCTCCATATTTTCCTCTGCAGTTGGAGATTCTTCCCCACCATGTTTCTCAGAGCATTCTTTATCATGATTCTGAAGATGGCGCTCGAGAGCAGAGCGGAAGGTGAAGCGACATGGACAATGAGGACAACTTAGCAGTACCCGAGAGGGGTTTATTTTGTGGTAACGGCCATGTCGCTGAAATACGCTAAGTAGCCTAAAGACTCGACCACAATCTTTGCATTTGTAGGTTATTCTTGGCTTGAGTAGAGACGTCTCTTGGGTATCTGGCAAGTCTTCCTTGTCTGGAGGGTTTGATGACTGCTGGTCTTCGTTGTTCTCCGATTTATGATCACCGTCATTGCTTGCTTGTGTTTTTGGTGACATATGAGTAGAAGTTTTATCTTCATGGTCTACTTTCTCCCCATCGACCTTTAGCTTTATGTCTGAGCTATGGTACATGGCAACATGCCTTGTGACATCGCATCTTTGTGGAAAGTGTCTACCACAATAAAGGCAAGTATGAAGGGTACCCTTATGGTAACGCATATGACGAGAAAGGCTACTAGAGTGTACAAAAACTCTATGGCATTGTTTGCAAGGGAAAACCTTAGAGTGCTGATTACTTCTGGCAGCACCTCCTCTTGGTCTACCTCTCATTCGTGGCCTCAATAGATCCATTCGTTGAGTCTGGTGTTTTGGAACCATTTGACGCATTACACCACAGTAATTGGCAGGCTGCTTTCTAATCTCAGGTACTGGTTCAGAAGAGTCCTCGTCTGGATGATCTGACAGATGATGGTCTTTCAAATCTGACAAACAATCAAAGTGTCCGCCACACAAGCCACAACGATATAATCGGTCAGAAGTATCATCGGGAGAATGGGAGGGATTTTTTTTTAGGCTACTCCCATCCTGGTCCTGCATGTTCTCTTTCTGTGTGAGATCATCAGAGGATTTGCTGACATGAGAATGATTCAGTAGATGGCTCTGCAGGTCTGATAACCAAAAGAAACGCAGGCCACAAATCTTACAAGGATATGATTTATCTATACCATTTTCACGGTCTTCATCGAATTTACTTGAACTTTGGGATCCAAGCGACCTATGCCATTCTTTCTGATGTAGCAACAAGGTCTCTTGTCTTAAGAATCGTTTTCCGCAATGTCCACAACTGTAAAAACGTTCATGAGCATGATTCTGAAGGTGCCCACGAAGGCTCTCTCTATCATAAAAAACCTTGCAACATAAAGTACATTTAAACCCTTGCTCAAGGGGACGATATCGCTGGTGCTCTTGCAAACTTCTTTGGTTCCTGAACACTTGGCCACATCTCTCACATCTACACTGGATATGGTCTCGTTCGGCCACTCTGCTTGAAGACAAGGAATCCTGATAATGTGTTGTATTCGACAAAAACTTTGACATGGGTTTTCCAAATAAGAATGAGAAATTTGACAATGCGGATCGATCAACTACTGTGAGTGTTCCATTTTCATGAAGAGCAAATTCAATAGGTTTGTCACAGCCATTATCAGTTTCAGAAATGGAAGAAAACGGACCCATTGGCCCATGATTAGCCATGTGATTGATCAGTTTCGGGTACTGGCCAAATCCTTCCCCACACTCTGTGCAAATAAACTCATTTCCAGGGATAAAATCGGAATGGTACGCCATGTCTATTCAAACAGGGTTGTTTGATATCTGATCAATGGTAACAATTCAACGGAAAAAGTGAGGAAACAATGTAGGATAAATATAACATTTAACTGTAGATATGCAAATGATATGAACATCGAACATTTTCCATTTGAAATTAATTACAATGATTAAGAGATCTAAGGCAAGCTAACATTACACAGTTCCAGCAATTCCGATTCAAATCCATGATCCCCAGATTGCAAATGGAAAAGTATGAAATCTGGGATGCAGAAAAAGGATGCGAGGCATAAAATCTATTCCTTTCCTTCCCTGGGGTGTGGTCTTGAGTCAGGATAATAGAATCTAAAAAAAAAAAGGGAGAACATGAGTCAGATAGGAATGTGCAAAATGTTAGATATAATGCATGTAGACTTTTCTTGTAAGACATCAATCAGCCGAAAAAGGAATTTCATTAATATCTTGTTGACCTTTACTTCATAATTCAAAGGCTTTTGTTATTCTTAATTTACATGCTTAAACCAAAATACACTTATCTTTAAAAGTGCAAAACTGGCTAATAATTTTTTGTTTACAGCTTATGTAACTGTACAACAGCTTGGACAGGGAAACAGACTATTCAGATCTCAATAAACGGTTTGTATTTACAACGTTTACCACAATTTTCAACTGCCAAAGTTACTATACTTGGCAGAAGTGCTGTTTAGTCTCGTATAGGCTCATATCAATGGAACAAGTCACTGACAAAGAATTCTGATGTTCAAGCATATAATGGCATCTATACCTACTTAGTTCCTAGGGGCCTCAACAAAGAAAACCAGATAATACAAACAAAAAAGAAATGTATGAGACAAGAGAAAGACAGCTGCCTTATTTGTCACTGCTGGAAAAGGGGATCTGCCCATTCATCCACACAAGCATTAGTGAGGTCACCAGGGTGTTCAGCTTTCAGCAAGCCACTCAATTTATTTTACACCAATCTTAGCAAACTAGGTCTTCATGAACCCTCACTTATTCGTGCTAGAAACACTTTAGGGCCCTTATTTATAGTTAAGAGATACTACAATGTTATTGAGCAAAAGACAGGATGTGGAGCTGGAGGTAGCAGAGCTGAAGATGTGGAGGTTTTCATTGGGAGTGACGACGTTGGACAGGATTGGAAAAGAGTTTATTATAGGGACAGCGCATGTAGGACGTTTTGGAGACAAGGTGAGGAAAGTGAGATTGAGATGTGCAGAGGAGGAACATGGGGTATATCAATAGGAGAATGCTGAGGTTGGAGCTTTCAGAAACGAGGAAAACAGGAAGGCCAAGAAGGAGGTTTATGGATGTGGTGAGGGAAGACATGCAGGTGGTTTGAAAAGGCAGATGTAAAGGACAGAGGGGTATGGAGACAGATGATCCGCTGTGGCGACACCTAATGGGAGACGCCAAAAGAAGAAGAAGATACTACAATGTTACAACCTGCAAAGACACCCTAAACATCCCAGTTATGTGCATCCAACATTTTTGCCAACAATTTAAGGAAAGATCACATATAGTTAAGATACTTAATCATAGAAAACCTTTTGCCATATAGTGTACAACAGTACAATGAAGAGAAAAATCTGCCATTATAGCAGTGTTAAAGCTTGAACTTGAAGGCAGGAAGCCTATGTAAATGCTGGAGCAGGGTTTAACAAATAATAAATTCATTAGCCGGCCTGATTGGGATCAAGGAAGTTTCAGCGTCCAGTATTCTACCTCCAGGTTAGGTTTTGCATGCCAAATCTAAACGTCTGGTCTAGAATTTGTTAGCAAAAATGAATGTATGGACTAGCCAGCTAAGTGGTTAATCATTAAACCTGGACACATTACACCCTTGAAAATAAAATAAGTTTATTACTTTTCTGAGCTGTATATACTCATTATAACCCTCATCATAACAGTAAAAATCACATTCTGAAGGATTATTAAAATGTAATTAGTGAAATACATGATTGGGTAATGTGATCAGCCCCAGATCAGGGTTGTGCAACCAATCAACTTTCAGTCACCTTTTCAAAAGATGGATATTTAAGTGTGTGTGTGTTACATTGAATATTAAATTTTCAAAATATATGATCTACTTAACTATGGATGCCTGTTTCTGCCACTAAATAAAAAATTAATAAAAAACGTCTCACGTCTAACTTTTTTCCCCTCACAATTGCGTGATACAAACTCGCAATTCGGATTTCTTTTCTCAGAATTTTGAGATCATATCTCACAACTCTGACTTTATATTTCGCAAGTGTATAACTCATTTGCAAAACACTTTCTGGCAAAACACATTTTGTCTTATAACTTACAGTGGGTATGAAAAGTATTCAGACCCCCTTTAAATTTTCACTCTTTGTTATTTTGCAGCCATTTGTTAAATCATTTAAGGTCATTTCTTTTCCTCATTAATGTACACATAGCACCACATATTAACAGAAAAACACAGAATTGTTGATATTTTTGCAGATTTATTAAAAAGAAAAACTGAATTGTGGCAAGGCACAGATCTGGCCATGGTTACAAAATAATTCTGCTGCTCTTAAGGTTCCTAAGAGCACAGTGGCCTCCATAATCCTTGAATGGAAGATGTTTGTGATGACCAGAACCCTTCCCAGAGCTGGCCGTCCGGCCTAACTGAGCAATCGGGGGAGAAGAGCCTTGATGAGAGAGGTAAAGAAGAACCCAAAGATCACTGTGGCTGAGCTCCAGAGATACAGAAAGTTGTAGAAAGTCAACCATCACTGCAGCCCTCCACCAGTCGGGGCTTTATGGCAGAGTGGCCCGACGGAAGCCTCTCCTCAGTGCAAGACACATGAAAGCCCACATGGAGTTTGCTAAAAAAAACACCTGAAGGACTCCAAGATGGTGAGAAATAAGATTCTCTGGTCTGATGAGACCAAGATAGAACTTTTTGGCCTTAATTCTAAGCGGTATGTGTGGAGAAATCTAGGCACTGCTCATCACCTGTCCAATACAGTCCCAACAGTGAAGCACGGTGGTGGCACCATCATGCTGTGGGGTTGTTTTTCAGCTGCAGGGACAGGACTACTGGTTGCAATCGAGAGAAAGATGAATGCGGCCAAGTACAGGGATATCCTAGACGAAAACCTCCAGACCTCCAGAGTGCGCTGGACCTCAGACTGGGCAGAAGGTTTACCTTTCAACAAGACAATGACCCTAAGCACACAGCTAAAATAACGAAGGAGTGGCTTCACAACAACTCCGTGACTGTTCTTGAATGGCCCAGCCAGAGCCCTAACTTAAACCCAATTGAGCATCTCTGGAGAGACCTTAAAATGGCTGTCCACCAACGTTTACCATCTAACCTGACAGAATTGGAGAGGGTTAGGAGGAATGGCAGAGGATCCCCAAATCCAGGTGTGAAAACTTGTTGCATCTTTCCCAAATAAAACTCATGTCTGTATTAGATCAAAAGGGTGCTTCTACTAAATACTGAGCAAAGGGTCTGAATACTTAAAAACCAATGTGATATTTCAGTTATCTTTTTTAATAAATCTGCAACAATGTCAACAATTCTGTGTTTTTCTGTCAATATGGGGTGCTATGTGTACATTAATGAGGAAGAAAAATTAACTTAAATGATTTTAGCAAATGGCTGCAATATAACAAAGAGTGAAAATTTTAGGGGGTCTGAATACTTTCCATACCCACTGTATGCAAATCTTAAAGGATTACCATGCCAAAGAGTTCTGCTTCTTTTTTCGGCTTCTCCCTTCAGGGGTCGCCACAGTGGCTCATCTGTCTCCATACCCCTCTGTCCTCTACATCTGCTTCTTTCAACCCAACTACCTGCATGTCTTCCCTCACCACATTTATAAACCTCCTCCTTGGTCTTCTTTTTTCCTCCTTCCTGATGGCTCCACCCTCAGCATTCTTCTACAGATATACCCCATGTCCCTCCTCTACACATGTCCAAACCATTTCAATCTCGCCTCCCTCACCTTGTCTCCAAAACGTCCTAAATGCGCTGTCCCTCTAATGAATTTCTCTTTCGTGATCCGCATATTTGATTTGGCCCATGTTTTTATGCTGGATGCCCTTCCTAACGCAACCTTCCCCATTTACCCGGGCTTGGGACCATCACTAAGAGTGCACTGGCTTGTGCAACCCTAATGGCTGGGTTCTGCACTGTCCCTCTAATAAACTCATTAATGGAAACGGGCTTCCATTAATTAACTGTTTTACTTATTTCAGCAACATTTTAAACAAATGTCATTCACTCCCTTTATATGTCAAATTCTCAGGGTTTTCTTATTTTAATAGAAATTTTTAAAGCTGTACATAAAAGGCTAAAGAATCCATAGCGATAGGGTTAGCGGCTAACACTAGCTCTATGGATTCTTTATAGTTTTCATGCATGCGCAAAACAAATCTTTATCTAGTAAAGAGTGAGTAGCCAAAGTGACACTGCACTAACTGTAGTTTGTTTTTTTATACCCCTGGCATTGTTCATGTTTTTAAGCTTAATAATAATAATAATAATAATAATAATAATAATAATAATAATACAAAAAAATGCAGTCAAAATGCGGGGCGGAGACTAAAAAAGCTTGCAGTCCACCACTTAATACGTTCCTGAGGGAACTTAGATTTTAACTCTGTTCCGCACATAAAATGGACTGCATTCGTTACACGTGTGTACCGAACGAAGCCCTGTACCAAAAAATTCAATATGTGTTCCGATACACCCCTAATTTTCATAATTCCGTGTTACAATAGTTACAATGAGGTTATACGATTGTGGCATGAATTGGTCTGAAATAAAATGTCTAGGAAAAGATCTAAATCCCCTTTTTATTTTTTATTGAGAACACCAACACGACTGTATGGGGTATGGTTCGTTTAAAATAAAAACAGATGAAGAGGGGTGAAAAAAATGTATCAAAACCATTGCATAAGTATTATGGCAAAAAAAAAAGAGAAAACATCAACCAAATACAGAACAGGTCTGTCAACACATTTGATGCAGAAAACATTGATAACAGAAACATTGTGAATTCCGTGGAAAAATAAAAACACAAACACAGTGAGTGGCAAGTTCAAAACCCTCCACAGAAAAAAGTGGTCTGTGACGAGATGAATAAATCATAATCCACTGCTTGGAGAAGATTTCGAGAGACTACACCAAGAGGAGCAAACCCCTCGTCAGCATTAAGACCCAAAACACACTGCCATCAAAGCAATTTCATCAGGGAAAGTATGGTAGAAGGTAGACTGGTCAAGTCAATCAAAAGACCTTAACGGATTGAGAATGCACTTTACTTCTGAAGAGAAAACTGAAAGAAGGAATGCCCCTAAAACAAACAACAAGTGAAACAAGATGAAGTACAAGTCTGGAATAGCACTATAAAAGAAGAATGCCATCGATGTCAATGGGCTGGCAGCTTGATGTAATTATTGCAATTGAGGGATATGCAACCAAACTTTGTGTTACATACTTTATGACTACCTCTTCCAACGTTTTTCGATATTATTGTATTGCACCATCTGGTCCATTATCAGCAAGTAGAAAGAACATTACCATCAACCAAGAACACCCAGGAGCTCTTGCAAGATTTCTGAAAAGGGAGTCAGACAGTTAGTCAAAAGAATGTGCATGGAGGTTGTGAATTGCCTCACTGGGACGATGTTTAATAATTGAAAAAAAATGTGTCGTCCCACCATTTTCCAGACATCTGAGGACGGAAATATCAAGTTCAACTCAACTCTGAAGTTGACTAGTTAGACATCAGTAAAAGATTACTGTTATTCCATATCTCACAGAGACAAGCTTGCTAATCTCAAAGATCCTTGATGCAGCTACTGACCTTGCAGGTCATAAGGTTCATGGTGCAGATTGAAAGAAAGCAATTTGCCCTATTGTCACCACATTAACATTTGTAGCATTAGACACACAATCTTATACAGAGCTACAAGGGTCTTTAGATACATCATTAGATATAGATTGCTAGAGGCTTAGCTGTTTGACATCAAGTGGACATTTGTTACACCACCAGAACACAGAAGAGTCTTGAAACTTGTCTTTCCCTTATCTGAAGAAATGGTGGGAAGACTTGATCTGTGGCTAAGGATCGGAAAGGGCGTGGTGCGGTGTGGGAATGGGAAAAGAGTTGTGGTGTAGAGGGGTACATTTTAGCTTTGTTTTAAATCTGATGCAGGCAGTTACTTGTTGAGGGATAGTTGACCGTTTAAATCCCAATGACACCACAACCATCTATGGCAGAGAGCAAATCGAGCAAATTTGCAGTCGCTCTTTGTGAATGCCCTAGTTTCTTTAGGCGGTTAAAGATTTGATCTGAGTGTTTTATTTATGCTTTCTTTTGATACAGCATGAGCCACAATGTGAAAAAAAAGTGGCTGTCTGAGGCGCTATAAAAAATGCCTCAGCAGAATCACATGATTGTCATGAAGTGATGGAGACAGCAAGTGACTAAAATCCGGGGGTGCACTGATGCGCAAATACAACCAAAATTGTGGTCCCCTAGGTGTAGAATACCTAGTGTTTAAGAGGCTAGGCTGCTGTTAAATTACATTCATTTTTCCTAGCTGTTTATAATATTACGCAAGCTAATACTAATCTCTATGATTGTTGCCTTGTATGTGTCAGGACACCTTGCCACATGTCACTACGATTGTTAGCTTTTATCTTCCTGTTGTGCAAACAAATTGCCTGTGTTGGCATTTGGTCACTTTATCTGATTCCTGGTATGGTCGGCATCATATCAACAAGCAGCTGTCTTGTGGCTTGGATGGTAACATGATTGTTTCAACTTAGATCTTCCTGCTTGTACTTACCTAATGCTGGGAAAGGTTTCTGATAGCTATTGCTCTATAAAACCATATATTATTAAGACTGTCCACCTACTTATGCTACAAGTACCACTGCAAAGTTCTTCTTCTAAGAAGATGTGAAAAAGAGAATGTCCGGGGTCCTCTCATCGGCTCCCAACACCACAACACTGGTTAAAAAAACATAGCAAATTCTATCCTTTCTAAGTATGCTTAAAAGAGCAAAGCTACCCTATCTGCAGCTGGTGACTTTCTACTCATGCAAAGAATGCTGATTTGGCATTCTGGCATGGTACACCAGCTGCACATCTCAGTGGGTTATTAGTACTAATCAGAAAATCATTTAAATACAGGTTCCAGCAGATCATTTTGCCAAAGAAAAATGGATCTGCACTTACCGGTAGCACCACTTGGTCACCCTCTTGTCACTCATCAGGTGGTATAGCACAGGGCTGCACACACTTTTTCAGTATGCGAGCTACTTATGAAATGACCAAGTCAAAATGATCTACATACGATAAAAATGCATAAATAAATATCTATTTTTTCATGTCATGCTTTGTGATCGACCGGTAGATCGCGATCATCGTATTGGGGACCCCTGGTATAGCACAATGTAAATTTTCCCCTGAATTTCTTCCTAGTGTAGTTTTGGTCCCACCCATCCACTATCATATAACAGCTACAGGTCTGGAGGAATGAAGGATTACATATGCTTCCGCAAACACATTTGAAGCCAGCCAACCTTATATTTGCGATCTGCTGATCATGCTGGGTCTTCGTACAACGTAACACACTGAGGAAAGTGTACTGATCCCTACAGCATGAATGAGTTCACAGATGCCCATAACTGGCTCGTGTTGCTGTGACTGATAGAGTCATGAATATGCTATCATTCCATCCATGACAGCACAACAAATTTAGCTTTTTTGAACTCAACGGTATTGGAAACTCACAATCTTCCGTCCTTAGAAATAAACAGAGAAATGTACGAAAGCAGTTACTCTTTACTATGCTCTTAAAGTATCAAATTTAATATCCATTAAACAAGCAGTGGTGAACAATAGCATTCAGGTCAACTTCAGAACAGTTTTCAATAATTACATATTTCGAGGCTAGGACATCATCTATTCTGCGATCCATCTATGATGCATGAGGACCCTTTTGTATTTGCACAGCAAATATGCCCAAAACCATCCCTAAGTGTGATCAGATCACCTCAGTATGTCAGTTTGGTTGTACATGGCATGAGGAAACAAGTCCAAATAAACAAATCATCTTTTGGTTGCTTCTGTTAAATGGTCCCCATGGCGGATCATCTGTCTCCATCTACCTCTTCCAAACCAACCACCTGAATGTCTTCCCACATCACATCCATAAACCTCCTCTTTGACCTTCCACTTTTCTTCCTGCCTTGTAGCTCTAATTCTTCTTCATTCTTCTACTGATTTACCCAGTGTCCATCCTCTACATATGACCAAACCTTCTCAAACTCACCTCTCTATTCTTATCTCCAAAACGACCTACCTGCGCTGTCCATCTAATAAACTCAAATCTAATCCTGTCCATCGTCGTCACTCCCAATAACAATTACATCTTCAGCTCTGCTACCTCCAGCTCCACCTCCTGTCTTTTTCTCAATGCCACTGTCTCTAAACCATACAACATCACAGGTTTCACCACAGTCCTATAAACTTTCCCTTTCACTCTCGCAGATACTCTTCTATCACAAATCACTCCTTCTCCACCCACTCCACCCTGCCTGCTCTCTTTTCTTCACTTGTCTTACACACTCTCTATTACTTTGTAAAATAGATATTTAAAATGATCCACCCCTACTACTTGCAACTGCACAAATCCACTGCCCTGTTTCACTGTAATCATACATGTCCTGCACCACCCTCACAACACCCCTGACTTCCTTATACAATACCAAAACTTCTCTCTCAGCACAATGCTATACGCTTTCTCTAGATCCACAAACACACAACGTGACTCCTTCTGACCTTCTCTATACTTCTCCTTCAACATTCTCAAAGCAAATAATGCAACGATAGTGCACTTTTTTCGGCATGAACCCATACTGCTGCTCACAGATGGTCACCTCTTTCCTCAGCCTGGCTTTCACTACTCTTTTCCATAACCATGGTGTGGCTGATCCGCACACACCTTCTCCATTTCAGCATTCTCTCACCTTTCAAAATTTTGTTACATAAATTAGCTAAAATCTCCACTGCACTGCCATCTCTCCTAAACATCTCCATGCTTTATCTGGTATGTCGTCTGGGCCTACCAACTTTCCACTCTTCATCAACTGAAAAGCTGCCATCATTTCCTCTTTACTGATACTATGCACTTCCTGCTTCAACACATCATCAAGTCCAAAGAATCAAATATTACTGCCGAATAAAAGAAAACTTCAAGTTTAGATAGGGAAATTAGTTAATACTTAGTTTTTTTTGCTGCACCATTCAAAAACAAGACTGTTTGCTCTTATACTCATGGGGGAAAAAAAAGATCACTTTCCTACTTTGGACTATACCTGGACCTACGTTGGCACATCAATTGCTCAGTGTATAAAAATGATCTCATTTGTAAATGTAAAAGTTGCTCTGGATAAGGGTACCTGCCAAAGACCTAGGACAATAATAGGACATTAATACCTAGGACAATAATAGGACATTTTGACAGTTCGCATTTAATTACAATCTAAATCGTTTGGGCTTCTGTCCTTTTATAGCATGTAACTTTTTCACCAATTATCTCAAAATCCTTATTTTATGTTTCTTTTTTTTTATTGTCCCTGTATTATAATCAGTATTTAATTGCATGTGTTGGATAATTTCTCCATGACTCTCACCCTTTGAAAATAAAAAAATAATTATAGATTGGTTATATCTGTTGGGGTTTTAACCCAAGTTGAATGTAAATATTTTCGAATCAAAGTATTCCAGTATTTACCCCCTTATATATTTATTTACATAACTCCAATAATACATAGCATTTGTGAAATTTGTCACTTACCCCGATTCTATGACACACGTTGACCTCTACAGCCAGCTGATGCCAATATACTCCTCCTTAGAGGTCTATAGTAAAACAAACAAAAAAGTTGTGTCAAACTTCAGTAATTTTCCTTTTACAGATTAGCTGAAACTTCCAATGTTTTTCCCATGTTATTATCAATTGATATTCTTTTAAACTCTTTAATGTGGTGTTATGAAACATGTTGACTCTTTACATTTTTAAATGCGTGAAAATTATCTTATCTCAAGCATAGGTTACCCATGTTACATAGGTAACATGCACAATTAAAATTTTTTGATTGATGCCTAAAGAAAACCTCATTGAAATACTATTCGAATGTCATTTTGACTTGCAGAAGCACTGCATTCCAGCTTTATAGCGGATTTTTCCAGAATGTAACGAACCCAAAACCTTCTGGTATTGATATGGGAAGGACAAATATTTCGAACACTACATAGCTACAAATATAAACACAGATAATGGCATTCCATTACACGGCTAATAAGTGTGTACGAGGACACGGTTCACTGTGAATTTACATAAGCCTTGGACTGATTCAGCAAATTGACAAATCGGTAAAATTTGTCTGCAGGTTAGTTTTCAGTCTGGTTCCTCTTGAGGTTTCTTCCTCACACCATCTCTTGTTTTTCTTTGCCACAGTCGCACAGGCTTGCTCATTAGGTTTAAACAATTATAAGCAACTAACTTATAGGTAATAAACGTACACATTCTTTTATAGAATATTATTCCCGCTTTATCTGTGTAAAGCTGCTTTGGGACTGGTAACTACTTTTACTTGAGTAGAATATTTTATTACTGTTTCCATCGTTTGTACAAATATTTTGCAATTAGACTTTTCTTTCATTCATCACTGACTTGTCTATCAATACAGTGATACTTTTAGACTAGGTACTAATCTGATGTGATGTTTTTATATGTTATTCCAAACTGCTACACTCTCAACTCTTTGGAGGGTTTGAGACAAATCACTGTATCATTCATAGAATGGGATACAGTACTGGATTTTTGTGTTACCTGTATTGCAAAAAAAAAAAGTAATAATAATAATTGTGATTTCTTCACAAATCAGCCTGGTTATAAGAGGCTGGTTTCATTTGAGTGGCTTCTGACATTCTCAAGTCATTCCCTGACACTTTGGAAGACACCTTAAGAACAAATCGTGTGGTCCCTGTAATCGAGAACTAGATCATAATTCACAAATCGGCCCTAATATGATGTGTACAGAACCACAGTTCAGACCAATACAAGATTGAATAAGGAATTGTGCAAACTTCATCATATGCCTTGCTACACAGCAAAGTCCAGTGCAGTCGGCTATTGTTAGCTACACTACGCATATTATAGTCAATAATAAATTAGGCCACGCGAAATACGCATGCGCACATCTGAAACCTTTAACTGAAGCGTTCAAATCTGCAAAATCATATGGTAGAGAATGTAACACTGGTTTGCAGACTGGGACAATTTTCTACTGTGTTGGATGCCTACGCTGGCATGCTAGCTAAGACACTGCTCTGCGTCTATATGTATGCGTGAACGTAACACGATTGAGATGGCTTGCTTTGAAAGAAGCACTGACCGCTTTCATTCTTCGTGATTTCAACGTTTTTTTCGTCCTTATGCGTAGTGTTGATTCATCTCGCAGCATAT
This sequence comes from Silurus asotus, assembly GCA_024362625.1. Taxonomy (NCBI): domain Eukaryota; kingdom Metazoa; phylum Chordata; class Actinopteri; order Siluriformes; family Siluridae; genus Silurus; species Silurus asotus. The sequence continues at coordinate 6,166,745 of MU551646.1, read as the reverse complement.
TCGCAGCAAAACACTTAAAAAAAAAAGTACACCAAAAGGCAATGCAGCGTAGCAATAACACCCAGCGCTTCTCTTTAACCGAAAGGTGTAATGAGAAAGTTGACGGTCCGGAAGACCACGCAATACGCTTCAACTCGCATGCGCACAAAACAAGGCGCATGCGCAGTATACACGTGCGTCCATTTGGTGAGACTTGCAACAAATAGAGGGCACTAGTGATGGAAAGATCGGATCATTTTAGTGACTCGGTTCTTTGAATCTCGTTCATCAATATAAACGGATCTTTTGGTTTATTACGTTTCCTTTGATCAGAAATAATAAATTTTCAACGAACAGATCCCCCAACACTTCTACATACACAATCTTTGACTATAGTTCGAATAGTCGAATTATGTTAATGTAGCCAAGGACACATTATGATAAACAGAATGAGTAGCTCATCTCTCATTTATTCTGGTCCGTGTTCATTTTTTACGTGACTCCCATAATTATTGGAATGTCAGAACAAAAAAACGGATCTTTTGCATTGTGCATTGTCTTGTAACAATGTCAAGATTATGAACAAAACAACCTGATCTATTGCATCTATTGCATCACTCGACAAAGAACAAACGACACTGACCAGAGGACTCATGAGATAAACTACCCAATTGTGTTTCCTGTGTAATGCATTGAATAGATTTTTTTAGAGTTACTTTAACTTATTTCAATTCAATCTTTATTTATAACATCTAACAACTACCAGGTAGAACCTAGGTGCTGAACAAAGTGCAAAAGGCAATGTGCAGAATAGTAATAAAAATTTGAGTTAGCATAAAAGTAATAAAAATATAGCAATGTCATAAAAGAATGAAGTAAATTGTAAGAACTAAAACAAAATAAAAATAAAATAAGCATTAAAACTAAGTACACCCTTTACTACGGAACAAAGCCTTTTATTTAATAAATGGGTCTTTAGTTTAGCTTTAAAAGAAGAGGTGAGATCAGGATGATGCAAATGATCCAAAATGCAGCAGCACGACTTGTGTTTAATCAGCCCAAGTTTTCCCACCCCACCCCACTGCTTGCGCTCCCTTCAATGGCTTCCAGTAGCTGCACGTATCAGATTCAAAACACTACTGCTTGCCTACAAGGCCAAAAATGGACCAGCACCATCTTACCTCAGTGACCTCATCACATCTCGCACTGCACCACGCTGTCTGAGATCCTCCAGCACTGCTCGATTGGTACCACCTTCTCTTAAAATGAGAGGTAAGTACATTTCAAGGCTCTTTTCTGTTCTGGCACCGAAGGTGGTGGAATGAACTTCCCCTAGATGTCCGTAGAGCAGAGTCCCTGATTATCTTTATGCGATGACTGAAGACCTACCTCTTCCTGAAATACCTAAATTAGCACTTTCCAAGTTTGTAGAATTCGAGTTATATTTATATTAAGTTTGTAATCTTGCGTACCAGTGTAGATTTATTCATTACTAGAGATTTAAAGCACGTTTGTAGGTCGCTCTGGATAAGGGCGTCTGCTGAATGCCGCAAATGTAAATGCAAATGTAAAATCAGGAGGAAGGGAATTCCAAAGATTAGAAGCTGCCACTGAGAAGGCGCAGTCACCCCACGATTAATATCTTGTTCTAGGCACATTGAGCAAGACATGATTAGAGGACCTGAGAGTTCGGCCATGGGTGCGCAGATTAACAAATTCAACCTCTACTTAAAAAAAGAACAAACCACACCGACCAAAGGACTCAATGGGATGAACTACTCAATTCTGTTCTTTGTAATGAATTGCATAGGCCTTTGGGAGTCAAGTGACAAAAGAACGAACGTCTTGGACCAAAGGACTGATAAAATGAGCGAATTATTTTTGTTTCCGGTACATAAGTTACAGAGATTTTGCGTTGTTTTGCTCTATGGCATCCAGTAGAAAATGATGACTGACTCTTGGGATTACTTATTCTTCTACTACTCAGTCACATTAAAGACTTATCTTAAATACTTTGTAAATGTGCAGGTGGAAGTGTAGGAGTTTGTGTGTGTGTGTGTGTGTGTGAGCACTTTCTCGGTGGTACCCCAGTAGGTGGGGCAGTTTGTTAGGGGTTGAGAAGGACACTCAAAGGAGCACTCTTATATATACTTCTAATGTATTTGGTTAGCTCTTGGTCCTTTTTAACCCTGGGTTATATCATGGTATATCATGTTTCATCTTTCATACTGGTCATACCTTTGCAGGGGGTTAACAATGAATCCTGGGTATCCATAACCTGCTGTTTCACAATGCACATTTCTGAACCCTAGGGTTACTTCCGTATTTACACATATCAACAAGAACAAAAATGCTTCTTTGTCCAGCAAGCTTAATGAGCGCTTTCTGCAACCCACATCACAACCTCCACATCGGGGTCTACCATTCTTTCCTGACCTGCACAATGAGGTGTACAGGTCCTGGGCAAAGCCATATTCAGCCCACCTTTTTAGTCCCAAAGCAGTTGTACTCCAATGTTATGGGACTGAAAGAACATGGGTATGGGTCAATGCTCCAGGTTAAAGAGACACTGGCCAGCTACAGTATCTATTGCCAGGTGTCGCATCATCCCTTAAGACCCTGATATTGTCCACCAAACCCCTAGGTTATACATCGGCGATGGTGGGTAAGCTTACACGTCAGTAGGTCAAGTCGCTGCATGCCTACACACTATGGCGGTGCTACAGGCGTATCAGGTTGACCTGCTGCAAGAGATGGACCTGGGGGGCATGTCACTCGGGCAGGAGGTCTAGGAGCTCCAGCGTACACCAGATTTAGCTCTCATGGCCACAAAAGAGATCACTATAGCTGTTGGTAGTCTATGGCCACCCCAGCCTCCCCCGAAAGGCACTTATGGTTTACCATATCAGATCATTCCGATAGGGACAGAGCCATGCTGCTGGATGCCCCTCTAGTGCTGAACACAGTAGTCGACTGATTCCAGTGGGCCAAGAAACAGGCAGCGGCGTTTGAGCGGTTCCTCCCACGTTGCTCTAATGGGGCTGCTTGACGGGCAAAGCCCCAAGCACAACCCAGCACCTGCTCTCATCAGGAGGAAGAGAAACAAAATGTTGCTACTCACACTCCCTCTGCAAGGTCCACGCTCACCTTTCTGGGCCGAAGCTCTGAGGACTGTTATTTTCAATAAAAGCCTGACATTCTGGGGATCCTGCTGGAAAAGGGCGTGGTGCACATCATAACACAGTGCTCGCCTCGCCTCTGCACCCCAGGGACCTGGTTTGTCAACCCTGCCACGTTTAGTGCTTCAGTGCACAGCCAGCTCCAGCAAGCACTCTCCTCTATTGGGAAGCTGGGAAGTTCTGCCAGACGTGTCTCAGTGGGTACTGCGTACTGTATACAGAGGCTACTGGATTCAGGTTCTGCCCCTGCCCTGGTTTGACAGGGTGTGTCCCACCATGGTGGGACCTGAACAGGCTCTGGTCATGGAACAAGTGGACACTCTTCAGAGGAAGGAGGGTGCAGCCTATTCTAGATCTACATCAACTATACTGCTCAATTATGAGACTCAGGTTCAAGATGCCGACCCTAAAGCAGGTTGTGTCTCAGATTAGATCTGAGGACTGGTTTGTCACGATGCTGGCGAAAAGGTGTCTGTTCAGTGGATGATGCAATTAGCACCGATTGGATCCAGTTAACTGCCCTGGTGGCTCAGTGCTGGAATTCTTTCAGGAACAACCAAAGGGTTGGCTCCGTCCACCCTCAAAGTATATGTGTCCGCCATTTTGTCATATCATAGAGTACCTGTGTGGGACTTCGCCATTATGTTGGAGGCTCTATCGGAGCCGTCATTTGAGCCATTGGTTAAGGCATCTCAGAGGCATCTCACAGTCAAAACTGTGTTTCTTCTGGCCATTTGCTCTCTTAAGAGATTTGCAGGCCCTTTTTTTAGCCCTCTCTTTTTTTGGGTTTACTACAAGCATGGCCTGTGCCTTCCTGTACTCTAGAACGGGCCACATCCCTTAGGTGCCCTCGGTCGTTCCACGACCTGTGTCCGGTGTGAGCGCTGGAATCTTGTGCTTTTTATAGCTTCCTAGTCGTGAAATCACACCGTCGTTAAAGCTGCCTTTCCATGAGCATTTTCTTGTTCTCTCAGGTAGTGGAGATGTTTTTCTTCCAGCAGCCACTTTCAGCAGGTACTGGAGAGCTGCTGGGCAAATGCTTTGAGCAGGAGCTGTTGGTGCTGCTTTTGGTATCACTAACCTGCTGCAGGATTGCCCAGTTCAGTTCAGGCTACTCCAACATGCTAACAACAAAAAACTGTTGGGCCTCAAGCTAAGCTTTTACTTACAGCAGCAGAAAGGCAGAATGCCCCACACTTTCATTACACACTACAATTACACAAAAATACCTTGGCATCATCGAGCAACATCTTCTTGTTTAGTGTGGGTACTAAGTGAGTAGTGAGTACTAATACCCAGTCATTTTCAACAATGAACACACAAACTCTCAGTTCATCCAAGTCCACAAACAAAAATATAATAATTACCAATAGCGTTTTTCTTTAACTATGCTTGTTGCTTAGTGGGACTTCTGACATTCCTTGCCTTGAACAATCCTCTTTAAATCTTAAATTAAATCTTTCAATCTGGCTTGTAATCTGTTAATGCCACTTGAAGCAATTCTTTCACATGGGTGTCAGTCAGAACAGATTGATGCTTTAATTTTATGTCTTTCAGGGTAGAAAACACAGACTCGCAGACATATGTTGACCCAAACATAGACAGTATCTTAAGCGAAGCCTGTATGACATTTGGGTATTTTTTCATTAGCAGACTTCTCCAGAACTCAATGGTCCCTTCCCTTAAAGTAGGTTTCAGTTGGTCCTCCTCACAAAGATTGATCATCTCCAACTCAACCGCAGCCTCATTTGAGTAGCGGGGCTTTCAAACAATCCGTCTCTGCATTAAATGGGTTGACGAGGAACGTAATCTGTGGCCTTTTCAATTGTAGATCACGGAACAGGGTCACAAAGCTTTTGTGCAGGTTTTCAACCAGTGTTGCATATCTGGCTCTTTGCTTATTCAGGGCGGTGCTGGTGACTTGCCCGCTGGCTTTTAGCAGATTGGGAAAATGCGTTAAATCTCTCTTTTAAATATGCGCCTTGAACAGCTTCAGGTTGTTGACAAACACAGACACACTTTGCACTAGGTCAAGCAACATTTTTAACTTACCCTGCAGGGTCAGGTTCAGTCTGTCCAAGTGACACAGCATGTTGACCAAAAAGGCCAGATCCATGTAGCGGATGTAGTTGACGATTTCCATCACAGGCTTCCTGATGTTGTCTAAATTCAATGGTTTAGACACGAGTTGCTCCCTGTGGATGATGCAGTGGAAATCCAATCAAGAACTCAACATGTTTGGTCAGCTTTGCACAACCCCACAAGCCTGTTCACAGATCCGATTATGGCTGGCGCTCCATCTGTGGCTATTGCAGTTAGTTTCGGTATGGGCAGATTTGCTTTCGCAAATGCAGCTATCATTGTTTCTTTCACAGCTATGCCACATGTTCTGTCTTTTAATGGCACAATATCAAGGAGTTCTTCTTTGATCACACAATCGTTTGACACAGACAGTGTAAATATTGCCAACTGAGGCTTGTCTTGTATGTCACAAATTTCATCTAATGCTACACTAAAATACTCACATGCTTGAAGGTCAGAGTGCAACTGTGATTCAATATCCATGTTAATGTCCGATATTTTGTGTTCAACAATGTGGTGGGACATTTGGACGTCTGATATCATTCATTTTAGTTTGTTGTTATCAGGAGACAAGATTTCAACAACGTCACTGAGGCATTTTGTGCATTGCCTCAGTGACAGGGGATGCAGCGTCTCGTTTCCTTGAGGAACTAGGGTTACGTACGTAACCCAGAGACATTCCCCAATAGGTGGAAACTGACCAGACCCTGCCTAGTGTGTGTGGGCCCCACAACCAGCACGTAGGACAAAAGAGCCCGGAGTGGGTCTAAGGTTGAGGTCATAGAACCTGAAAAAGTCAGTGGGGTGGACCAGCCCGTAGCATCGCAGATGTCCTGAAACGAGACTCCAGGCCGTAGAGGCCACCACATTTAGAGTGGAATGAGCTTTGACCCTAAACGGCGCGGGGAGACCAAAGGACTCATAAGATGACAAGATAGCATCCACTACCCACCTGATGAGAGTCTGCCTATTGGCAGGAAATCCCTTCCTGATAGGGCCATAGCAGACAAACAGCAGCTCCGACCTCCTCCAAAGACTGAATGACACTGATAAGTGTCCAGTGCACAGTCGGTTCTCCTTCTCCTGGTTGGGGACTAGGAACAGAGAATGCCTGGAGCACAACAGGTTGTGAGGGAGCCGTAACCTTAAGCACATATCCAGGTTTCGTGTAGAGAAACGCACTGGCAATGATAGGGGCAAATTCCAGGCAAAACAGGCCATGGACAGAGCCTGCAGGTCCCTGATCCTATTCAGGGAGGAAATCAACATGAGTCTTTAAAGACAGGTACCTAAGTGCCACTACGGCCAGGGGCTCTAAGGTGGGCTCAGATAGAGCAGCCAACACAACGGCCAAGTCCCAGACAGGCTCCCTGGGTCACGTCCCGGGCCTCATCCTCCAGAGAAAACGTGTGACCAGAGGGTGCCTACCCAGCCACCTTGCGGCATACAACCTCCTCATGGAGGGAGCTTTAGAATGGAGAATGGTCTCTACCACATCGGCGAAGAGACCAGCTGCTACAAACTATGGCCATAGCCTTCACAACTCCCGGCAGGAGTGAACTAGGGTTCAGCCAAACCTGAGAGAAGAGATCCCTCCTGGAAGGAATTTCCCAAGGAGGGCCCTCAAGGAGGGACACCAGGTCCACGAACCATGGTCTGCCCAGCCAACGTGGTGCTACCAGGCGGAGACGGGCCCTAAACAGCTCTCAGTGATAGGAGTCTCCCCTGGGACCACAGTAGGATCTGTCACACCAGCTTGTAAGGGGCGATAATGGAGACCCCCCTGGTGGTTGATATAAGAGACCACCACTGTATTGTGGCTATTATCTCCAAGCATTTTATATGCCATGAGAGGTGCTGCCACAGACCTTGGGCATGAGGGAACCCCGTAAGGGGAGGATTCGTCGTTAGCATTATGCGACAACAAAAAGTACCCAAGATGGGAGCCTGGGACAGGAACATCGGTTCTCTCCACACATCCAAGGCTCCAAGGGCTCGCCTTTGATCGAGCCAATATCAACCAGTTGTCGATGTTGATGCCAGAAAGGGGTCCCCCAGGAAGGTTAGGTCTAAACGCCGGGAAGAGTGTGCTTTGTCCATGACTCCGGGATAAAGGGTTCTCCCAGAAGGGCAATCCGCACCATACCATCAAGGTCTCGTGGCAAGCCCTTGGAGCCTTGGATATGTGAAGAGAACCGACATTCCTCATGAGTGAGCAGTTTAAGGAGCGCAAATCCAGGATCGGACACAAACCGCCAACCTTCTTTGGCACAACGAAGTACGGCCTGTAGCAGCCTGACTCTGACCAAGGGGGGAACCACCTTGATGGCCCCTTTCCCCGAGAGAGCACGCACCTCCTGTTCCAGGACCAGAGCCTGCATTGAAGCACATTTTGTGGCGAAGCCAACGGCCTAGTCTCCGGGTGGTGCTGGGGTAGGACGGGCACCAACGCATAAGGTTTACACTGCCCTCCGAGATGTAAGCCGTCAGGATTTATGCACCATGGCGACCCCTTTGATCGGCCAGCTCCTCTTTGTTCCTAAAGCGTCGCCAGTAGGACCTACCCACAAGGACTGGGTGGCAATGCTCATTTTCTGGGCTTTGCAATGCTTGGACAGACCAGGCTAAGGCTGCTGCTGAGCAGCCTCATGGGAGTGGCCAGTTCCTCTTAGTTTCTACAGCATCGCTAAGGGCCCGTAGGACCTACCCACAAGGACCGGGTGGCAACGCTCTCCTTCTGGGCTTTGCAATGCTTGGACAGACCAGGCTAAGGCTGCTGCCGAGCAGCCCCATGGGACCGGCAAGGGCGGTACCGATGGAATGCTGCCAACTGCTTTTAAGACTCCTGGAATTTGCCCATGAGGTGTCAGCAAAAAAGCCAGGAGGAGCCATTGGGGCATTTAGCAGCACAGCTCTGGGCGATCTGACAGGGTGAGCCACAGATGCCCCTATGTGGCCACCAGGGCTGCCATGGACCGACCGACAGGGCTTGGTGGCCCTAAAGGTTAGGTCGGCAGCGCGATGCAACTCCTTAATATCGTCAGCCCTAGAGCTAAGTTTCTCATCCAACTCCTACAGCAGGTCAGCCTGGTATGCCCTCAACACACCCATAGTGTGAAGGCAACCCGCAGACTGACCTGCCACCATCTAAGCCTTCCCCACTAAGGCTCACGTAGCCCACAACCCGCTAGTAGGAAACATTAGAGCCTTAAGCGACACTGTAGCCACACTGTTTAGCCCCAACAACATTCGTGTATAGCGAGGTATGCTGGGAAAAAGTACGTGCTCTGTGTTCAGTTTGGGGAAGAACAGCAAGCCCCAGCACTGAGGCTGTGACAGGGGGCTTACTGGGTGCGCGCTGCTTCCACTTCTCGACCAGCCAAGCTAGCTCAAGCTAACTTGACACAGCCCGCGTCACAACCTCAAGGAGCTCCTCGTACAGCACAGGCTGTAAGGAGTCCGGGGGCTTGCTAGAGTCCATCATCTCATACTCCTTGGAGGAAGAGATATGTAACACAACATTGCAACGAGAAAAGAAGCAGCCGCCGGGTGTGCTTCCCCAAGAGAGCAGGCGCTCAACCCGGCAGGGGAGGCTGGAGAGGACTTATCCAGCTCTATAAATTCTGCCAGAATGGCCTGCGAGACGGCACTGCTTTGCCTCGGCAAGAGCGGGATCAGAGCCACAAGGTAAAGGACTCTTCTCCTGCATATCCTTTCCCGTAATGAAACACACAACTGGTATTTTTGTTTGCTAGCCATGCTTGCACAGAATAACACACACAAAGCGCTTACCTGAACAAGCAGAAGCTAATGTTGCTACCACCACGCAGTCATTTTGTAGCTCGCGATGTCGCCCGCCGATGATTTCACAATGGCCAGATTTCACAGTGGTTCAGAGTGTAGACAACGTGAGGTGTCCCCAAATCCCCAAAAAGTCCCCAAAAAGTTCCTGAATGGGGAACTGTAAGAGTGAAAGGAAAAGTTGATAGGACTGTGTTGAGACCTGCTCTGTTGTATGGTTTAAATACAATGGCATTGACTAAAAGAGAGGAGGTGGAGCTGGAGGTGGGAGAGCTAAAGATGTTGAGATTTTTATTGGGAGTGACGAGGATGGACAGGATTAAAAATGAGCTTTTTAGAGGGACAGTGCATGTAGGACGTTTTGGAGACAAGGTGAGGGAGGCACGATTGAGATGGTTTGGACATGTGCAGAGGAGGGACATGGGGTATATTGGTAGGAGAATGTTGAGAATGGGGCCGCCAGGAATGAGAAAAAGAGGAAGGACAAGGAGGAGGTTTATGGATGTGGTGAGAAAAGACATGCAGGTAGTTGGTTTGAATGAGGCTAATATAGAGGACGGGGGGGGTATAGAAACAAATGATTCGCTGTGGCGACCCCTAATGGGAGAAGCCGAAAGAAAAAGAAATATATAAGTCATTAATTCTCATTAACTAGGTTCCCTGGTGGTCTAGTGGTTAGGACACGGATCTCTATCTGGTACCTGTGGAGGCCATTTGAGTACAGTGAACTCATTGTCATGTTCAAGAAACCAGTCTGAGATGATTTGCGCTTTATGACATGGCACGTTATCCTGCTGGAAGTAGCCGTCAAAAGATGGGTACACTGTGGTCATAAAGGGATAGACATGGTCAGCAACAATATTTAGGTTGGTTGTGGGGTTGACACAATGCTCAATTGGTACTAATGGGCCCAAAGTGTACCAAGAAAATATTCGCTACACCATTACACCACCACCAGCCTGAACCATTGATACAAGGCAGGATGGATTCAAGTCAAGTCAAGTCAAGTTTATTTGTATAGCGCTTTTCACAACAGACATTGTCTCAAAGCAGCTTTACACAAATCAACAGTGATGGTGAATGGTGTGAATTTGTCCCTGATTAGCAAGCCGTGGCGACTGTGGCAAGGAAAAAACCCCTTTCCATGCATGGATCCATGCTTTCATGTTGTTGACGCCAAATTCTGACCCTACCATTGAAGCAGGAATCTTCTATTGTCCAATTATGGTGAGCCTGTGCAAATTGTAGCCTCAGTTTCCTGTTCTTAGCTGTCAGGAGTGGCACCCGGTGTGGTCTTCTGCTGCTGTAGCCCATCCACCTCAAGATTCGACATGCGTTCAGATATGCTCTTCTCTGAACGCCATTTGCATCCACAGAACTTCCGCTCACTGGATATTTTCTCTTATTCGGACCATTCGCTGTAAACCCTAGCGATGGTTGTGCATGAAAATCCCAGCAGATCAGCTGTTACTGAAATACTCAGACCAGCCCATCTGACACCAACAACCATGCCATGTTCAAAGTCAATCAAATCACCTTTCTTCCCCATTCTGATGCTCGGTTTGAACTGCAGCGGATCATCTTGACCATGTCTACATGCCTAAATTCATTAAGTTGCTGCCATGTGATTGGCTGATTAGAAATTTGCGTTAACGAGCAGTTGGCCAGGTGTACCTAATAAAGTGGCCGGTGAGTGTATATATCTCACCCTGGAAAATGTTCTCTCATGCTCCTAAAGCAAATAAGCCAAAAGGTGTTTCAATTCAAGTATTTAATTCCTTAACATAAATAAAGCCCTCATATAATTTCTTAAGCAAATTCATGAGGAGTTCTTCTCACTTTAGTAAGATTTGTTTAAAGAGTAAAGTGAAGAATTAGTCTTCACTTTAAATATCAGGCCTGGCTTTTTAGCCTCTAGCTTTCCAATGGACACCACAGCATTTTGGTGTTTCTCCTAAGCTTCTGAAATAGAGACCTGAACGTTCAACTATAAGGGATTATTGTCTTTATTTAGGGGTACCCATTTTCTAAAACAAACTTATATTTCTAAAATGAATATGTTGGAGGAAAAAGGACAAAATGTACACAAAATGTACGGAAACAAGCTCACATGCACACACATAGAGTTCATACAAACAATCATGGTTATTATAACCTCAGCAATCATATTTATATATCATTCCTAAAGCATATTTATGGGACCAAAAATGTCTACACATTTGTATGCTTAATGTTCAGAAAAAGTCTTCAAATTATTTCTAAAGGTTTTTTTACTTACTTATATTTGCTAAATTGAAACTATCCCTGTAAACATAAAAATTAATACTCATACTTCCAAAATAAGCTGATTTATGCAAAGTTTTGCTCAACAGAGGGCAGCAAAAACAAAAGTGCAGGTGTGTATTTGAATAAACTAAATCGGGTGCATGGATGGATACTCTTATCACCAGTTTTACAAATGCTCTGCTGATTTGTAGTTTTGCTTAATTAAATGTAAATCACTTTACTTGCCCCATAAATCCCTTTGCATCTTTACTATTGCTGTGTATGTGCCCCACCAGAGGCTATAAATCCCATCCTATGGCACTTATAGTCTTTTGAAAGCTTACTTCTTCCAGCTCTCTTACTTTGTCCTTCAGTTAAATTTTAAAATCCACAGGCTCCTGAATCATCTCCTCAGCCACATTCACAGAATCCTGTAACACATCCAAATATTGTTGACTTTGTGTGTTTGTCGCTACTTATAGTTGAGCTAAGTTTGTGCTATATTATTACTAACATTATTACAGTGCCATACTTTCACCAACATTATGACAGCACTGAACATCTGCCAGCGATATTATAGCAACAAACTTTTACAAATATTGCAGCACTGTACTTTACAAATATTATTACATACTGTAATTTACCAACATTATTACTGTATTGTTCTTTATCCATAATCCCAGATAAAACATTCGACCTCTTTATAAAAGTAAAATACCAGTACTATAATGAATTATATATTACATTATAAAGCTTCTTTTCTACTATTCATAATTTACTGAACATTTTTCTCTATAGGGTTAAACTTTGGAGCAGAAAGATTTAACCATGTCCTGGTCCTCAGTATCCCCTGTGGGTTGGACCTGCACTGTTATTGTGGCCTGGTCAACCACTGGTCCATAAAACATCTACTTCCATTATTTATATTTGACTTACAGAAAACCATTTATTTTCCACTTTTTAAAAATGTAGATCTACAGCACAATAATTCACAGTATATCACTGTTATAAATACAGTTTAGTGATGTTCAGTTTGTCTAATGTCTAATATGAGCAATATATGAGGTTAAGAACACAGATTTTACTACACATCCCTAAAACTAAAATCCCTAAAATCCTCCATGAACCACAACAGAAAGAGTATCTTTCAAGCAGCAAAATGCAGCCAAAATATTTAGACTACTGACAAATCTATGGCATAGTTTCTGGGGCAGAAGACAACTTAGAACTGCACAGTTACACCCCAACTTGGAAACAGTTCTACATTCAGGTGCGTTTGGTTCCTAGGGTTTCTGTTACAAAAGAATACGCCACCACGTTTTAATCAAGTGGACATGGCCAAGGATAAGAATAATATGGAGGGCTGGTCTTGTAGACCTTTCATATGTTTTTTCCTTTTACTTTTTTTAGTGTTGACCTCTAACCTTTAAAATTTCATTCATATTCACATTTCTGTAAATATTGAAAAGTACCAAGAACAGGTTTTGTATAAAAAGGTTAGAGATTGTATTTGTTTCAAGTGCTTTTTATTTTACACTGAAAGGTGGAAGGAAGTAAGCTAAGGGGCCTCCGATATAAATTTTGCCTGGTGCCTCCTGGTAATGGGTGATGGGTAATGGGTAATGTGGTTCTCACCAACATTACCAATGTTAATGCGTTACCAACGGTAATGCTAAATTATCCATAATTATTAAAAATCATGACCTATGACACTTTGGTCTTCAACTTATAGATTTAAAACAAGAGTAAACATTCAGAGCTATTAATTTTTTAAACAACCAATCTATGAAGACAGCCAACGAAGAAGCACCTTTCAGTCATATGTTATCTTATATTATTTTGGTTAGTGGGTCTAAACAAAAGCTTTTATGTTTTAAGTTGTTTAATTTATCAGTAAATGAAAGCTGAAATTCTGCAAAATATAGTAAAAATTGTAGAATTGGTCTTTCTATTCCAATAATTCTGGGGGACACTCTACTGTGAAGAGGATGGTTTTAGAGGCCAAAAAATCACCAAGGATCACAGCTGGAGAATTGCAGAAGTTATTTGTGTCTTAGGGTCAGAAAGTCTCCAAGACTACAATACAATGTGAAAACAAAAATAGAGCTTTTTGTCAGTAAAAACACACTGATTTGGCACACACTGGGAGGTAGCCATATTGAAAAGTATTTAATGCCCACGGTTTACTATAGTGGTGGCTCACTAATGTATTTGTTCTGCAGAGGACATGGATATTTTGTTAGGATACATGGCACCATTGAATCTATCAAATATCACCAAATTAAAATAAATTCATAAATAAATACACCTGACTTGCACGGGTCTGCCATAAATCTTTAAATGGGTCATGGTTGGCCTTTCCCGCAGGGACAATGATCAAAAACATACATCAAATTTACCAATATTAGTGAAGGTCATTGTATAACTCTTACCCAATAGCTATTTAATACTGCCAGCATTATAATAAAAATAATATGACAAATTCGAATTACAAGTATTACATGACTATATAATCAAAGGTTTAAATGATTGATTATCGATTATAGCATTATTTTATAATGCTAAAATAAAGCATACACAGTAATTCAAAGATATTTACAATGATTATCAGTTGTTACATAACAAACAATTTAAATGATTTAACATGTTAAAAAACTTTTATAATTTTATAAAATCACACAAGATGTTCACAACATGTCCTGTTCATTGTATCCATTCCAGAAAGCAAGTTTTTTCTGACACCAATTACTGTGAATAAATCAAGACTGGTTGTATTATGGCATTAGTCTTAGCTACACTTTACAGTCACTTTATTGTCATGCAGATTGTTAATGATAATGATCGAGCTATGAAGAGCCAACCTGACATAATTTAATGATATTTACTTTTCATAATTAGCATGATTAGTGCTAGCTGTAAGACCTGCTATGCTGTATCGTTTAGAGACAGTGGCATGGAGTAAAAGACAGGAGGTGGAGCTGAAGGTAGCAGAGCTGAAGATGTTGTGGTTTTCATTGGGAGTGACAACGATGGATAGGATTAGAAACAAGTTTATTAGAGGGACAGCGCATGTAGGACGTTTTGGAGACAAGGTGAGGGAGGCACGATTGAGGTGGTTTGGACAAATACAGAGGAGGGACATGAGGTATATCTGTAGGAGAATGCTGAGAATGGAGCCACCTGGAAGGAGGAAAAGACGAAAGCCAAGAGGTAGGTTTATGGATGTGGTGTGGGAAGACATGCAGGTAGTTGGATTAAAAAAGGCAGATGTAGAGGACAGGGGGTATGGAGAAAGATGATTCGCTGTGGCGACACCTAATGAGAGAAGCCGAAAGAAGAGGAAGAAAAAGAAGAAGAAGTGCTAGCTGTTAGTTTATATAATGACAGGATTGAGAGAATCTTAATAAAACCGTTAATTAACAAAAGCAATCCATTAAAAATACAAAATAACTGATAATCCTGGCCAACCGGATATTTAAAGCTAAACTGGGTGTCTGAGAGGAAGTGTTCTTTATAGGAAAATCATTGTGGAATTACCTAAAGCCATTGTTTCATTAAACCAACTAATCAAAAAATATTGAATTTAAAATCTCGTAAAATAGATTAAATCCTGAGTTTCCTGCTATCCTGCTTTACTTCAGGATACTCATGTAATGCGTCAAGTGCCATTTTATAAGCTGTTGAAAAATGAGGGTGGAGGCCATTTTATGTAATTATTAATGATATTGAATGTGGACTTTCCCCACATAAAAATTGAATGTCACCATCCTTGTGCTCTACTTTTCTTGGTGAGAGCATTAAAAAACAAAAATAATTTAAAGCACTTCGCACTGTTCCACACCCTCTGTTTCTTTATGTAGTAGCAAAATGATACATATCAGATTTATACTTAAAAAGAAAATCAATATTTTGTTTGTTGTCTTTAATGTTGTTAGATTTAACAACCACAAAGCACATTCAGCAAAAAGATTTTTTTTATTTTTTACAAAAGTAGTGCAATATATTTTTACATGAACTCAAGACAAATGAAGGATTACATTTATTACACCAAAGTATAGCAAGCAAGGCATGGATATAACATATATTATTAGTAGTAGAAAATATACTACAATAATTAGTATCTGTAATCAAGTGCCATATTTAAAAATCTTCATTATGATGAGGACAGAAGATCAAAGAACAGAGTTCAGAGAACAGAGAACATTCTATTTTTAGTTTATTATAACACCAACTATCATATTAAAACACACAAAAATAATATAGTTCCAGTTTACATGATTGCTGGTGATTTATTTAATAATTTCTAACCAGCACAGAACAAATAGAATGTCTGTTAACAAGTTATACTAAAACATTTACAAAAGTAGAAAGGTGTATGTTTATTTTGTCTATCAACACATTTATTTTTGACATGTATCCAAGTCAACAATAGTTTCTAAATCAATATCTTCAATGGAAGTATTCCTTGTAATCTAAATTTCACAAAAATGATTGTGATTGAGTGGCACTTTGTCATATATTATGGTGATTCTTTATTAACTACATCCCGATTCTGAACAGTCTGATCACCATTTGTCATGTTGAGCAAACCAAATACACAGCATCTATCAAACATAACGTGATAAACAGTGAGATGGTTATCAGTCCTTCGAATATTGACCACTATAATGTCTGTGACAGTATAGTTACAGACGTCTTCTTCTTAAGGGTCTTCTAAGGGATGAAGGCTAATTTTGATAATGCCCAGAGCTGATGAACAAAAGGCTAGATAGATAAGATATATCATATTGGTCCTAAAGTGGAATACATAATACAGTATATCATGAAACTCTATCATTGCCCAGGCTATTTCAACTTGTGTTAGTCCCTGACTAAAGTAGAAACATACAGTATGTGCTTAAAGTTGATGTACATCACACATACCTAATAAGACATTTTGACATAATAAGAAAAATAAGATTTGATCTTTAGATAATGATATAAAAAAAGAAAAAAAAATTGTAATGGCCTTTCTGTAGGTTTAAGATGAAAATTTCTGTAGATTTTTGCTCCAGTAGCAGGAACATTAAGAACATTTGTCTTCCTGCAGTAGATTTTGGGCACTGCCCACAAATGCAGGAGACTGAGCTGCACTGCTGTTACATTTTTTGTTATAGTTAGTGATGGGTAAAAGTGTTTGCAGCTTGCAGTTTTTATTTCTGACTTTTTCTCTTATAGTTGCCAGCATTGCTATGAAGTATGCCATCTCCTTGGACAAAGGATATTTGATCAGTTTTTTTACAGCTCTACATCAGAAAAGGACTTGCTTCCTTGATCTTTGATGCGGGTGTTGAGCACAGAGTTTGTGCAGGTGTTCGTGCGTGATACCTCCTCCGTGAATGCAGTTTCCAGCACTTTCAAGATAGACTTTCGCACCTTGTCCTTGAAATCTTGACCAATGAAGACATATAACAACGGGTTCAGGCAGCTGTTGAGAAAAGCCAAACTAGTGGCTATGGGAATGCCAATCGTAGTTATATGCTCCAGCGTGGGACTGTTTTGGGGGGCCATGTGGTGTGCCATCTCGATCAGCACTAGGATGTGATACGGAGCCCAGCATAGGAAAAAAGCTGTGATCACAGCAGCAATGATCTTAAAAGGTCGCCCTGTGCGACCAGACATTGAACGGTTTCTTTTAAGGCGATGGATGATGATTGCATAGCAGGAGACGATGATTGAAAAAGGCACTACAAACCCCAGGAGAAAACGTGTGATGATCATAGCACGGTGTCGCAGGAGGCGGAGTTCCACCACCTCTTTGCTTAGATAATCATCAGAAAAGGCAAAGTTGTTAAAGCAGTTAATAATGCTTGGATTATTGTAGTCTGGGCCAGTGTCTCTAAAGACAAAATAAGGAGAGCTTAGGAGTAAAGCAAATAGCCAGACACCAAGGCTCAGTCCGGATGCACAACTGACACTTCGATGGTTCTGAGCCCATATTGGACGCACAACTGATATACAACGGTCCACACTAATCACCACTAGGATGTATACGCTTGCAAACATGTTAAGGAAACTAAGTGTGCTGTTGAGCTTGCACATGAAGCGTCCAAATGGCCAGTGGAAGCCCATGGCTGTGTAAGCCACACTGAGAGGCAAGAAGGCAGTGAAAAGGAAGTCTGCTACTGCCAGGTTGAGAAACCAAACTGTATTCACTGTTTTCTTCATTTTGAATCCAGACACCCAGATCACAATGCCATTCCCGACCACTCCAAGCACGAAAGCTAAACAGTAGACTATAAGTGACATGATGTTGAGCGATTGCCTGAGTTCTGCGTGCACATCATCGTAGTCATCGTAATATTCTTCCTCAGACCCATTACCCATGGAGTCGTTGTAGAAAGACATCTCTGTTGTGTTTGGATACATCACAAAAATGGCCGAAGACATTTGTGAAATCTAATTTGGAAAAATAACAACAACAAAAAAAAAGTCAATACTTTTAAAAATGCTATACAAAAACATTCTCGTTTTGCCTAGTTTCATATGCAACTGCTTTAACTTGTTATTCTATTCTTGTCCACTTGAGGACACAAGTGTCATATTTTTGTGTAACACAAATTGACTTTGTAAAGAAAACCTGAGCAATGCTGCATAGATTTTTTTGTTGATATAGAGATATTAGTTATAGTTTTAAAGCTCTCACTAGCATTTTTCAGTTAAGTCATTCTACTGGAAAGTAGATTTAAATTTCATTTGAGTTCTAATTTATTAGAATAGCACTTTTAATAACATAGTCTCAAAGCAACTGTACAGAATAAAACAGATTACAAATATACATTTCAACTTTAGAAATGGATACATTAATCCCTAATGAGTTAGCCAGTGGCAACAGTGGCAACAGTAACAAGGAACAACTCCCTGACATGATTTGAAGGATTGATAGAAACCAGACTCAGAGGGGAAACTGACCTCATCTGAGTGACACCAAATGTCCAGTCATTATAATTCCATCATTGTTCAGGTTATCAACTGTTCATTAATGGACTATTGAATGCAATGAACTGTATATAGCAGTTGCAGTCATTGTAGCAGTTTGTATTAGTATATAGGATTTGTGTTTAGACATCTGTAGTTACAACAGTCTGCTACATTGACTCAGGACTACAGTTTGCTTCTGATCACCATCACCGCACCCCGCAATATCGTATATCTGTAATAAATAGACATTCGGTGCAACCCAGATGAGGATGGGTTCCCTCTTAAATCCGGTTCCTCTCAAGGTTTCTTCCTTATGCCATCTCGGGGAGTTTTTCCTTGCCACAGTCGCCAGCAGCTCACTCATCAGGGACAAACTTACACTTATAAAGAACATACATCACTTTTACTCACCACATTATCTGTGTAAAGCTGCTTTAAGTTAATGTTCATTGTTAAAAGCGCTATACAAATAAAAATGCATTGCATTGCATATGCATTTTGGAGAACTTTTCTACTAGTACTACTGTTCACTAGTACCTATCTATCTATCTATCTATCTATCTATCTATCTATCTATCTATCTATCTATCTATCTATGTAATTATTATTATTATTATTATTAATGATAATCACAATAATAATAATAATAATAATAATAATAATAATAATATTGCAATCATTACCTTTTTTTATAATCTTTTTAACTTTATTCAAGGTTTATAATTCTGTTTAATTATATTCATAATTCTGCTCCTATTTTACTCTACTGATTGGATATAACTCCTCGTGTGTAAATATCATCGTACAGTTTCACGTAAATAGACTTTGCAATCTTATTGAAGAGCATATAAAAATCAAATAAACACCAAGTTAAACAATGCAAACTTACCAAGACGATCAGATCGCACAAATATAAATCCTCAGAGCCGCCGCTCAAGTCTTAATGACACGAACCTGAGCTCTGTGTGTGTGTGCGTCCATGCCCGCGCGCGTGTTTGCGTGTGTGTGTGTGTGTGTGTGTGGGTGGGTGTGCAAACTGCGTTCATTCACACGGTTTGTATCTGCAACGACTTTTTCACTCTTTTGTTTCAAAGAGTGATTTGCTTCAACACAGTGACGTCACAACGCCTCGTATCCCACCGACCAATCGTATAGGGTCGCATCTATTTATTCTGTCCAAAAAAAAAAATTAAGAGAGAGGGGGTTGGTGGGTTGGTTTGGAGGGAGAGATTTACTATCCGCAATTTGTTGAAGATAATTACTTAAATGGAAGAGAAATTATGCAATTTGTATAATCCTTTCCTGGTTTATACTTATTTCTCCTCTTATTGCAGTCTAAGCTTACTGATTCTCTACCTATACAGTTGCATTTACTTGAATTATGCAGCACTTTTCTCATTTATTTCACTGCAAAAATAGAAAATATTCATCGATATCTGCTGGTCTCTTTACCTTTAACTTCCTACAGCAGATGAGATCGCTTCAGTAATTCGGAAATCTGAATCAACCGCCTGTCAGTTAGACCCTCTTCAAACTTTTAGATTAGTCAAAATTCTGTCTGTCAGTCGTTTTAACTTTTATCACTGAGACCATGCATTCTTTTCTCACCTCTGGCATTGTTCAATTTCTTAATGACTGCATTCATAACTTCTATACTCAAGAAACTAGGTGCTCATCCAGATAACTTTGATTTCCAATTTGCCATTTTTATTTAAAATTCTATAAAAGGTAGTTGCAGCTCAGGTGCACAATCACCTATCTGTAATAACTTATATAAGTAAAATTCCAATTAGACCTTTGCTCTCAATATAGTACTGAGACTGACTAAGGACTTTTGTCTATTTTAATTCTTCTCGACTTAAACTCAAGATTTAACACTATCTCTTATGATAAATACTTCCTTGGCTTGGTTTACATCTTTTCTTTCAGGTCACACTCAATTTGTTCAGTTAGGCCAGTTCAAATCGAAATGTTTATGCATCACTGCAGAAGTCCCACAGGGTTCAGCTCTAGGCCCCTTACTATTTATCATTTATT
Organism: Silurus asotus; assembly: GCA_024362625.1. Lineage (NCBI taxonomy): Eukaryota > Metazoa > Chordata > Actinopteri > Siluriformes > Siluridae > Silurus > Silurus asotus. The sequence continues at coordinate 6,146,442 of MU551646.1, read as the reverse complement.
TATTGCCACTTGGAAGTATCTTTAGGAAACATGATATTCAATTCCATTGTTATGCTGATGACACCCAGTGCTGACCTTCCTCCATCTTCTCTTTCAACTGTCTGAAAATTGGTTCTTAAATAATGTTCTTAAACTTAACTGTGGTAAAACTGAAATACTCCTTATACTCCAATAAATTATGGCTGAGAAACCCACTACAGTCACCGAACTGTAGAGGAGACTGGAAGAAGAGTGGACCAAAATCACACCAGAGCAAAGGCCTGTACACTTCCTACTAATTGCTGACTGTTGTAACCTTCAGAAAATTATGTTGTAATCTTTTTTATTCAGTTTTATTCAAAAAAATGTTTCTACATTGTTGTTCTCTAATTTTGATCAGTGTGTTTTCTGCAAAATAATGTTTTTTTGGAAATGCCTTAGTTATTTTGTGGAAAAGGTGTTCTGGTAGCATGGTATAGACAGGACAAAAACTCCATCAACTGTTGAGCATTGAAGATTGTTCTCTAATTTTGATTGCCACTATATA
>MU551646.1:6092425-6144820 GCA_024362625.1 Silurus asotus | reverse complement strand
TATATATATATATATATATATAACTAAGCCAGTGCACTCTTAGTGCCAGTCCCAATACCAGATAAATGGGGAGCATTGCATTAGGAAGAGCATCCAGTGTAATACCATTGCCAAATAATACATGTGGTAGATGGTGGTAGATTTTGGTAAAAGGATGGAAATGACAGTGGTAAACTCTTATTTTAAGATAAAGAGGGTGACATATAAGAGTGAAGGAAGGTGCACACAGGTGGACTACATTCAATGCAGGATATGCAACCTGAAAGAGATTGGAGACTGCAAGGCGTTGGCAGGGGACAGTGTAGACATGGTGGTCTGGATGGTGGTCTGTAGGATGGCTTTAAAAGTAAAGAAGAAGAGGAGGATTGGTGGAATAGATGGTGGAAACTAAAGGAGGACTACTGTGGTGTGACATTCAGTGAAGAGGTCAGACAGGGGCTCGGTTTTGATGAAAAGGTGCTGGATGACTGGGCAACTACTGCAGAAGTGAAAAGGTAGACAGCTAGAAAGGTACTTGGTGTGACATCTGGAAAGAGAAAGAAAGACAAAAAGATGCGGTGGTGGAATGAGGAAAGCATAAGGAGAAAGAGGTTGGCAAAACAGAATTGGGATCAACAGACAGATAAGGAAAAGTAGGCAGGAGTACAAGGAGATGCAGCAGCAGGTGAAGAGGGATGTGGCAAAAGCCAAGGAAAAGGCATAAGAGGAGCTGTTTGAGAAGTTGGACACTAAAGAAGGCCAGGCAGAGGGACCGAGCTGGGAAGAATGTGCTAAGATAAGAGCAAAAAAGGATGCAGATGAAAGTGTGGGGAGTAGCAAGGAGAGTGTGTTGAGAAGATGGATGGAGTATTTTGAGCAGCTAATGAACGAGGAAAATGAGAGAGAAAGAGAGAAAGAAAGAGAGCGAGAGAGAGTGAGAGAGTGAGAGAGCGAGAGAGAGAGAGAGAGAGAGAAAGAGAGAGAGAGAGAGAGAGAGAGAGAGAGAGAGAGAGAGAAGGTTGGATGGCATGCAGATCGTGAAGCAGGACGGGGAGAGGATTAGCAAAGAGGAAGTGAGAGAAGCAATTAAGAGGATAAACTGTGGAAAGTCGGTTGGACCAGATGACGTACCAGTAGAAGCATGCAGATGTTTAGATGAGAGGGCAGTGGAGTTTATAACAAGATTTATTTAACAAAATTCTGGAAGGTGGGAGGATGCCTGAGGAATGGAGAAGGTGTGTGCTGGTACCAAATTTATAAAAATAAGGGACATGTCCAGACTTGCAGTAACTACACGGGAAAATTTGACAGGAATCTTCATGGACTATGATGCTATCGGATCATATTGTGATATGTCACGATAGTAGGGAGCAGGATGAGAAGTCAGTAGAAGGTGGAGAAGTTTAAGTACCTGTGGTCAACAGTGCAAAGTAATGGAGAGTGTGTTAGAGAAGTGAAGAAAATAATATATATATTATTAGAATTTTTTTAAATATAAGATTTATCAAACATAAATGCGTGCTGCATTTATGTAAATTTTTACATGTTAAAATACATTTTATTAGCACAAATTTTATTAACACACTATTGATGCAGCATGCATTTATGTTGAGGGGAAATTAAAACCTTTAACGCAACACACGTTTATTCACAACATCCTTGATTTACTCAATTACTGAAATATTTGTTTTACTGATGCGGAAAGTCTCAAATCAAGCACCAAAATCCACCAATGTGCACATCCTGCAAATACAACCGTCCGTATTTAAGCATAGCAAAGTTTAATTTTGTGTCCTGATGATTTATGTAATTTACCATAATTACAATGTTGAGTCTTGTTTCACTAATAATAAACATGCATTTTAATAAAAGATTAAATGTTTGTCCATGCCCATGTCGATTAGAGTAAAAAACATTTTTAAAGTATTAATTTTAGTTACATTTAGAACAACAAAATATTTATAATAAGGTTGCAATTAATCAAAAAAGTAATCATTAATTTAATATATATATATTTACAAGGTGGTATCAAGAAGTTTTCTAGGCTACCTCTGTTTACAGGAAAGTACTACTTTTGCACACTTTCAGGCCACTTGCTCAGCAATACAGTGCTCCCAGCCATGTCCACTTTCTGCGATTCGTGTTGGTTCCAACTGCTTCTAAGGAACCAGTGACTTCTTTTCCATCTACCAGAAGTGCAAAATGTAGCAGTCGTGCAAAAGTGCAGATAAATATCTAGCAAATTTACAGCAAGTTATAAAGTGATAAATATGTAAACATAAGGAACTTAAGCTACCTCAGTTCCATTGATGTTGACAGGTAGATGTCTCCTGCTGTTGGATTTCCGAAAGTCCACAATGAGCCCTTTGGTCTTCGTGGCGTTGAGAGTAGGTGGATCTCTATCCTGTAGGCCGATTCTTCATTGTTGTCAATCTGGCCCTGTGGGATGCCAGTGTTCAGAATTAGGATAGAGGATACCTGGTTTCCCAACCTGACAGATTGAGGTCTGTTGGTGAAAAAGTCCAGAATCCATCTGCAAGTGAAGGTGCAGATACCAGTTCACTGAGCTTAGTGATCAGTACAGTAGCGAGGACTGTATTGAACGCAGAGCTAAAGTCAATGAACAGCATTCTGATGTATGTGTTGCTTTTATCCAGGTGGGTGAGGGCTGAATGAAGAGCTGTGAAAACTGCATCCTCTGTTGACCTGTTTGGGCGATAGGCAAACTGGTATGTGTCCAGTGTAGGTGGTTGGCCCGCATCGGGGTGATTCATGATCAGTTTCTCAAAGCACTTCATAGCGATAGGGGTGAGTGCAACTGGGCGAAAGTCATTAGGCACTGGTAGGATAGTAGTGGTCTTCAGGCATGTAGGTACCGTGTAGGTACCGTGTGGTACCAATGACTGGTTGAAAATGTCAGTAAAAACCTGTGCCAGTTGTCCAGCGCATGCTCTGAGAACACGTCCTGGTATGTCATCAGGACCAGCTGCCTTTCGTGCATCCACTCTGCTAAACACTGAATAGACGTCCATTGTTGAGAGTGAAAGTAGGCTGTTAGCAGTAGAAGAGTCCGTGGTTGTTGTGAAATGTCCTGTGCTTTGGTCAAAACGAGCAAAAAAGTGATTAAGCTCATCCGGTTGGAAAGCACTGCTGGTTGGTTGAGCTGTGCGTTTGTAGTAAAAGTAAAATGCACAGCTTTTACTTCCTCTTCTCAAATATTTTCAGGATGGCTTCAAATAACATTAATCATTCAGATCTTGGTTAAATAAATAATAAATCTTGATTGAATAAATAACATCTACACAAGATTTGAACTACTTTTATATTTGCTTTGTTATATTTACAATTGTACATTGTTTGAATATATACATTGCAAACAATTTTTTTAAATGATGAAATGTGTTGAGTGCACAAATATGAAGTAGTACAAACCCTAGAATAAAAACACTTTTTCAGTGTGAACATTAGAGGTACTGAATGGCAGGTGAAAAACTAAATCTTTTGGTTGCTCTGCTGGAATCCATAAAATACATGTACCTAAGACTGATAGGCTACCCAGCTCAAATACAGTATAGAGAATAAAAGCAACATGTCTCTCATGATCACTTCTGATGTAAGTATTTTGAAACCCTAACCTTTTGTTTATTATATACCTTTTTCTTCTGTACTTTTGCTCTGTCTTATCAAAGACTTAGGACAGATATCGAAAAGTACTAAGTAGACACCCCAGTTTATAACTCCATTTGGTTAATGGATCACAAACAGTTGTAGGAATGCTGTGGTATCTGGCACCAAGATGTTAGCAGCAGGTCCTTTATGTTGGGAGGTGGAGCCTTCATGGTTTGGGCCTTTCGGAGATCTGGGGAATTTGGAAGCAAAGTCAACACATTGATCTGTTTTTTCCATTTTCAAACAATTTCTTAACAATTACGAAAGTGTGATGCTGAGCACTGCCTTTACGAAATACCATTGCTATGAAAGGGTTTACTGGGTCTTCAGCAGTGTTTAAATAAGGGGTACATGGTAAAGCAGCATCCAAATGAATTCCAGTGCCCAAGGTTTTTCAGTAGAACATTGCCCTGAGCATCACACTGCATTACACATACAGTATCTAACAAAACTCAATACATGGATATATTTTAGAGTAGTAAAATAGCAGTATAGATTTACTGTCCTCTGAAAATAAACTACACATACAGCCATTATTGTCAAAATAGCTGGCAACAAAAGTGAGTACACCCTAAGGGATTAGCAGTGAACAGCTGTACATCACTTAACCATGCAAAGCCACATGTTCTATTCATCATATTCATGTTTTTGTCTCCTTGACAGGACCATACAAATTTGTTTATCTGGTAATAAAGCAGTTAAAATTTGGTTCTTTGAGTACAATTCTCTCATACTGACCACTGATTGTTCAGCATGACACGTCATGGCAAAGAACTCTGAGTATTTAAGGAATAGAATTGTTGCTCTCCACAAAGATGGTCGAGGGTATAAGAAGATCGGTAACACCCTGAAACTGAGTTACAGTACAGTGGGCAGGGTTCGCAAGGGCCGATCAAAGAACTTGAGTCCTTGTTCTGTGCTTCAGGTGCAGAAGCTGGCTCTAAAAACAGACGAATGCTGCCAGCATTGCTTTAGAGGTTGCAGAAGCTGACGGTCTGCTTGTCAGTGCTCAAACATACGCTGCACACTACAACAAGTCAGTTTACATGGCTGTCATCCCAGAAGGAATCCTCTTCTGAAGCTGGCCCACCAGAAAGCCCACAGTTTGCTGAAAACAATATGTCAAAGAGCATGAATTACTGGAATAATTTCCTGTGGTTTGAGGAGACTTAAATAAACTTGTTTTTTTTTTCAGATATTGTTTGGCATGTGTGGTGACACCCTGGTGAGAAGTACCTAGAAAATTGTGTCTTGCCTACTGTCAAGCATGGTGGTGGTAGCATGATGGTTTAGGGATGCATTAGTGCTGCTGGTTCTTCGGAACTTCGGTTCATTAAAGGGAATATATATAACAACATAAACTGTGGCATTCTGAAGCAGAACATGAAGCCCTCCCTTCAGAAACTGGGCCAAACAGCAGTTTTCCAACATGAAAACAACTGTAAACACACCGCCAACATGACAACTGCCTTGCTGAGAAAGCTGAACTTGATGGAGTAGCCAAGTATGTCTCTGGACTTTAACCCTATTGAGCACCTGTGGGTCATCCTCAAAAGGAAGGTGGAGAAGCACCATTTGTCTAACATCCAGCAGCCCTGTGATGTCATTTTGTAGGAGTGGAATATGATCCCAGAAACAACCTATTTGCTCTGTCCAGCTCTGGTGAATTCCATGCCCAGAAGGATTAAGGCAGTGCTGGATAACAATGGTGCTCACAATGGTAAAATGTGAAATGTGAGGGGTGTACTCACTTTTGTGAGATTACTGTCTGGATGTTTGAGTAAGTGCATAAATAAAGGTTCCCTAGTGGTCAAGTGGTTGGGATGTGGTGCTGTCAACGCTGCGGCCCGGGTTCGATTCCTGGTCAGGGAACCAACCCCAGCCATTAAGGTTGCACTAGCCTTAGTGCAGGTCCCAAGCCCGGATAAATAGGGAGGGTTGTGCTAGGAAGGGCATTCAGCATTTATATTATTTATTTAGTCAAGCCTTTTATCTGTAGTTTTTTTAAGGTAAAGGAGCAGATCTGGAGGGATCATGGATATAGAGTGTTCGGTGAACTGGGATATTTGTATGCTGTCGTCCTCTTACTCCCACGTGTTCACTCATGTTTGTTGATGGTGGTGTGGTGGCGTCTCTTATCCCAAAAAAAGAGAGATCCCTTTTGTCTGTGTTATCTTCTGCCTCTCCATTTTAGTTATGCTGCCATAGCGAGTCTTGCCAGAGTCCCCAGCTGTACAGTATCCTTAACTTTTATACAACAATAAGGATACTTAATAATCCATATATTTTCCTCCGTCACCCTCTTTTCTTCTCTCTCTCTCTCTCTCTCTCTCTCTCTCTCTCTCTCTCTCTCTCTCTCTCTCTCTATCTCGGATGAGATAAACATGCTTCTGAGGTACCAGTGACCACTGTTCCTGTCCCTCTCCTCAGATCTACCCTCTTTGTTCCTAGCCTGCCTCTGAATGGTGTTTTCTTCGATTGGAGGCCACTCTGTGCAGCTGGGGATTGTTTTACATCAACAACCTGGGAATCCATAAAAACTGAGAAGTACCCCAGGTGCTTTAAGGGTGGCTTTGGACAGTACTTAATATTGACAGTCTGCTTCAATGACTCAGGACTACAGTTTTTATTTGATTACCATCAATGCACACCAAAGCCAAAACAACAAGATGAGGATGGGTTCCCTCTTGAGTCTCAAGGTTTCTTCCTTATGCCATCTCAGAGAGTTTTTCCTTGCCGCATTCACCACCAGCTTGCTCATTAGGGCAAATAGATGACAAATTTTGATTTATAAAAAACAAGAATCTTATTCATTATTTCTTACCACATTATCTGTTTAAAACTGCTTTGAGACAAAAAAAAGCTATGCAAATAAAAATAAATTTAATTGAAATTTTCCTGCTTGCCTGATTTCATCTGCCTCATAGAAAACCACATAGAGACTCACCCCGGATGTGGTTGTGTGCAGCAAGCTGAACAGAAAGGAAAGCTGATTCAGGGGTAATTGGGAAGAATGCTGGAGTACCAGAGAAGTCACAGATTTCTGCCAAAACAGATGCTTATGTTCAAAATCGATTTTACAGTGCTGTGTTTTAGCTCTAAGTTAAAATGTTCACATTTTTCTAAATTATATATATATATATATATATAAAAAGAAAAGTAGCAAAAGAGTTAGCAAAATTTGCTAAGCGGCAAAATGAACTTAATAATGAAACAGTTGTGGATGACAAATGTGCTATGCTAAGAAGTAGTGTATCATTAGACCACAATTTTGGCAAGCATGCAGTAAACTAGAAGTTTGGTGCATATAATGTGAATTATTCAGCTAGACTGGTCATATTTGTCATTCCCCTCAAATTGTTTTGACAGCTTGGTCTTTTAACATATATACAGAGTAATTTTCTGCAGTTTATTAATGATAATTTTTTATATTTTAATCAGTCTTTAAGTTTTTTAGAGTTGAAAGCATCAACGACAGGTATGATATTATAATAGTGTTGTATAATTGCATCAGTTACAGCTAGTATAAAGTAATAATCGTTTAATAGTTGTTGCTATATGTTTTTAACATGTTGCTTTTTGCCATTATAATTAGCATTAATAATAAGTAGGTAATAAAGTGAATGTTTGATTATTAATATTAATTGGTTGGAAGATCAGCACTGGCACAGCATTTGCTCAGGACTTAAAATAATATCTAACCAGCTTAAAAATGATTCATTTAGGAGATTCATACACTGTCCCAGTTGGACATTTCTTTAGATTTTTTTCCACAAGACAATCACAATTATTTTTACAATCAAAAGAGCAAGATACCATGCTCTTATGTTCTCTGTAATATTAAGATAGTAAGATATTAAGATATAAAGATTAATATTAAGATAGTCTTAAAGATAGAGATAAGATAGAGTGTAGATGAGGATTATTGGACACTTCTTTTCACCTCAGCCAGGACTTTGGTGGGAGTGCACTAGACCGACTATGTAATGTGGGGAATTCCATCACTGACTTTTGGCAAACACATACTTGATACACATATGATTTATATTAAATATAAAAAACATGATTTTTTTTTTTCAGTAGACAAAAATGTTCTATAACACAATGCTGTGATCTTACAATCCTTAAAATATAAAATGTATATCAAGTTATCTGGATAAATAAGTTATCCGTATTATTTTTTAGCAAAATGTATGTGCATTTAAAGCTTTCTTTTGGCAAACTGCTCAATTACCCAGGGTATTTCATTCTATCTTTGATTTGACAGATGTCTTTTGGCAATTGAGCCTTTTCTATTTGAAACAAGGCTTCCAGTTTTTATACATTTCTTTATAAAGTTCTTATAAATTGTGATTGTGATTGTGTTGTGAAAATCTTAAAATGAATGTTTTTGAACCTAATGAAATATGATTGTCCTAGTACATATGTATAAGTCCTCCACTTCTGATTGGGCCTTGTGACTCCACCAAAGCATGGATTATTTTCCCTACAGCAAGGACTGTCGCATGGCATTCCATACTTAAATATATTAAGACTCCATCCAAGATAAACCAGATATTCAAAATATTCAATTGCCCTATGTTAAAGCAGATTGCCTTTGTAAAGTGAAGTAAAGTTTAGCAAATAATGTAGTGTGCAAGCAAATGCGGAGCCAGTGGTAATCTTTTAAGCAAAAATATATTAAACACATCAATCAAGTGTAACTGATTGCAATTAAAAACAATTGCCTTTAATACTTTCGACTCTAGATTCTAATGCAATCCTTAACGACTGAGTAAAATATTCCAAATGGTTACTAATAAACTGCATAAAACAACGTGTTAAAAGACCAAGCTATCAAAATATTTTAAGCTAGCTAAATAATTCACATTATATGCACCAAACCTCTGCTAGTTTGCCAAAACTGTGGACTAGTGTTACACTACTTCTTAGCATGGCACATATTTGCCATCCATAATCTTTTCATTTTTAGATGATCTCTGCCGCATAGCAAAGTTGCTACTTCTTTTACTGTTCTTTTTGATTCCTCATTTGTTTACTTTTAAAGTCTGATCATTTGAAACTAAATGTATTAGACACATTAGTAGTTCTGTACTTTAAAAACTTTTTTATAACTTTTTTTTTTTTACTTTTATATGTTTGTGTTAGTGATAGTGTTATTGTTAGTGTTATCAGCAGTTTGTACCTCTTCTCTTTCCCCCAACATTTTACAATCATTACACGCTGCATCCTGTCAGGGTCCTCCAGAAAGTTAAACATGACTCTCTAAAGATCATAAAGTTGCTGAACAAAAGCTTAGTTGAGGAAATAAAAAAAGTTTCTTTTTGGCTCTGGAGCTTAAAAAATAAGTTCAGCCAAGTTAAACACTGACTAGACAGAGACATTTTGTTCGCTGCTTATTTTGGAATCTAGGCAAATAATACACTGCATAAATATCCAAAAGCAGTTTGCTATTGAAAAAACATGATTGCATAAAGTGAAGATTTTTAGTAATTAAACTTTAACTGTAACCATTTCTGTGACATTTGTTTTATTATACTTTATTCATAAAGATATATTACATACAAAGGTGAAGAATTTAATGTGTAAGTTGAGGGGCTTAGTGAAATCAGGTTGCTCTCTCAAAAGGGAAACATTTTATTTAATGAGCTGATTTACACTGGTGAGGTATAACTTTATGGCTAACGATCATGACCACCACTGTTGTTTCCCCGTTTACTGACAAAACAGTCCTGACCTGTCCTGACTGTCATCTAGCCATCACAATTTGACCCTTGACAAATTCGCTCAAAAACCTCTTCTAACACACACAGTACATTATATTCAGAATATAAAGTAGGTTTACTGGTTGGCGCTATTTTGTGTTTGTCTGCACTATTTTTCTTCTGCACTGTTTGCATTAGGTGGCACTCGATGCACTTTATGTACCTTTATGTTGTGTGCTGTAACTCTATGTTGTTTAATGTAGCACCAGGGTTCTGGAGAAATGTTGTCTCATTTTCCCTGTGTACTGTGTACCACTGTCTATGGGAGAAATGACAATAAAAGCCCCTTGATTTGACAGATGAGAATAAAATGTTCACTTGCTGCCTAATATATCACACCAAATAACGACATGATAAAGAGATAATCAGTGCTATTCACTCACCGGTTATAATGTTATAATGTGCTAATGTTATGTCTGGCTGGTGTAGTTATATTGTTATCTACATGATTACTTTTTAGATTGTTTGGCTTTAAATTTATAACTTGGTCAGTTTAAGTCATGTGATGTTAAGATTATTGTTTTGTTATCATCTATAAAGGTGGAGGGATATGTAGAGGTTTTCTATAGCTTAGGAAGCTCTCCTTATATGCTGTTTTAAATATTAACAGTTTGGTAAATATATGCTTTATGAACATCCCATTTTAGATTTAGTTCTCCCTATCTGTTGTAATAATCTCTTCTGGGAAGCTTTCAATTAGTAAAGTTGGGCAAAAAGGACTTTCATGTAGTGTTCCAATTTATTCAACAGGTGTTCAGTGGGGTTGTGGTTATGGCTCTTTCATAACCTTGACAAACCATATCTTCATGGACCTTATTTTTATGCTGGAACATTCTGTGGTTGGACCCCTTAGTTCTAGTAAAGAAAATGTGCAATATAACAACATATAAAAACACCTTATATAGTTGTGCATTGGTGACAATTGTGCCCAAATCTAGCTATACTGATCATGTGTCCACAGCATTTGTCTATAATTCTTTAGAAAACAACTATTGCCTGAGAATAATTATTAACTATAAAAACCACTGTATTATAGTATGATCCATTACACCACATGCAATCTTTTAAAGTAACTGTATTTATACTAATATAATGCATATCCATAATATCAAAAAATGAACTAGAATTTCTACATGATTTTGCAGACATGATTGTTTGTGTAGAATAAGCAGTAACTTCTGGAGTCTGAAGTACTTTCAAGACTCTATGAAAAAAGCATTTTGTGACTATTCTAGCTTCAGTAGGGGTAAATCTGAAATTATTAAAACCTACTCATTATAAAGAACCTCCTACCTTTGATTTAGGAAACACTCAATATGTGTATACATCATGTGTTCTTTGAATGCTACTTGACTGCATCAAGCATACATTTCCATAACTTTAAAAAAGTAAAATAAGTTTAATAAAAATATAGTGGTAGCTTAGTAGGTAGGCTCATACATGCATAGGATTAACATACACAAAATGGTTCAGACAGTATTTCAGTTCATCATAGAACTGAAACAGCACTGGTTAAAGTGCTAAATTACACTTTACTGGCCCCTGATCATAGTTGTACCTTTTTAATTGTTTCTTGAACTTCGAACTATTGATCATCTTATTCTTTATGACTCTTTACGTGGTAAGGTCTTATTTGACTTTTGTCTTATTTTCAGACTGATGAATTTCTTGTTTTGGGCCCACTTCACTTTTTGATAGATAATCTAGCTCAAGGGCCATTTCTTTCTAAACATGTTATAACTTCCTCCTACTTCTAGTTATTTTCTAGGTATATTGTGCAACTCTGGATGGCCTTTCACCATCCACCATTACATAATATGCAATAGAAAAAAGAACTTGATATAAGTAATAACTCCTTTCTTTCGTTTGAAATATTGCTTAAATATAAGTAATAAAATACCACTTCACTGCAGCCAAAATATTTAGGTTTTTGTTTTGTTGACATTTTGATTTCTGCTACATAGCTCATTATGTTTCATTCCGGGGAAGATCTAGGATTTTCTTTTTTAAATCATGATGTTTTTCAAATTTCATAGTGTTGAGCTCAAGCCGATCAAGTGTTTGTGGAATGTCCATTTAGTGATACTACCTTTAAGGATCTGCTACATTCACACACATACACTACTTAGCAGTTACTGTAGATATATACAGTACAGTACAAGTTTTAGGGACTTCTGAAAAAAAGGAATGAATAATTGGAAATAACACAAGAGAAATCCAAATCAAATAAATATTTGGTGTAACCACCATTTGCCTGACAAACAGCACCAATTCTTCTAGGAACACGTACATACAGTTTTTGAATTTTTTGAATTGGACAGGTAGGTTGTTCCAAAAATCTTTAAAAACTAACTACATATCCTCTGTGGATGTAGGCTGCCTCAAATCCTTTTGTCTCTTTATGTAATCCCAGACAGATGTTCTTGTGTCCCACAATTATTGGCACCCCTAACAATTTCTCTGAAAAATTTTTTTTTTTTTTTTTTTATATTTTTCTGTAGTTGCTAAGGTTGGTCATGGTATCTAAGGACTTTTAATTAGTAATTCATGATTTCTTGTTTCCCTGGGCTATAAATATGACATGACACAGAGGCCTAATTCTCTTACCCATTTGTCAACATGGCAAAGACAAGAGAACACACCATTCAAGTAAGGAAGATGTGTGTCGACCTTCATAAGTCAGGCAATGGCTACAAGAAAATAGCCACTTGCCTTAACTTGCCGGTGTCTACAGTCAGAGGAATCATTAAGAAGTTTAAAACAACTGGAACAGTGACAAACAAGGCTAGAAGAGGTCCCAAGTTTATCTTGCCACAATACACAGTGAGGAGGATGGTAAGAGAAGTAAAACAATTTCCCAAGCTCACCGTCACAGAATTGCATCAAAGAGTGGCATCTTGGGGTCACAGAGTCTCCAAAACAACCATCAGACGCTCTCTACATGCCAACAAGCTGTTTGGGAGGCATGCAAGGAAAAAGCCTTTTCTCACTAACACTCACAAACGTAAACGTCTGGAGTTTGCTAAGCGGTACTGGGACTTCAACTGGGATCGTGTGCTTTGGTCAGATGAGACTAAGATTGAGCTTTTTGGCAACAAACACTTTAAGTGGGTCTGGCGTAAAACAAAAGATGAGTATGCCGAAAAGCACCTCATGCCCACCCTGAATTATGGTGGAGGATCTGTGATGCTGTGGGCCTGTTTCTCTTCCAAAGGCCCTGGGAACCTTGGATTTTTCAGCAGGATAATGATCCAAAACATGTGGCAAAATCTACACAAAAGTGGTTCAGCAGTCACAAACTCAAGGTCCTCCCATGGCCATCTCAGTCCCCAGACCGCAACCCAATCGAAAACCTGTGGGGCGAGCTAAAGAGAAGAGTGCATAAGAGAGGACCCAGGACACTGGATAATCTAGAAAGATTGTGCAAAGAAGAATGGTCAAAAATCCCTCTCTCTGTGTTCTCCAATCTTGTGAAATGTTATAGGAGGAGATTAAGTGCTGTCTTGTTGGCAAAAGGAGGTTGTACAAAGTATTAACATTAGGGGTGCCAATAATTGTGGCACACATGATTTCAAGTTTTTTTTTTTTTTCTAAATGTGTGATTTTTTTACAACCAAAGTAATGTACTTAGATAAAAGGTTGGATTTTTCTCTTTTTTTGCATTTGGGTTCTATGTTGTTTAAAAAAATAAAAGGAGAATTTTTTGAAGTCCACGACCACATCTTAAACAGGGGTGCCAATAATTGTGGACAAATATTAGGAAATTTAAAAAAAAAAAAAAAAAAAAATTAAAAAGAGCACATTTACATATATGCTTTCCTCTCCCTCTTTTTATTCACATTCTTCTTTATACATTAGATTGGATAACAAGAGCAATGACATTGCTATTTTCGAATTAAGAAAGAGTTTTTAGTTTCTCCTGCATCAAAACATGTTGGATTTGACATTAATGCAAAGGAAAATAAAAAACATTCATGTGAAGGTTTGACAAGGCAACACACAGGACTTACAACACACATGTAACAACATGCAGTTGCCAAAGTCTGAAAACCACAACTATGAAGGTAAACATCATGGGAAAGCTATAATCAGTTCAAGATGTGTGCTTGTGTAGGTGGCTAAGTGCATTGGAGATTTTAGTTGAGCGTGTACTTATCTTTCCCTGGACCCCAGGAGCAGCAAAGCAGATATATCATCCCAAGGAAAGGGCTGGGAAGATCTAAAAACTGCACCCCTATGTATTCTTTTACTTTTTTAAATACATACTTAGACATTCTATTTCATTGGATTGAACAAAAAGAAATAGGCTGAAAATGATGACAAACAGCACTTGTTTTTTTTATACTGTACAATTAAAATGAGATACAATTAGCTATGATAGTATATTGTCTCAACAATCTTAAAAAACACTTGTTTTGTTAAAACACTATAATAAAAAATAGCTCTGATTCAAAAGCCTGATGTCAAAAATAATTGTAATTTATCAATTTATTTATGTGCACATATTGTATGTAAAAGCAGATATCCTTTAAACAACAGCTGTGATCTGTTTCCTATCCATTGTACCCTTAAATCTGTCCAGATGTATATTGTAATTCAAAGAGAATAGAGGAGAGGCAGGAAGATGGGGGTGGAGATTGGAAAAGAAGAAGGAATGGAGTGAATGAGCGCAAGCTTAAAACTCACAACGCCAACACATATGTGGGAGAATCAACATCTCCCCCACTCCCTCGGTGTGGTTTTTCTTGTAATTTAATGCATTTTGGAAAAGTGAAAGACATGCCTTTTGGGATCAGACCTTTTGTTTTGCCATTGAGGAAGTAAAATCAGAACTGAAAAAAAAAAAAAATTTTTGTGTTAAGCATGCACGCACGCACACACAGAAACACACACACGCACACACACACAAGTGCAAAGTGAATGTAATCTAGTAACATTGTTTTATTATACTTGGATACTTTAATATACTTAGTTGAAATGTTCAGTACTTTTGAGTTGTTATGAGTCATTTAAAATCATGGTGTCTGGGAAGGATATTAATAGTTACTCCAAGGTTATAGTTTGAGGGTAGCTTTGACAGACCCAAGTTCACCGCACTTCTTGATTTACCAGCCCAACATGCAATTTCACATTCCAACATAAATAGTAATTTAGGCATGCAAAACAACTAGTGGGACTGTGATGCTGAGATTGGATTTGACTCAGGGACAGAGCCTCAGCTGAAATTCTTTTGTGCAGATGCAAACAGGGTGTGGTAGCAAAAAAAAAAATGGTCAAATTTTAAGCACTCATGAACTTACTCCTGTTTCAAACTAGTAAAAAATCTAATGACACACCACATGGAAAACCATTCAGTATTTTTGTAGCTGCTGAGGTAAACACCAGATTGTTTTCTGTATTTCCTTTTTCGGTAGAGCAAAGAAACATTTCTCAACAAGAACTGTTTCTAATAGGATTTCCTCCAGTGTGTTTTACTTATGCTTTCTAAATAAACATTCTTCTTCATAAATATGTGGAGTCTACAAAGTTTTTTTGTAGCACCATTTGGTGACAAAATGTCTATAGTATTAAAAGAAAAAAATCTCCATCTATTTTCCTTTAGTTATGTGCTATATGCATTTCACATTGCTATGCAAAAAGCACTTCAATACAGAAATAATCAATTGATTTGAGATAATCTATTGTAGAAATCAAGAAAAATGATCATCTCAGACTCCAGACTCCAAGCACCAGATTCCTAATGCGACAAAGGTAACTAAAAGAGCGGAAATCTCCCATCAAGGTTAACCTCAAAAGCTGATTTGGATTGTGGGCTAGAAGACGAATAGTTATGTCCGGATGTGTCATGGTTGCAGAGAGGTCAGGAATGTTTGGGGAAACTTTTCTCCCCAAACTCTGTGCTCCACCTCAACATCAACACAAAACACCAAGCTCACCAGCCAGTTTCCTCTCGTTCCAATCAAACCACAAAGTCAGCATATAGATCAGGAGAACAAATACACAAGCCTAGCACACACTGTTTCTGTGTGTGTGGCCAAATGAGAAGGAGAAAAGGCTCATGAATCTATACATCAATGGTATATGCAAGGCCCCTCTCACTTTGCAGTAAAGAAAAAAGCTTATTTTTTTCTTTCCATGCCTGACCACATTTACCAAGCTCTATTTCATCATGTTTGAATGAGAAGACATCTGCTGGGCACATGTTGTTTGTAGGCCTAGAAACTTTAAAAAAGGACATCAGAAAATAAAAAATAAATAAAAGAGCATATGTTAGTGTTATTTTTTTTTTTTTAATATAGCATAAAAAACATTTTCCTCTAGCATTATTTACTTAGATGAAGGGCCAAGACACAAAACTGCATCCAAATGACCATTCTCTGATGTCATCTGAACCTCGCCCTCTAAAGAATGGAGGAACCAACACATTTTTAACACAGGGAAAATACCATACTGATCAGGCAGAACATTAAAACCACCTTTCCATTGCATTGCCAGTACAGTTCTGAGCTGTTGAGCCATGGACACCACAAAACTTCTGAATGTGTATTGTGTTAACAGCAGATCCTTTAAGTCTTGTAAATTGTAAGATAAGACATTCATGGTTTAACCCAGCCATTAGGGTTGCAAAAGCCAGTGCAATTTTAGTGCCAATCCCAAGCCGGATAAATAGAGAGGGTTGCGTTAGGAAGGGCATCCAGCATACAACATGTGCCAAATCTAACATGCGTATTAGGATTCAGAATCGAAATTTTGGCAAAAGCTAGGAAAAAGACATATGAGGAGCTGTATAAGAAGTTAGAACAAGGTCATGGCTTATTGGTACATGTGGTGAGTAAAGGCTGGCCTGTGTGCTCCAATCCAACAGATGAGCTATTAAAGCTCAAATTGCTAAAGATGTTAAGGCTGTTAATGCTTGAGGGGTCAGGACTGTTTTGGTAGCAAAAGGGGACCAAACAGAGAGAGAGAGAGAGAGACAGAGAGAGAGAGAGAGAGAGAGAGAGAGAGAGAGAGAGAGAGAGAGAGAGAGAGAGAGAGAGAGAGAGAGAGAGAAAGAGAAGAGAAGAGAAGAGGGAAGTGGCAACTAGGAGATGACTCCAGAAGACTAGCCATAACAGAATAGCTAAAAAGGGTAAAAGGAAAAGGCAAAAGGTAACATAGACCTAAGGGAGCTCTGGCATATAACACACTTGAGTGAGCACATCAGAGTGGATGGACGACAGCATCCAAACATCCCAGTTCACCAAAACACTCTACAAACATTATCCCTACAAATCTGCTCCTTTAAGTAAGAAAACCTTAATAAGTTCCAACCACTAATTGGAAGAATGTTCTATAACTGTAGACTTTGTAAGAGAAAGCTCTGCCTCCTGCCATAGTCCTCACTATTCAAGGGACAAACAAATAGCCTGCACCTTTTAATCAAAGGAAGCGTAATTTGCAGATCATAATGGACCAAAATGTTCACTCAGATACTGCAGCCAAAGAGCATTATTTTATAATGAATTCAAGTGTACTTCCTGTTAAACATTACTTTTGGCAAAATAAATGTCACTACTTCTCCTCTGGCTTTGTCATATCAACACCAAATCTGGCAGACATTATCTCTAACCCAATCCAGACAAAATGTTGAATAGTCCAAACTGATTGCCCTTAATTGTCTAACAAATCTGACAGAAAAGCTGCCAAAAAGGGAAGAGAAGATCTATTTAAAATAAAGATACACAGTTTGGTTCATATCTTTAATAGTAATAATACCATTTTGTATTTAATATGTGCTTTTAATAATTAACATCATCCCAAAGCAGCTTTTTAAAAATATATAGATTAAACATATCAATTGTACATGCATAAGCTGGTCCCTAAGTTTATCTCCACTGAGTAAGCTGGTGGTGATAGTGGCAAAATAATGTCTATTGATTATAGTTTCATTATATTTTAAAATTATTATAAAATTTTAAAAATATTTTAAAATTATTGTGTTTTTACATACCCGATTCCAAAAAAGTTGGGACACTGTGCAAATTGTGAATAAAATAGGAATGCAATAACTTACAAATCTCATAAACTTATATTTTATTCACAATAGAATATAGATAACATATCAAATGTTGAAAGTGAGACATTTTGAAATATCATGCCAAATATTGGCTCATTTTGGATTTCATGAGAGCTACACATTCCAAAAAAGTTGGGACAGGTAGCAATAAAAGGCTGGAAAAGTTAAATGTACATATAAGGAACAGCTGGAGGACCATTTTGCAACTTATTAGGTCAATCGGCAACATGATTGGGTATAAAAAGAGCCTCTCAGAGTGGCAGTGTCTATCAGATGGGCAGAGGATCACCAATTCCCCCAATGCCGTGGCAAAAAATAGTGGAGCAATATCAGAAAGGATTTTCTCAGAGAAAAATTGCAAAGAGTTTGAAGTTATCATCATCTACAGTGCATAATATCATCCAAAGATTTAGGGAATCTGGAACAATCTCTGTGCGTAAGGGTCAAGGCCAGAAAACCATACTGGATGCCCATGATCTTCGGGCCCTTAGACGGCACTGCATCACATACAGAAATGCTACTGCAATGTAAATCACAACATGGGCTCAGGAATACTTCCAGAAAACATTGTCGGTGAACACAATTTACCGTGCCATTCGCCTTTGCCAGCCAAAACTCTATAGGTCAAAACAGAAGCCATATCTAAACATGATCCAGACGTGCAGGCATTTTATCTGACCCGAGGTTTATTCAAAATGGACTGTGGCAAAGTGGAAAACTGTTTTGTGGCCAGACGAATTAAATTTTAAAGTTCTTTGTGTGGCATAGGCAGCTTACACATCTGAAAAGGGACCATCAATGCTGAAAGGTATATCCAACAACATATGCTCCCATCCAGATGCCGCCTCTTTCAGGGAAGACGTGCATTTTCCAACATGACAATGCCAGACCACATACTGCATCAATTACAACATCATGGCTGCGTAGAAGAAGGATCCGGGTACTGAAATGGCCAGCCTGCAGTCCAGATCTTTCACCCAAGGAAAACATTTAGCGCATCATAAAGAGGAGAATGCGACCAGGAAGACCTAAGACAGTTGAACAACTAAAAGTGTGTATTAGACAAGAATAGGACAACATTTTCATTCCTAAACTTTAGCAACTTGTCTCCTCAGTCCCCAGACGTTTGCAGACTGTGATGCCACACAGTGGTAAACATGGCCTTGTCCCAACTTTTATGTGTTGATGCCATGTAATTTAAAATCAACTTATCTTCCCCTTAAAATTATACAGTTTCTTAGTTTAAACATTTGATATGTCATCTATGTTGTATTCTGAATAAAATATTGACATTTGAAACTTTCACATGATTGCATTCTGTTTCTATTCACAATTTGTACAGTGTCCCAACTTTTTGGAAATCGGGTTTGTATATATTTCAAGTTACAGTATATTAACTTAAAAGTTGCTGTTTGTAACAGTATGCAAAGCACCTATTCATTGTGTGCGTGCGTGTGTGCGTCCGTGTGTTTGTGTTATAATGAGATCTAACTCTTTCACGAATGTTGTTCCTATGAAGATAAGGAGATTTGATATTGGCCTAAATTTGTCCAGCTGACTGGTAATTGTGGTCAGGAGTTTTAATTCAGGGTTTGATAACTGTTGATTTAAGAGATTCCTGCACTGACCTGGCAGTTACAATTAAATGAAAGTACTATAATAAAAACTCCTGTGTATTCTAGTATCATGAAAACAATTGTAAAAATTTTGATTCATCATGTAAAGTTGAGCTTGTTCAAAATATTGCTTGAAACATTCATCATATTCCCCTGATGCCCTAAAAAAAAATCTAGAAAAGCTTTTTCCTCTTATAAAAAAATTCTGTAAAAAGGTGACATTTAATACAAAATACCATCCATACCGTAACAAGGAAATACTAATTTTAAATAGTGTGTTTGATTGCAAAGCTGCAAATATTGCATATAGGACCATCCCTATAGCCCATGTAAGACCATCTACTTTTTAAAAGTATTAACACTTTCACATATACAGAATTTGGCAGAGAGCCTTAGGCAAATCAGCTTCCACCAGCTCTTTTTATTTTCTGTGATACCTTTCCATCCACTGTCATTAGAGTCGACCAATGTTATCAAAGTAAACATGAGACAGAGCAACTCAATAGTTTTTATAATATTATTTGAACAGCAAGAAGTATTCCATTGTATTCCAACCCAGTTTAACTGTATAAAGGCAATCTATCTACAAACTGTTATGATTGTTAACAAAGACCTTTAACTTGTTCTTAAAGAGTTTATCCATGGACCACTTTATGTGTTAATTATTGCTCTTCATAACACATAGTTGCATGTAGAAGAATCATAAAATAAGCCCAATTTCTCTTCATCTTGCTTGTATAAAAGTTGAGCATGCATATCATATAGGAGCATTATTATGGATATTTTTTCTCTGTGCTATTAAAACAGGTATAATTCAAATATGTTTACATTGTTTTGCAAGTTAGAAGTTTTACATAAACAGTAATAATAAACAAATAGTGATAAAGAAGTTCTCATCTTAACCACTAGCCTCTGATGTTGCTATGAGAGGTCACACTGGACCTATAGATTTGGATTTTATTCCAATACTTAAACTCTGTCTTTTGCTCAGAAACCTAATCCTCTACTCACTTACTTCTGACTCTTCCACAGCTGCAAGAAAAAAAGTCAACAGGAAGTCTGAAAACCTGCCCAAACATCAAGAAATGTGATGAGTCATGGTGTGGTGGCAAGTCATGTTACATGTTGTGCACCACTTTTCTTCTACTGGAATGGTTTGATTACAATGCTCATACTGCAATATTTCTGAATCCCATATGGATGGCAAATTGGGGCAATTACAGCTATTTCAAAATTCTGCTTCTGACAAATCCTAACCTGCACCACAACCCTATAGAACCACCCACATTGACTAGGGCGTTAGCTACAGTAGTAGCTTTATGATCTCTGGTTGGCAAACATTTGGAAGGACCGGTGCTGCCCAGTTGCCTCTAACAAACTGTTTTAACAGTGTAAACCCTTCTTTCCTCTGAGATAATCCCTGAATATTTCTGTCATTGCCTACAGTAATTAAAAAAAGAATTTCAAAACCACTGAACTATCATTTTGCATGTTTCTCTTGGTCTGTCTAAGCTCTCAACTAGAATATTGTCAGGTTAATTCCCCAGTGACTGGGCAGCCTCCTAATTACTGTTCACAGCAGAAGCTGATGGCACAGCCTCCAAATGCCTACTAATGATAGATGCCGACAATGTGGCCTCCCAAATCCTGTTCTTGTCAGAGTTCATTGGCACACCTTTCCCAAGTCCTACTCAGGCCAAACATGTACCGCTGATATATACATAGGTTATAGTAAATGCAAATGTGCAAATAACAATTTAATTTAAAATAATTATAGTTATGATAGTTGTGGTAAGTTTCAAGTGTTTAGTTATTAGGTTGGGGCTGTTGAAGCTTTATGCTTTTGAGCTGTTGTCAGCATAAGGAAAAAGCTGTTCATGAGTTTTTAGTTTGAAAGCCCAGACATTTGTAGTGTTTTCTTTACCAGAGAATGACCACAGCATGTGCACATCATTCATCACTGGAACCAACAAGGCTGAAGCTAAAAGACTGGCTAGCAACAAATGTTTTATTTGTTTAAACAAAAACATGTAGAGTAAGCCAGCCATAGGAGGACAAATAAGTTTAACAAAGCAAAATAAAAATCACAGGGATAAGTGGCACCTTTCCACCTTTAGACCCTTCTCTCCAACCCCTATTATGCTCGCCACAGAGCATAACACCTGATTTTTGACAGAGCTAGAGTGCAGGTTGCCAAGCAGTGGCTTTTTTGACTGCAAGGAGGTTGAACAAAACAACACCATGTTGACAACCACAATTCTCTACAGCAATACTGTATAATATTAATCCCTAGTAACTGAGGCAGACCAGTGATAGTGGCAAAATTTTTCCCAATAAGAACCACTATTCCACATATGCTCATATCTAAATAGCCCATGTAAGAAATATTCAGTTCTTTAGTTGCTCGAGGCTGCAAATACCAACAATTATTTAGTCTCCTTTAACCCTAGAGTTAAAAATGAAAGAATCTGTAGTCATCACAGACTGTTTCTGGTAAAGTATGAAGCATGGGACATTGACTAACAACGAGAGTAACTGAAAGCCAACTGCTTAATACACCATCTAATACTACAAACCCGATTCCAAAAAAGTTGGGACACTGTACAAATTGTGTTGTCCACTGTACAAAACTATGTTTACCACTGTGTGCCATCCCCTCCTCTTTTTATAACAGTCTGCAAACGTCTGGGGACTGAGGAGACAAGTTGCTTAAGTTTAGGAATGGAAATGTTGCCCTATTCTTGTCTAATAAAGACTTTTAGTTGCTCAACTGTCTTAGGTCTTCTTTGTCGCATCTTCCTCTTTATGATGCGCTAAATGTTTTCTATGGGTGAAAGATCTGGACTGCAGGCTGGCCATTTCAGTACCCGGATTCTTCTTCTACGCAGTCATGATGTTGTAATTGATGCAGTATGTGGTCTGGCATTGTCATGTTGAAAAATGCAAGGTCTTCCCTGAAAGAGACAGCGTCTGGATGGGAGCATATGTTGTTTTAGAACTTGGATATACCTTTCAGCATGCCACATGCACTCATACAACCCCACACCATCAGAGATGCAGGTTGCTGAACTGAGCGCTGATAACAACTTGGGTTGTCCTTATCCTCTTTAGTCCGGATGACATGGCGTCCCTGTTTCCCAAAAAGAACTTTAAATTGAAAAAATGAAAACACCTGCTTGTCTGGATCATGTTTGGATATGGCTTCTTTTTTGACCTATGTGTAGCTCTCATGAAATCCAAAATGAGCCAGTATTTGGCATGACATTTCAAAACGTCTTTTAACATTTGATATTTTATCTATATTCTATTGTAAATACAATATAAGTTTATGAGATTTGTAAATTATTGCATTCCTTTTTTTTATTCACAATTTGTACAGTGTTCCAACTTTTTTGGAATTGGGTTTATAAACCAAACAGGCACTGGAATTTAACACCAAATGGTTGCCTGAGTTTGCACACGAAAATGGCTTCAACCTGGAAGTCATCAGCAAGTTTGCCTGTTGTAATTATGAAGGTCAATGGATTTTTGCATACAGAATCCTGTTCGCTGATTACCTGTTTTATTTCATTTTGTTTTGTTTGATTTTGATAACCCTGTCTTATGTTTTTTAATGTTTGCCTGTGATCTAATTAACACTAGTGACACATTACAATAATACATAATAGATAAAAAAATATATTCATATTCAAATTCATGAATCCACACACACACACACACACACACACACACACACACACACACACACACACACACACACACACACACACACACGTATATTTATTTTTAAAAGTATATTTTTTTAAGATCAGTTATCAAAACAAAGAACATAAACCAGAATAGAAGTTTATTGGGGAAAAAACTACATGACACACACACACACACACACACACACACACACACACACACACACACACACACACACACACACACACACACACACGTATATTTATTTTTAAAAGTATATATTTTTTTAAGATCAGTTATCAAAACAAAGAACATAAACCAGAATAGAAGTTTATTGGGGGAAAAAACTACATGCTTCATTTTCATTTTCCTCATTATGAGTGTTCAAACAAACTTTTCCTATTTTCGACTTTGAATTCCCAACAAATAAAAGCAAATCAACTGTGTCACAGTTTGAGAAGAAAAGGACTTTTGTGGAAATGGAATGCACTATATATAACCCTTAAGCACATATAATCACAGGGTGTACTAAATGTACCCTTACATTTGACTGTTTTTCAGTCTGGCTCTGATAAATACTCAACTGTTAGCAAAATGCATAATATGCCTTTTAAACATTCTTGTTTTATAAGGAAACAATTAATGCCATGGTCTAATACCCATAAACACATGTAATTTCGTTTAAACTAGAAGATATTAATGAGTTTTAATTCATTGGCATTTGGTATGTTAAAAATGGTCTGAACACAAAACTAATATTAGAAATTACAGCTGTCAAAATCAATCAAGTTAATAACGTGGTAACGCAAATTAATTTTAATACGCAATTTATGCAGTGAGCACCACTGACTATTTTTATGAAAAATAAATAAATATAAAAGAAGCAACATTAAAACACAACACACAATTATACATGACGATTATACGTGCAATTAAGTTGTGATTAATCACAAGTTAACTAATGACAATCATGCGATTAATCGTGATTAGATATTTTTAAATAAAAGACAGCCCTATTAGAAATGTATAATCATATGAATCAAGAGACACACACAATACACAATAACACTGATTTTGGATGAAGCTTAACAGATATTTATAGCAATAATCAGACTACACAAAATGAGGTTATTAACCCATCAAAACTGAACAGGAGCATCTGAACAGGATTTCTACCGTAACTTTGTAAACACTTGGCATCTTATCTGATGGATTTATACAGTTGGCTTGTTCAATGGATTGTTATAGTGTGTATGTGTATGTACTTGTGTGTGCATGTTGTGCCTTTGTCTTGTATATGCATGCTTTATGCAAGACCTTCTTGGACAATACACATCTTCAAAAGCAATTAGCACAGCAGAAGGGATTGCTGCTTCGACCTGCTTTACTGTTAATGTGTCTTATTCAGACATCATGCTATTGTTCACCAGCCACGGTCTCTAAACGTAACGGCTCCACCTAAAGTTCACTCAAAGGAATTACAGTCACTTATACAGAAGTTGGAAATGAAGTGCAGGTGGTACTCGATTCACTTAAATTGAATTCAATGCATGTCATTTTAATTCAATTTTAATGAATTCAGTTCAATTAAATTCAGTTCAAATCAATTCAATTCATTTCAGTCCAATTCTATTCTTTTAGTATTGCATTTTTAACAATTAACTTGGTGCAAAAAGCAGCCTTATAGCATCAAATAATTTCTAAATATAGTTGTCAGCATCATAAATGAATCTTTATGTGTTTATCCATTATAAGGGAGCCAGTGGTGACAGTGGCAAAGTAAAATTATTTGAGATGGAGTGAGGAAGAAACCTTTAGGGGAACCAGACTCAGAAGAGAACCCATCCTCAATTTAGCGGCACAAAAAATCCATCCATAATAGTTAAAGTTATCAACTGTTTACTGATGGACAATGTTCATTGCACCTGTAGCAAAAGGTTTATAATAATTACAGTGCAACTCCATCTTCAAAGTTCATGAGTTTAACTCTCCACTGTAACCTCATGCATCTTTAGGCTGTTCATGTGTTTCTCAACAGCAGCAAGTGGTTTCCAGTTGAAGAGAACCCTGTGCAAAAGTAGGGCATCAAGATGAATCAGGCTGATTAGAAAAGATGAAAAGCGATAGTTACAATTGAATTTTATGAATTTTGAATATTTTATGAATATGCATTTGTAAAATTGACATACATACAAACCCGGTTCCAAAAAAGTTGGGACACTGTACAAATTGTGAATAAAAAAGGAATGCAATAATTTACAAATCTCATAAACTTATATTTTATTCACAATAGAATATAGATAAAATATAAAATGTTGAAAGTGAGACATTTTGAAATGTCATGCCAAATATTGGCTCATTTTGGATTTCAGGAGAGCTACACATTTCAAAAAAGTTGGGACAGAAAAGTTAAATGTACATATAAGGAACAGCTGGAGGACCATTTTGCTACTTATTTGGTCAATTAGCGTGGCAGAGTGGCAGTGTCTCTCAGAAGTCAAGATGGTAAGAGGATCAGCCAATTCCCCCAATGCTGCGGCGAAAAATAGTGGAGCAATATCAGAAAGGAGTTTTTCAGAGAAAAATTGCAAAGAGTTTGAAGTTATCATCATCTACAGTGCATAATATCAAGATTTAGAGAATCTAGATCTCTGTGCGTAAGGTTCAAGGCCGGAAAACCATACTGGATTCCTGTGATCTTCGGGCACTTAGACGGCAATGCATCACATACAGGAATGCTACTATAATGGAAATCACATCATGGGCTCAGGAATACTTCCAGAAAACATTGTCGGTGAACACAATCCACCGTGCCATTCGCCGTTGCAGGCTAAAATTCTATAGGTCAAAACAGAAGCCATCTAAACATGATCCAGACGCGCAGGCGTTTTATCTGGGCAGAGGATCATTTGAAATGGACTGTGGCAAAGTGGAAAACTGTTCTGTGTTCAGATTAATCAAATTTTAAAGTTCTTTGTGTGGCATGGGCAGCTTACACATATGAAAAGGCACCATCAATGCTGAAAGGTATATCCAAGTTCTAGATTGGGACAACATTCCTATTCCTAAACTTGAGCAACTTGTCTCCTCAGTCCCCAGAGGTTTGCAGACTGTTATAAAAAAGAAGAGGGGATGGCACACAGTGGTAAACATGGCCTTGTTCCAACTTTTTTGAGATGTGTTAATGCCATGAAATTAAAAATCAACTTATTTCCCCCTTAAAATTATACATTTTCTCAGTTTAAACATTTGATATGTCATCTATTTTGTATTGTGAATAAAAAATTGACATTTGAAACTTCCACATCATTGTACTCTGTTTTTATTCACAATTTGTTGTGTCCCAAATTTTTGGGAAACGGGTTTGTATATATATCAAGTTACAGTATATTAACTTAATAGTTGCTGTTTGTAACAGTATGCAAAGCACCTATTCATTGTGTGCGTGCGTGCGTGCGTGCGTGTGTTTGTGTTATAATGAGATCTAACTCTTTCACGAATGTTGTTCCTATGAAGATAAAGAGATTTGATATTGGCCTAAATTTGTCCAGCTGACTGGTAATTGTGGTCAGGAGTTTTAATTCAGGGTTTGATAACTGTTGATTTAAGAGATTCCTGCACTGACCTGGCAGCTACAATTAAATGAAAGTACTAAAATAAAAACTCCTGTGTATTCTAGTATCATGAAAACAATTGTAAAAATTTTGATTCATCATGTAAAGTTGAGCTTGTTCAAAATATTGCTTAAAACATTCATCAGATTCCCCTGATGCCCTAAAAAAATCTAGAAAAGCTTTTTCCTGTTATTAAAAAAAAAATCTGTAAAAAGGTGAAGATTTTATACAAAATATCTGCAAATCCATACTGTAACAAGGGAATATTAATTTTAAATAGTGTGTTTGAATGCAAAGCTGCAAATATTGCATATAGGACCATCCCTATAGCCCATATAGGACCATCTACTTTTTAAAAGTATTAACACTTTCACATATACAGAATTTGGCAGAGACCCTTAGGCAAAACAGCTTCCACCAGCTATTTCAAGTTTCTGTGATACCTTTCCATCCACTATCATTAGAGTCGACCAATGTTATCAAAGTAAACAAATGCTAGTACAATGAGATAACATTAACATGAAACAGAACAACTCAATAGTTTTTATAATAATATTTGAACAGCAAGAAGTATTCCATTGTATTCCAACCCAGTTTTACTGTATAAAGGCAATCTATCTACAGACTTGTATGATCGTTAACAAAGACCTTTAACTTGTTCTTAAAGAGTTTAACCATGGACCACTTTATGTGTTAATTATTGCTCTTTATAACACATAGTTACATGTAGAAGAATCATAAAATAAGCCCAATTTCTCTTCATCTTGATGTATAAAAGTTGAGCATGCATATCATATAGGAGCATTATTATGGATATTTTTCTCTGTGCTATTAAAACAGGTATAATTTAAATATGTTTACACTGTTTGCAAGGTAGAGGTTTTACATAAAGAGTAATAATAATAAACAAATAGTGATAAAGAGGTTTTTATCTTAACCACCAGCCTCTGATGTTGCTATGGGAGGTCACACTGGACTTCAGAGTCTTCAACTCTTTCTTTTGCTCAGAAACCTAATCCTCTACTCACTTACTTCTGACTCTTTCACAACTGCAAGAAAAAAAGTCAACAGGGAGTCTGAAAACCTGCCCAAACATCAAGAAATGTGATGAGTCATGGTGTGGTGGCGAGTCATGTTACATGTTGTGCACAATTTTCTTCTACTGGAATGGTTTGTTACAATGCTTACACTGCAATATTTCTGAATCCCATATGGATGGCAAATTGGGACAACTACAGCTATTTCAAAATTCTGCTTCTGACAAATCCTAACCTGCACCACAACCCTATAGAACAGTGGTTCTTAACCTGGGTTTGATCAAACCACAGGGTTCCGGTGAGTCAGTCTCAGGAGTTTGGCAGGGGTCAAGACACACCCGATTCATATGATTCGTGATGACACACCCCGCTTGGCCATCATTGGCTGCAGGTGATCACGCAACATCGCTTGGCCTATCTCTGCTGCAGGGAATTTGGTGCGCTCAGTAGTGAACTTGTGACTGTCGTGATGGTACGTCGTGTGATTTCTTTCTTAATATTTTAATCCCGTCACACTAACTATGTCGAGCAAAAAAAGAAAGTGGTCGGACGAATATGTACAATATGGATTCACATGCATAACGGAACGTGATGGGAGTCAGCGTCCTAACTGCATGATTTGCAATGCCAAGTTGAGTAATTCTAGTCTAGCACCGGCAAAACTAAGAGAACACTTCCTTAAGCTGCATGGAGATGGAAAATACAAGTACACAACGCTCGCTGAATTCAAGGTAAAGAGAGCCAGATTCGATGAAAAGGCTACTCTGCCTGTTCTTGGCTTTGTACCCATTAACAAACCGATCCTCACAGCATCATACGAAGTTGCTTACCTGATCGCAAAGCAGGGCAAACCACACACCATTGGTGAAACACTCATAAAACCAGCTGTGTTGAAGATGGCGAATATCATGCTGGGAAAAGCGGCTGAAGTTAAGTTATCCCAAATTCCTCTTTCAAATGACACCATCAGCGACAGAATAGACGACATGAGCAAAGACATCTTGGCTCAAGTAATTGCAGATCTGATTTCAAGCCCGGTAAAATTCAGCCTTCAACTCGACGAGACCACAGACGTTTCCAATCTAAGCCAGCTTGCTGTATTCGTGCGCTATGTGAAAGACGACGTGATAAAGGAAGATTTTTTATTTTGTAAGCCTCTTACAACAACAACTAAGGCAGCCGATGTGAAGAAACTTGTGGATGACTTCTTCAAAGACAACAATCTTTCGTGGGATATGGTTTCTGCAGTTTGTTCGGACGGAGCTCCAGTCATGCTGGGAAGAAAGTCTGGTTTTGGTGCGCTAGTGAAAGCCGATGCACCACACATCATTGTTACGCATTGTATTCTGCACAGGCATGCGTTGGCAACAAAAACCTTGCCTCCAAAACTGGCAGAAGTATTAAAAATTGTAGTGGAATGCGTGAACTATGTGCGAAATAGTGCTCTGAGGCACCGTATCTTCAGTGAGCTGTGTAAAGAAATGGGCTCTGAATTCAAGGTACTTCTGTACCATTCTAACGTTCGGTGGTTATCCCAGGGACGGGTGCTGAATCGTGTTTTTGCCGTGCGTGTGGAATTAGCCCTGTTTTTGCAAGAGCACCAACACTGTCATGCAGATTGCTTCAAAAATTCTGAGTTCATTCTCATTTTAGCTTACATGGCTGATATCTTTGCAGCTCTCAATCATCTCAATCAACAGATGCAGGGCGGGGGAGTCAACATCATCGAAGCGGAAGAAAACCTGCAGGCTTTTCAAAAAAAGCTACCGTTATGGAAACGACGAACAGAGAACGATAACTTCGCAAACTTTCCCCTGCTGGATGACTGTGTAAGTAAGATCGAAGATGTATCTGGAATCGGAGACATTTCTGTACCCGCTGAACTAAAGCAAGCAATTGCCACGCACTTAGATGAGCTTGCAAAGTCTCTTGACGGATACTTCCCTACAAGAGAGTCATATCCAGCATGGGTGAGACAGCCGTTCACGTTTAGTGTTGAGACAACAGATGTCAATGATGAATACCTCGATGAAATCATTGAAATTCAGCAGAGCCAGATTCAACAGCAACTCTTCAGAACAACAATGCTCTCAACGTTTTGGTGTCAACAAATGGTAACGTACCCTGTTATTGCTAAGAAAGCTCTGGAGATTTTCATACCGTTTGTTACAACATATCTTTGCGAGCAAACCTTTTCGAGGATGCTGGACATAAAAACTAAGAAAAGGAACAGACTTTTTTGCGAAAATGACATGAGAGTGGCACTTGCCAAGGTAAAGCCGCGCATTTCTGAACTGGTCTCTGAAAGGCAACAGCAGAAGTCACACTGATTTGCAGTAAATATTCATTATTATGTTTTTGTGTAAAAATCATGTTTTAATGGTTTTGTTCTTTGAACACAGTGATGTTGATGCACGATTCATTTTGTGCACCAGTAAAACATATACCTATGTTTTGAATTTGAAAAAAATCATATTTTATTTTTCCAATTAAGAAGGTTTCGGTGGATGCGCATATGAATCTGGTGGGGGTCAGTACCTCCAACAAGGTTAAGAACCACTGCTCTAAACGTAACGGCTCCACCTAAAGTTCACTCAGAGGAATTACAGTCACTTATACAGAATCCTGAATCAACTGTTTATTCCAATAGTTTTTGAAGGGTTTCATTTCAAAATCTTGAGTTTGTAAATACTACAATAATTTGCATTAGTATCCAAACATTCAAAACTGCAAAATGTTTAAAAGAAATGATGATAGAAATAGTTGAATTGTTATAATTAGCTAAAAGCATATATTGTGTTTTTTGTAAGCTTCGGTTCGTAATCCTTTCTCTGTAGCAGTTGGAAATGAAGTGCAGGTGGTATTCGATTCAC
Source organism: Silurus asotus (assembly GCA_024362625.1). Classification (NCBI taxonomy): domain Eukaryota; kingdom Metazoa; phylum Chordata; class Actinopteri; order Siluriformes; family Siluridae; genus Silurus; species Silurus asotus. Next base: position 6,114,524 of record MU551646.1, on the reverse strand, counting down.
TTAAATTGAATTCAATGCATGTCATTTCAATTCAATTCAATTGAATTCAGTTCAATTAAATTCAGTTCAAATCAATTCAATTCATTTCAGTCCAATTCTATTCTTTCAGTATTGCATTTTTAACAATTAACTTGGTGCAAAAAAGCAGCTTTATAGCATCAAATCATTTCTAAATATAGTTGTCAGCATCATAAATAAATCTTTATGTGTTTATCCATTATAAGGGAGCCAGTGGTGACAGTGGCAAAGTAAAATTATTTAAGATGGAGTGAGGAAGAAACCTTTGGGGAACCAGACTCAGAAGAGAACCCATCCTCAATTTAACGGCACAAAAAATCCATCCATAATAGTTTCATCACTGTTAAAGTTACCAAATGTTTACTGATGGAAAATGTTCATTGCACCTGTAGCAAAAGGTTTATAATAATTACAGTGCAACTCCATGAGTTCATGAGTTTAACTCTCCACTGTAACCTCATGCATCTTTAGGCTGTTCATGTGTTTCTCAACAGCAGCAAGTGGTTTCCAGTTGAAGAGAACCCTGTCCAAAAGTAGGGCATCAAGATGAATCAGGCTGATTAGAAAAGAAGAAAAGCGATAGTTACAATTGAAATAAAAACATAAGAAAAGGCATGGATGCCAAAATAATTTTTAAACATAACCTTTTACATTTTTATATAAATTGTATTATTCAGGGTTACCCAATTGCAAAAAGGATCACACTATCAAACAACTTTTTATGAATATGCATTTGTAAAATTGACATACAAACCCGGTTCCAAAAAAGTTGGGACACTGTACAAATTGTGAATAAAAAAGGAATGCAATAATTTTTTAAATCTCATAAACTTATATTTTATTCACAATAGAATATAGATAAAATATCAAATGTTGAAAGTGAGACATTTTGAAATGCCATGCCAAATATTGGCATACATTTTCCAAAAACGTTGGGACAGGTAGCAATAAAAGGCCGGAAAAGTTAAATGTACATATAAGGAACAGCTGGAGGACCAATTTGCAACCTATTTGGTCAATTGGCAACATGATTGGGTATAAAAAGAGCCTCTCAGAGTGGCAGTGTCTCTCAGAAGTCAAGATGGTAAGAGGATCACCAATTCCCCAATGCTGCAGCGAAAAATAGTGGAGCAATATCAGAAAGGAGTTTTTCAGAGAAAAATTGCAAAGAGATTGAAGTTATCATCATCTACAGTGTATAATATCATCCAAAGATTCAGAAAATCTGGAACAATCTCTGTGCGTAAGGGTCAAGGCCGGAAAACCATACTGGATTCCTGTGATCTTTGGACACATAGACGGCACTGCATCACATACAGGAATGCTACTGTAATTGAAATCACATCATGGGCTCAGGAATACTTCCAGAAAACATTGTCGGTGAACACAATCCACCGTGCCATTCGCTGATGCTGGCTAAAACTCTATAGGTCAAAACAGAAGCCATCTAAACATGATCCAGACACGCAGGCGTTTTATCTGGGCCGAGGATCATTTAAAATGGACTGTGTTAAAGTGGAAAACTGTTCTGTGGTAAAAAGTGGAAAAAGTTATTTTTGGAAAACTGGGACGCCATGTCATCTGGACTAAAGAGGATAAAGACAACCCAAGTTGTTATCAGTGCTCAGTTCAGAAGCCTGTATCTCTCTTGGTATAGGGTTGCATGAGTGCATGTGGCATGGGCAGCTTAAACATCTGGAAAGGCACCATCAATGCTGAAAGGTATATCCAAGTTCTCGAACAACATATGCTCCCATCCAGACGCCGCCTCTTTCAGGGAAGACGTGCATTTTCCAACATGACAATGCCAGACCACATACTGCATCAATTACAACATCATGACTGCATAGAAGAAGAATCCGGGTACTGAAATGGCCAGCCTGCAGTCCAGATCTTTCACCCATAGAAAACATTTGGCGCATCATAAAGAGGAAGATGCGACAAAGAAGACCTAAGACAGTTGCGCAAATAGAAGCCTGTATTAGACAAGAATGGGACAACATTCCTATTCCTAAACTTAAGCAATAAGTACACTGAAGTGCTTAATAATTTGAGATGAAGAAACTTTTAAGTGGAAAATATTATTTGTCAGTGCTTAGCTCTCTCTATTTATTGCAGAAGTTTTGATAAACAGTCCACAATTTGTTTGTGAAACAACAATTTAATAATGGTTACAACAAAAATTATACAGCACTGGTTTAAGGAACATAACAAAGAGTCCCTCAGATCTCAAATCAATTGTGCATATGTGGGAAGTACTGGACCAGTCCATGCAGACCCCAACTCACAATTTAAAAGACCTTAAGTACCTGCAGCTAAGATTTTTGAGCCAGATACCACAGAATACCTTTAAAAGTCTTACATTGGCCAAACCTTGATGAGTCAGACCAGTTTTGGAGGCACAAGGATGACCTACACTATATTAGGTGGGTGGTTTGAATGCACATCCTGTTTAATGTCCATCTCATACCAGATTTAGTTTCTCTTTTGTTTCACACTGGCAGTTCACAAGAAATATTCATAATGTGAATGCAGACCAGGAAGCACACTATGATAATGAATTAGATACTACCTTTAGAAGTGGGAGTGAAGTTTATTTATACTGGAACTGTGCCACAATTCCTGTGAATGTGAATTCTGCCAGGCTTTAAAACCACCTTAAACAACCTCTAAACAGGCTTTCAACAGAGTTAGAAATGTGACTGCAGGTTTTTTTTTTTCCACCTTTAGGCACAAGAGCACCAATGTGGTCAAACACCATATCATATCAGGCAGTTATTATATGGTGACTTACACCCTCCTATACTATTTCACATTGTATAGTGTTACAAACTGGACCTTAATTTTAATTAATCTGTATTATTTGTCATGACTTATCACAGAATGGTTAAGTTCTTGAATTGGATTTGTGTATGTATGTATACAGTATATATGAATATAGTTTAGACAAAAGTTTTTACTGTGACATACATATGCAAACTGCATTTTTTCTGACACAAAGGACACTGTTACCAGCTGTATGATATAAATATGAGTATAGTCCACATGGGTCATTTTTTTATTTGAAAAAAAAAGGACCAATGGAAAAAACAGTACCTTCTGACGCAAACATTAGACTGGAAGGGTGGGATAGAGAACATATTACTCAAAGGATTACAGTACAAACATCAGAATCCACCTACAATAAATGGACGGATGTTTTCTTTTTGACTAATTGAGTAGTGAATGGGGTGGACTGAAAGCACATTAATAAACTAAAAACACAAGTCAAAAATACACAGAAAAACTGAAAACACAAGAGCAAAATCAAAACACTTCATGTGCTTTCAATCGAAAAGATCAGAGTAAACACACACAGACAGATTGACTAAACTAAAAACTTTCTTTCGGCTTCTCCCATTAGGGGTCACCACAGCGGATCATCCGCATGTTTGATTTGGCACATGTTTTTATGTTGGATGCTCTTCCTAACGCAACCCTTCCCATTTATCGGGGCTTGGGACCGGCACTAAGGCTTGTGCAGCGATCGAATCCGCCGCATCCTAACCACTAGACCACCAGGGAACCAGACAGATTGACTAAAACAAATATTAATAATAATAATAATAATTATTATTATTATAATAATTATAATAATAGTAACCTCAACCGTAATATTATACCTCAACGTTATAAATACAACAAATTAAAATTATATGACCGGCATAAAAACTGGTATTTTCTAAATATAATAATAATCCACTGTGTTGTTTGTTAATTTTGCTTGCTTGGGGGTTTGAATTTAGCGGTAATGTATTATGTGTCTGGAACAGCCCCTTTAAGAAGGTAGCGGATGGAGGTAAGACATGTGACCAAAGCATCATGACATGCATCAAGAGTGAGTCAAAGACAGATGTGGTGGGGAGAATCTGGTAATTTTCAGAATCAGATAATAAATAAAATGGAAATAATGTAACTTATGTATTCTTTCTGTGCGGCCCGTTACCAATTGACCCACGGACTGGCACCGATGGTTGGGGACCAGTGATATAGAGAACATGTCTTAAGAAACCGCATTATTAACTAAGCACCTACTTCTCGAAAACTGTCAATCAAACTTGCTTTAAAAATAATTTGATTTGACAGTAACCCGGTAACTTGGAGAAATACTTAGAGAAACCACAGCTAAGAGTATTTCTGCTAGAGAGATGCACAGATCCCCTTCAGGAATTCGAGCTGCATCAGAAACGCTTTGGGAACGCCTCTGCATTGTCCACATTTTAAATCATGTGTATAATCAGTCCAATGGAAAGTGTGGTGTCACCAGAAGGGTGATGTCAAGACCAGGGAGTTTAAAAGCAGGCTCTGCCAGATGTGTCTCACTGGGTTTTGCGCACTGTAGACAGAGGCTTTGCGATTCAGTTTAGGTGTCGCCCGCCCCGGTTAAACAGAACAATGGAACAGGAAGTAAACACTTTTTTGAGGAATGTGGCCATCGAGGTGGTCCCTCCATCTGACAGAGAGGCCAGGTTCTACAGCTGGTACTTCCTAGTTCCAAAGAAGTCTAGTCAAGTCAAGTTTATTTCTATGGCGCTTTTCACAACAGACATTGTTTTAAAGCAGCTTTACAGAAATCAACAGTCAAGGTAAATGGTGTGTAGCCGTGGCGACTGTGGCAAGGAAAAACTCCCTTAGATGTAATGAGGAAGAAACCTTGAGAGTAACCAGATTTAAACGGGGAACCCATCCTCATTTGGGTGACATCAAGATTTTGATTATAAATCTTTCAACAATACAGAACACTAGAGAGTGAGGATAGGGGCTGCGTCCCACTCACATTGTCCCCTCTGGTTGTCCCTCACTCACTCAGATCCTCTCGGACTGGACGGTATGGTGCAGGCCTTCTCCTTCTGGTAGCCTTGTAAACCTTTTCTAACACCTTCCCCCAAAGATTCCTCTCAGGCGTTAGGGCGCTTTGTTTTGGAGGCTGTGGCCGTGTAGCCGCTGGATGCTCTCAGTCAAAGTGGTAGAGACCATTCTTCAATCCAGAGCTCCCTCCATGAGGAGGTCGTATGCCACAAAGTGGCACCTGTTTTCTATATGGTGAACATACTTATTACATATATCACAACATAGATCCAGTTAACTGTCCGGTTGGCCCAGTGCTGGAATGTCTTCAGGAACAGTTCACCAAAGGGTTTTTTCCTTCCACCCTAAAAGTTCAGGTGTCCGCTATTGTGGCTTATCATGCTCTTCTTGCTGAGCAGTCTCTAGTGATAAACCTGCTGGTGACACATTTCCTCCATTGTACCAGCCTCAGGTGTGACCCAGAGTGCCTTTGTTGGATCTGGCAATAGTCCTGGATGCCCTGTCAAAGCTTTTAGGTCCTTGCCTGAGGTGTGCCACACTCACTGCATCCCTGTGAACACTTCCTTCACTTTCAAAGCTAGCTCCATCTCCACTGCATGCGTTTTTATAACTTCCTGGTCATGACATCATCCCACCTGTGAAGTCGCGCTTTTCCGTTGGACTGATTATACGTGTGGTTTAGGGCGTAGTCAGGCAAAGGCGTTCCTAAAGCATTCTTGATGCAGTGTCTCCTTCCCTTGGGAACCAGGGCTAAATACGTTACCTAGAGACTTTCACACACAAATGTTTTTTTAACAAACTTTCATTCACAAACAAGTTGCAGAATGTTCATTCTTTATGACACTGTTCTGTAATGTTCACTAAGGCATTGGATTCTTGTTGCTGGACAGTTTTGGTTATTTGTCATACAGTCTTTGAATGACACACAGATATACAAATGTTGAGATCTCCTCCAACAAATGAAACAAGAACTTCCCTTCATCATCTCTTATTTTAAACACATGACGATTTTGCAATAGTACTGTGACTTTATGAGTTTATTTGCCAAAAATTATGATATTTCTCTAACAATTTCAACATTTCAATGCAATAGTTTCTATACTACATTATATATCACATAATATTACTCTATTGTGGAAAATATAAAAAAAAATATAAAAAATATTTAAAAAACACTGGAACTGAAACATTGTAAATACACATTATATTATAAACTGCTGACTATATTTTAAAAGGATTCCTCTTGTTTAACATTTTTCACAATAGAGTTAATATAATATAATAATAATTATATTACCACTCTAGATGTATAGATGTATAAATAAATAATTTATACATTATCTATTTGGACACATGATCTTAAGTTTGGTATGTGCTTTTTAAACATTCCATTCCACATTTAGTCCCCATTTACTCTAATAATAACCTCCACTCTTAAATGAAAATCTATGATCCACTATATCTTAAAGCAGGGGTGGGCAATTAATTTTTACAAGGGGCCACATGAAAAACCTGAATTGTATCAGAGGGCCACACCACAACGATAATATTTTAAGGATGCAAAAAAATTAAAAAAATTCTTGCCTGAAACCGGAAACCAAAAATAAGGAAACCAAGGCCGAAAACCGAAACACCGAAAGTAAAGATTTTTATTAGAACCATTGCATTTATGGCTATGAGTGTGTACTAACCTTACTAACATCAATGCATTGCAATTTAAAGAAAAAATCAATTTAATCAATTAATATTAATATTCATTTGTTAGCAATGGTCTGTTATATGAAAATAATTGACCGCTGAACGTTTGGAAGCCCATTCAAGTAAATGAAACGTTCTAATCTACAGCATTAAGAAGAGCCATGTAATAAATAATATTATATTATAATAATTATTATTTTCGGGATCTACAGACAATGTTTCAAAGATCAAGACCACTGATCTAAGGCAATGAATTCCATAATTTTTTGTCTTATGCCTTTTGCCTTGGCACCATCACTGGAAAACCTTTTCAAAAATGTCCGCTACAGACTGAGTGGGCATGCTCCGATTAACTTTTCTTTTCTGCGCCCAATTCTTCTCATATTTAGAATGGCAATTGGGATGTTTGGATTTCAGGTGATAAATTAAACCCGACGTGGAGAAACTCTTTGCATATACACCCCCTCTTGAAATTTCAGCATTGCATGTTTTGCAAATTGCTATCCGTGAGTCTTTCTCCAAGATATTGAAATAAGTCCACACCGCAGACATGTTGGCTCTTATCCAGATAAAATTTGCGGTGGCTGAATTTTCGGTGCATCCCTATAATTTGGGCTCACGTGGGCTGGACAGGGATGTACAATGGGCTGGATGTGGCCTGCGGGCCGTAGTTTGCCCAGGTATGTCTTAGAGTGTGCTTGGGGAGATTTGTGCTTATTTATCCGAATGGGTTTTATCTTAATGTCAGGTGAGGAGGCCTGGGGTGCAGTCAGTATTCCAATTCATTCCAAATCTGTATTGTCATGCTAGAACAGGATTGGGTCTTCTTGTCAATGTGAAGGGAAATGCGGGAATGCTGTCACATCCAAAGACATACTATACAAATGTGTGCCTCCAGCTTTGTGGTAACAGTTCAGGGAAGAACCATGTAGTTGTCCCAATCATTTTGTTTATATAGTGTATAGTGTATCATCTTGTAGTGTAAAACTATCCATTGACATTTGCAGTGTGTAAGATCTTTCAGCTATTGACATATATACACTAATATAATGCGACTAGGTGAAAGTTATGCAAATTCTTAAAAAAAAGAAAAAGATATTCCATTGTTTAAAAAAAATTTATTAAGTAAAGAATTTGTGTTCTAACGAAATCACTAATCAACACGATTGGAAAAGAAAAAGATTTTTTATTTCATTCTCTGGATGCCACATTGCACAGGTATAAATACTGTATCTTTCAACACAATGGATAATTGAACTTTAACAAGGTTTGTAGAGAATTTCTGTACAGTACAGTTCAAATAATACAAAATACTGTGGAAATTCTGATTACAAGAGGATTTATAAACAATAACCATGTCATAAACAATCCATTACAAGCATAACAAAAACAACAAAAACAAATGCATAGACAGACAATTATGTACACAATTTAATAAATACATTTAAATAAATAATAAATAAATAACATTTATATAAATAACAACAAACATTAAAAAGCAGATGAAATTTAAACAAACATATTCACATTGTAACCCTGTGAACGTTTTCGGCACAGTCTACGAATCCATGCCCAGTATATGAAGATCATTATAATCCAGTAACTGACATATGCTACAGCACCATAGATCAAAAATTTGATCTCCTCTTTTTTCGCAGCTGAGTTCCAGTCCTCTTTGCTTTCTTTGTAGATTGTGTAGCTAAGACCACTCAGCAGGATGACTGCCCATATTGACAGGGGGATGAGAGGAATGTAATTTCCCACTATCTTACGGCGGCCGGAAGTGCCCCAATTGCTCTTATTCATGGTAAGCATGGCAAAATACTTAGTGGGTAGAAGACTCGTCATGTAGAGGGCAGAATAGAGTGACATAAAGATCATCACTATGTCTTGTCGCAAGATGCAAGCATAGACTGCCTTAATCAGTCCAATTAATTGAATGCAGCAAAGGACCCACAGGATGTTCCACAGCGTTCCCATCCAGAACAGTCGGATTATAGTGGCTGTGACGAAGAAGGGGAAGACTCCGGCCACAATGGACTCATAGGTCATCCACAGGTTATGCTTGTGCCACCACAAGGCATTGTAGAGCCACTCACGAAAATATGACTTGGTCCACCGCATTTGTTGGTTCAGCCAACGCAAAAACTGGGCTGGTGTCTCAGTATAGCACTTTGAGCGAGCTGTGTACCTGATAAGACAAAAGAAAACATTACTGTTAAATTATTGTACACATGTCAAAAATCAGTGTGTCAGATCAGATCTGTGGGATCTGTGGGATCTGTGGGATCTGTGGGTCAGATTCTTAAAATGACATTTGATACAACTATCTGAGGTCAAGCACAATACTTACTTGGTTGCATAGCCCATGCTTAGCATACGATTTGTTAGATGGCGATCATCTCCAAAAGTGCAATGTTTGCCAAGAAATGTTTGGTTGTACCAAGCTTCCAAAAACTGTTGCAATAGATCATTCCTATACAGACCTAAAGGAGAAAGCAAGAAGCACAATGAGACCTTAATATACATTATTATTATTATTATTATAATTATTATTTTTATTATTATGATTGATGTTGATTAAAGCTCTTCTCACTTACCTAAGGGGCCACTAATACAAGAGACACAGTCAAAAAACGACTGGCATGCTCTCTCAACATTAAAAGCCATCCAGTATCGCAGACTGCTCATGAAGCTGATGTAAGAGTCTTTCAGGTTAAGAATCATCACATCACCACCAACGGCACCATATTTTGTGTTACTCTCAAGCACCTTCACCAGTTCAAGTGTTGCCAGGGGATCCAGCTTCGTGTCTGAATCACACACCTGATGGATAAAATGCATAGGAAAAGCAATGAGAAAAGAGATAATCTTCTGTGCTGGAAACAAATGATGAACTACTCTTATTCTATGTGATATAATTTCTTGATAAAGTGTGATCTAAACACCTCTTACCTGTATGTAGTCCACTGAAGAGCCCAGTGCTTTGAATGCTGTGTACATCACTTCTCTCTTTCCCCCCCACTTCTGCATAATGCAAACACACCGCTTGGTTCGGATCATCTCTTCAACCTCCCTGCGCTGGATATCTTCCTGGGCATCTGCACCGGCTGGCTGTGTGTGGTAATTGTTTTGCCACACATAGCAGCCAGGATCCTGGTCTGCAAAAATCTCCTTGAACATCTCCATCATGTAGCGGTCTTCTTCTGTATTACCATCCACCACCATGATAATCCGGATCAACTCGGGTGGATACAGGAGTCCCTTAACTGATTGCAAGCAGTCTCGCAGGTACTTTGGGTCTTCTTGGTAAGCAGAGATGGTAAAACCCACAGTCTTGGTGTAGGTGCATGCGTCTCTGCGGGAACGCATCCGCCGGTGCTCCACAAAAGCAAATATACTTTGGACCAGCAGATGAAGACATAGCAGGAGACCGTAAAAGCCAAAGGCCAGAATGCCATACTGAGATGAAAAAAGATTTACATGGGCAATGTAAGCCCATAGCACCAATCCGAGTACTAAGAAGGCAAAAAGAAATGTGAGGAAAATTCGTACACCGATGCCGAGCTTCCGGAAAAATGGTTTGACATCCATTTTTGTCTCAGTCACTAAAAAAAAAACAAAAAAAAACAAAGAAACAACCATGTTAACATACACTCCGAGATCTTGATTTTATTTATTGAGCAAATAATAATGAAGTAATGAATTTTAATTAAATCTGATTGTGAGGAAAATTCGTACACCGATGCCGAGCTTCCGGAAAAATGGTTTGACATCCATTTTTGTCTCAGTCACTAAAAAAAAAACAAAAAAAAACAAAGAAACAACCATGTTAACATACACTCCGAGATCTTGATTTTATTTATTAAGGAAATAATAATAAAGTAATGAATTTTAATTTAATCAGATTTAATTCATTATTTATTGTATAGCCCCTTTTCACATTTGATATTGTCACAGAGCAGCTTTTACTTAAATTCATTAAGAATATACTTTTGCCCACATGTTATTTCCAAATATATGTATTATTATTTCATTTGGCAGTGGCCACAATTATTTTGTATTTTAATAACCACGCAATGACTACAAATAATCAAACCAACCAGTTTAGTTCTATTTCCTTTTCATTACAGGATCTTTTAGAAATCACCAAGTACAATTCATGTTATGTTGTTAGTTTTTAAACAATAATCCAAAACTAAGTATAATTATTTATATGTATAAGACGGAAAATGTAAACGAGTCAAAATGAATCTATGATAGTCAAGTGTGGACTTAAAAAAAAGTCGTGGTTACCTACCTTATAATTTTTTGAAAACCGCAGGACTCCTTAGTGACTTCTCCCTCGGTTTGTCTTGGTGTGAGATGTTTACTGGGGGGTCTGAGCGGTATATATAACGCCCCAGCAGCCGCCCACAACAAGCCGAAAACTAGTGCAATCCTCCTCGCGTGTGGTGACGGGTGACGTAACTGCTCAGTCTACGTCAGGGGAGCACCAACCCATATTCCGAATTGAAGCATCATTAACTCAAGGAGCCTCCGGACCAGAGATATGCACAGTTATTGTTATTCTTGAGCAATTTTGGTGGCCTTCACGTCAACGACCCCTCCTGTCTCACATCCAGAAGATGAACATCGCTCCAAATATGCGCCTGTGACAAATTTTGACTTTAAGGCATCCAAAGAAGTCCGATCTGTTCATGACTGAATGAAAAATACCACTAGTCGTCAAATTGCTGTTGTATGATAAGAAAGCTGCTTAAAAAATAACGATAATAATAATAATAATAATAATAATAATAATAATAATAATAATAATAATAATAATTATAATAGTGCAATCCACCCAGGATCACTACTGACCCTTCACACCCTGGACACAACATCTTTCAGCTCCTCTCTTCTGGAGGTGCTACAGAACTCTCTTCACCCCAACTTTCAGACACAGGAACAGTTTCTTCCCCCAGGCGATCAGCCTCATAAACATCTCACCATAATAATATTCCCTGTTTCAGATCAGATCTATAAGTTGCTGCACTCAGAACTGTCACTCATCACGTTATCTGTATCTGTTCCACACTGTTACTGCTGTATATTGTATAAACACACACTTTATATACATCACTGATCTGTCATAGATTCTGTATCTCTATTAACACTCATACTGTCTGTATCGTCTCACAGTGTCTCACATTGTCTTTATCCTCTCACAGTGTCTCACATTGTCTGTATCGTCTCACAGTGTCTCACATTGTCTTTATCCTCTCACAGTGTCTCACATTGTCTGTATCGTCTCACAGTGTCTCACATTGTCTTTATCCTCTCACAGTGTCTCACATTGTCTGTATCGTCTCACAGTGTCTCACATTGTCTTTATCCTCTCACAGTGTCTCACATTGTCTGTATCGTCTCACAGTGTCTCACATTGTCTTTATCCTCTCACAGTGTCTCACATTGTCTGTATCGTCTCACAGTGTCTCACATTGTCTTTATCCTCTCACAGTGTCTCACATTGTCTGTATCGTCTCACAGTGTCTCACATTGTCTTTATCCTCTCACAGTGTCTCACATTGTCTGTATCGTCTCACAGTGTCTCACATTGTCTTTATCCTCTCACAGTGTCTCACATTGTCTGTATCGTCTCACAGTGTCTCACATTGTCTTTATCCTCTCACAGTGTCTCACATTGTCTGTATCGTCTCACAGTGTCTCACATTGTCTTTATCCTCTCACAGTGTCTCACATTGTCTGTATCGTCTCACAGTGTCTCACATTGTCTTTATCCTCTCACAGTGTCTCACATTGTCTGTATCGTCTCACAGTGTCTCACATTGTCTTTATCCTCTCACAGTGTCTCACATTGTCTGTATCGTCTCACAGTGTCTCACATTGTCTTTATCCTCTCACAGTGTCTCACATTGTCTGTATCGTCTCACAGTGTCTCACATTGTCTTTATCCTCTCACAGTGTCTCACATTGTCTGTATCGTCTCACAGTGTCTCACATTGTCTTTATCCTCTCACAGTGTCTCACATTGTCTGTATCGTCTCACAGTGTCTCACATTGTCTTTATCCTCTCACAGTGTCTCACATTGTCTGTATCGTCTCACAGTGTCTCACATTGTCTTTATCCTCTCACAGTGTCTCACATTGTCTGTATCGTCTCACAGTGTCTCACATTGTCTTTATCCTCTCACAGTGTCTCACATTGTCTGTATCGTCTCACAGTGTCTCACATTGTCTTTATCCTCTCACAGTGTCTCACATTGTCTGTATCGTCTCACAGTGTCTCACATTGTCTTTATCCTCTCACAGTGTCTCACATTGTCTGTATCGTCTCACAGTGTCTCACATTGTCTTTATCCTCTCACAGTGTCTCACATTGTCTGTATCGTCTCACAGTGTCTCACATTGTCTTTATCCTCTCACAGTGTCTCACATTGTCTGTATCGTCTCACAGTGTCTCACATTGTCTTTATCCTCTCACAGTGTCTCACATTGTCTGTATCGTCTCACAGTGTCTCACATTGTCTTTATCCTCTCACAGTGTCTCACATTGTCTGTATCGTCTCACAGTGTCTCACATTGTCTTTATCCTCTCACAGTGTCTCACATTGTCTGTATCGTCTCACAGTGTCTCACATTGTCTTTATCCTCTCACAGTGTCTCACATTGTCTGTATCGTCTCACAGTGTCTCACATTGTCTTTATCCTCTCACAGTGTCTCACATTGTCTGTATCGTCTCACAGTGTCTCACATTGTCTTTATCCTCTCACAGTGTCTCACATTGTCTGTATCGTCTCACAGTGTCTCACATTGTCTTTATCCTCTCACAGTGTCTCACATTGTCTGTATCGTCTCACAGTGTCTCACATTGTCTTTATCCTCTCACAGTGTCTCACATTGTCTGTATCGTCTCACAGTGTCTCACATTGTCTTTATCCTCTCACAGTGTCTCACATTGTCTGTATCGTCTCACAGTGTCTCACATTGTCTTTATCCTCTCACAGTGTCTCACATTGTCTGTATCGTCTCACAGTGTCTCACATTGTCTTTATCCTCTCACAGTGTCTCACATTGTCTTTATCCTCTCACAGTGTCTCACATTGTCTTTATCCTCTCACAGTGTCTCACATTGTCTTTATCCTCTCACAGTGTCTCACATTGTCTTTATCCTCTCACAGTGTCTCACATTGTCTTTATCCTCTCACAGTGTCTCACATTGTCTTTATCCTCTCACAGTGTCTCACATTGTCTTTATCCTCTCACAGTGTCTCACATTGTCTGTATCGTCTCACAGTGTCTCACATTGTCTTTATCCTCTCACAGTGTCTCACATTGTCTTTATCCTCTCACAGTGTCTCACATTGTCTTTATCCTCTCACAGTGTCTCACATTGTCTTTATCCTCTCACAGTGTCTCACATTGTCTTTATCCTCTCACAGTGTCTCACATTGTCTTTATCCTCTCACAGTGTCTCACATTGTCTTTATCCTCTCACAGTGTCTCACATTGTCTTTATCCTCTCACAGTGTCTCACATTGTCTGTATCGTCTCACAGTGTCTCACATTGTCTTTATCCTCTCACAGTGTCTCACATTGTCTGTATCGTCTCACAGTGTCTCACATTGTCTTTATCCTCTCACAGTGTCTCACATTGTCTGTATCGTCTCACAGTGTCTCACATTGTCTTTATCCTCTCACAGTGTCTCACATTGTCTGTATCGTCTCACAGTGTCTCACATTGTCTTTATCCTCTCACAGTGTCTCACATTGTCTGTATCGTCTCACAGTGTCTCACATTGTCTTTATCCTCTCACAGTGTCTCACATTGTCTGTATCGTCTCACAGTGTCTCACATTGTCTTTATCCTCTCACAGTGTCTCACATTGTCTGTATCGTCTCACAGTGTCTCACATTGTCTTTATCCTCTCACAGTGTCTCACATTGTCTGTATCGTCTCACAGTGTCTCACATTGTCTTTATCCTCTCACAGTGTCTCACATTGTCTGTATCGTCTCACAGTGTCTCACATTGTCTTTATCCTCTCACAGTGTCTCACATTGTCTGTATCGTCTCACAGTGTCTCACATTGTCTTTATCCTCTCACAGTGTCTCACATTGTCTGTATCGTCTCACAGTGTCTCACATTGTCTTTATCCTCTCACAGTGTCTCACATTGTCTGTATCGTCTCACAGTGTCTCACATTGTCTTTATCCTCTCACAAGTTCTAATGCAGCGTTGGCATGAAGTCACTTCCTCGTCTTAGGCTACCAGTTACAGTGGCGTGCTTGTTCAATATTTTAAGGTTTTATTTTAGCCAATGTAACCTCCACCACATTTTTTTTTGTGCATGTCTGCATGCTTGGCAAATAATATTAAAATACTATTTATTTTTCTTGACAAAACCAGAGGTTATTTGCCTGTTCTATCTCCAGGAAGATGCAGCTCTACCTCTGCCATGTTAATCTACAGGGAGTGCAGAATTATTAGGCAAATGAGTATTTTGACCACATCATCCTCGTTATGCATGTTGTCTTACTCCAAGCTGTATATGCTGGAAAGCCTACTACCAATTAAGCATATTAGGTGATGTGCATCTCTGTAATGAGAAGGGGTGTGGTCTAATGACATCAACACCCTATATCAGGTGTGCATAATTATTAGGCAACTTCCTTTCCTTTGGCAAAATGGGTCAAAAGAAGGACTTGACAGGCTCAGAAAAGTCAAAAATAGTGAGATATATTGCAGAGGGATGCAGCAGTCTTAAAATAGCCAAGCTTCTGAAGCGTGATCATCGAACAATCAAGCGTTTCATTCAAAATAGTCAACAGGGTCGCAAGAAGCGTGTGGAAAAACCAAGGTGCAAAATAACTGCCCGTGAACTGAGAAAAGTCAAGCGTGCAGCTGCCAAGATGCCACTTGCCACCAGTTTGGCCATATTTCAGAGCTGCAACATCACTGGAGTGCCCAAAAGCACAAGGTGTGCAATACTCAGAGACATGGCCAAGGTAAGAAAGGCAGAAAGTCGACCACCACTGAACAAGACACACAAGCTGAAATGTCAAGACTGGGCCAAGAAATATCTCAAGACTGATTTTTCTAAGGTTTTATGGACTGATGAAATGAGAGTGAGTCTTGATGGGCCAGATGGATGGGCCCGTGGCTGGATTGGTAAAGGGCAGAGAGCTCCAGTCCGACTCAGACGCCAGCAAGGTGGAGGTGGAGTACTGGTTTGGGCTGGTATCATCAAAGATGAGCTTGTGGGGCCTTTTTGGGTTGAGGATGGAGTCAAGCTGAACTCCCAGTCCTACTGCCAGTTTCTGGAAGACACCTTTTTCAAGCAGTGGTACAGGAAGAAGTCTGCATCCTTCAAGAAAAACATGATTTTCATGCAGGACAATGCTCCATCACACACGTCCAAGTACTCCACAGCGTGGCTGGCAAGAAAGGGTATAAAAGAAGAAAATCTAATGATATGGCCTCCTTGTTCACCTGATCTGAACCCCATTGAGAACCTGTGGTCCATCATCAAATGTGCGATTTACAAGGAGGGAAAACAGTACACCTCTCTGAACAGTGTCTGGGAGGCTGTGGTTGCTGCTGCATGCAATGTTGATGGTGAACAGATCAAAACACTGACAGAATCCATGGATGGCAGGCTTTTGAGTGTCCTTGCAAAGAAAGGTGGCTATATTGGTCACTGATTTGTTTTTGTTTGGTTTTTGAATGTCAGAAATGTATATTTGTGAATGTTGAGATGTTATATTGGTTTCACTGGTAAAAATAAATAATTGAAATGGGTATAAATTTGTTTTTTGTTAAGTTGCCTAATAATTATGCACAGTAATAGTCACCTGCACACACAGATATCCCCCTAAAATAGCTAAAACTAAAAACTACTTCCAAAAATATTCAGCTTTGATATTAATGAGTTTTTTGTGTTCATTGAGAACATGGTTGTTGTTCAAATTAAATCCTCAAATAAAATTAATCCTCAAAAATACAACTTGCCTTATAATTCTGCACTCCCTGTAGATGTTCATTTAAAGTGCAAACACAAAACACAAAGACAACAAATTAAACCACTTAGACACTGGAACCCAATTAATTTAATTTGAAATTATAGACATAAAGCATTGAAGACAATGTAAGACAATGCAAGGTGAGACTGTATACAAGTCCTACTTATACAACAAGACCAAAGAAGGCCCTGTGGCATGATTCATTGAAGTGCAGTGGCTGATGGGAAGTGTAGTCTATAGACAGAACAACAGCAGAAGAATTAATCAGGTTCCTCTCCTGTGAGAACAAGAATTTGAGGTTAATGTGGACAGCTGAAAATATTCTCAGATTGTACAGATTCTGTGAGTCTACAATTCTGTAGATAAAAGGATGGTTTATAACTGATTAAGTTAGACAACTAATAGGGTTTGAGCTAATTTGGATTGCTGTTTTAATGTGGTTATATTGTCATTTACATGTTCACTCATCCAATTGTAAATATTTAAATGAATATTCTGTGTTGTATAATGAATGCTCAGAGAGATGGAGTTGCAGTTAAGGCCGTTTTTATTGAAAGTCTAACAAACAAATCCAAAACGTAATCCAAACATTGAAGTCCAAGTCATTCAAAAGGTCAGATAACAATATACACAGGATAATCCAGAGACAAGAAAACCATAAAAAGAACAAAAGATCTTAACCAGAGATGCAAACATTCTCACAAGGATTGATAAAAACTAAATACTAATACTTAATTTCTGTAAATGATTGTGTGTGTGTGTGTGTGTGTGTGTGTGTGTGTGTGTGTGTGTGTGTGTGTGTGTGTGTTTAATTGAGAACAGTTGTGTCTCAATAGTAGTTGTGATTGTTCAAGTGTAATTTGGGAGTTGTAGTTCACAGAACCATGTCTTTAAGCCATGTGGGTTGATGTCAGTCAGAGCTCTCCATATGCTCAACAGTCTTGTTTATATTTAATATTTTCAATTTAAAAATAAAATAAATCTTAACTCTAGTTTCATATTCAACATTATAAGAAGTTTTTAAAAACAGAACAATGAAAGGTCATTAAAAATGGTTGATGGTAAATCATGGTATATCAGTGGTGCAGGTGTTGGAGATGTGGTTCTTGTACCTGAGTCACTTCTCATAGACTTTGAGTTACTGAGAGAATGTACAGGAAGGAGAAGTTTTGACCCTCTACCATCATGATCTAAGAGAAAACACCAGTCCCTAAATATAGAAAAGCCAAGAGTCCAATAAGCAAAGGCTTGTTTGCCAGCCCTGTGTTGGTGTAATGGTCAGTGAAGTGGTTGCTGCTATCTGACTCTCCTGGTTTGATTCCTGCCCATTAGCTTTCCTTTAAATTGTTTAAAAAGTTTTTAAAAAGAACTAAAAAAGGTCCTAAAAGTCAGGTTATTGCAGGAGATCCTGTGGCTCAATTGGAAGAGCTTTACCTCTGGGTTGAGAGGTTGCCGGTTCAAACCCCGGCCAGGGCTCAAAGTTAAGAGTGTGAAAGGTTCCGGTGGCTGTAGTAACAAAAGTGTCAGAAATGGCTGCGTGGATGGTTGGATGTGGTTTCGGAGGGCGTATCCTGAAGCAGGGGGGCAATATCCGGGCATCTGCCCCCCCAGTGTCTGAGAAGCTGAAAGCAGGGGGTTATGAAGCAAAAACGTTCAAAAAAGTATCGACTTAGTTTTGCATATAGGGAAAAATTCTGCCAAAAACCTATCACCTTCACTTTTTCTAAGGCAGGGAAGCAGCAGGTATTTGCAGCCTTTGTTTACAGTCAACTACCTCACTGCTCACCAGACACTACTTTCCACACAGCTGACCCAGTGTGGGGACAAGCCAGATTCGAACCAGCAACCTCTGAGCTCAGAGGCAAGGCTTTTACCACAAAGCCATCAAGTCCCACAACATAACGTCTTTTTTTTGGGGGGTTTATCCTTCGTTTCATGCTTCAAAACAAGAAATTTAGACCAGACAGAAACACAGAAAGCAGGATTCGAACCCTGAACCCCACCAACAGGACAATACCAGTCTTAACCCACTGAACCATCAGGAAGGACCAGCTGTGATGGTTGTTTAGAGCAGGTCTATCTTTTCTTTCAAACCATCAACACAAGAATATAATGCTAAAGACAGATATAGGAAGCAAAACCATATCATGATAGCAGGTTTTGAACCGTGATTCACACCATTAGCGAGGCACCAGCATTAACCCCTGAACCATCAGGAAGGACAACCTGGAAAGATTGTTTAGAGCAGGTCTATCTTTTTTTTTAACCCATCAAAACAAGAATAAGAAGACGTAGGAATCAGGAATTTAGCCTACCTCATGACTAGCAGACAGAAAGCCAGGTTTGAACCCTGACCACCAACATTAGCAAAGTACCAGCCTTAACCCACTAAGCCATCAGGAAAAAACAGGATGGGAAGCTTGATTAGAGCAGGTCTATCTTTCTTTTCAAACCATCAACACAAGAATTTAACGCTAAAGAAAGATGTAGGAAGCGAATACAGATGTAAGTAGCACAAGTTAAACCCACAGTGTAAATAACAGGAAGAAATCAGGATTCAAACCCTGATCCTCACCACCAGCGAAGATACCAATGTTAATCCGTTGAACCATTGGTGAGGGCAGGCTAGGAAGCTTATTTAGAGCAGGTCTATCTATCTTTTCAACCACATTAATAACAAAAATATATCACTAAAGAAAGATGTAGGAAGTGAATCATGCTTCAAAACAAGAAATTTAGACCAGACAGAAACCAGGATTCGAACCCTGAACCCCACCAAAAGCAAGAAACCAGATTTAACCCACTGAACCATCAGGGAAGACTGGCCAGGAAGGTTGTTTCGAGCAGGTCTATCTACTTTTAAACCATCAACACAAGAATATAAAGCTAAAGACAGTTTTAGGAAGCAGGAACATAACCTACATCGTAAATAGCAGGCAGAAAGCGGGATTCAAACCCTGATCCTTAACATCAGCAAGGTACCAGCCTTAACCCACTGAACCATGGAAGAGATCAGACTGGGAAGCATGTTTCGATGAAACACAAGCCTTTAACCACTGAGCGACCGCTGCTGAAAAGCATGTGTGCTTTTTGGAGGGTTCAAACTTTGTTTCATGCCAGCGGAGTAAGAAAGAAGGCATGTAGGACTGGCTTTGAAACCTTATCACCAGCGTGGACTATATTAAGGACTATGTAAATGACTTGGCTATTACACAATGTAACTATTTTAATAAAGAAATAATGAGCATAAGTATAATTATGTGCAGAAAGAAGCATGATGACTAACAATGAGTGTTTGGTGAACTGGGATATTTGGTTGCTGTCGTCCACTCACTCTGACATGTTCACTTAGGTTTGTCTGATCCCAGAGATCCTTTATGTTACCTTCGGGTTCTCCGTTTTAGTTATGCTGCCGTAGAGAGTCTTGCCAGAGTCCCCAGGTACCACCGTTCCTGCCCCTCTCCTCTCCTCGGATCTCCTCGCCTCTGGATGGGGTTTTCTTTGATTGGAGGCCACTCTGTGCAGCTGGGGACGGTTTCTCATCAACACCATAGGGGTTCCATGAAATTCTGGAGTAAGAACATGAGCTTTAAGGATGGATTTGGACTGTAGTTAATGTCAACAGTCTTCTACACTGACTCAGGACTACAGTTTGCTTCTGATCATCATCACTGCACACCTCAACATCGCTTATCTGTAATAAATGGACATTCAGTGCAACCCAGATGAGGAAGGGCTCCCTCTTGAGTCTGGTTCCTCTCAAAGTTTCTTCTTTATGCCATGGGAGTTTTTCCTTGCCACAGTCGCCATCGGCTCACTCATCAGGGACAAACTTACACTTAAAAAGAACATCTTAATTATTTTTATCACCACATTATCTGTGTAAAGCTGCTTTGAGACAGTATTTATTGCTATACAAATAAAAATGAATTGAATTGATTTAAATTGAACAATAGATTGCCTTGGGTAGACTGGCCACCAATAAGATTCTATAAGATTCCTATTAAAAATAAAGTTTAAAACTGGCTAAAGCTATGATGTGTATGGTCTGCAGTCATGGATGCAAAGAAGACACCTCAGACAGGCCCACCCAATCCTTCTTTCTCAAATTTCCCATCCACCCTTTCCTTGCAGTTTCTTCTTATATTTTCACTTCCTGTTTTGTTTAACACTCCACCTCTAGTCTTTGTCATTGTATCTTAGTCACTTCCTGGTTTGGTCATTTGTAGCTCAGCCCTGCCACTTGTAAGGCATTAGTTATTCTGCCTTTTCATTACTGATCCTAGATGTTCCTCGTCCTAACGTGTGTGTATTGTGACATTTATCTGCCCAAAGTTTTTGTGAGTCTTTGCTTGTAATTAACTCAATGCTAAGTTGCCAAGTCTACTTTTTGTATATTAACCATGTTTGCAAATTATCCATCTGTAAATGAAATCTGAAATGTATTAAAATAAAAAAGAAATGTATTTTAATGGATCACATATCTCCTGTTCTCCAACAGCTGCACTGGCTTCCTGTTAAACATGTTGAATTTAAAATCCCAATTTTTGTTTAGAGTTTTAGAAAATAGAAACTGGCCATAAAAAAATAGCAAAAACATTACCAATGCCCATTACCACCATCAGAGCCATAATTAAGTCAAAGGGAACTGGACAGAGGACATGTGTCTATTTTGTCTCAGCTCACT
Source organism: Silurus asotus (assembly GCA_024362625.1). NCBI lineage: Eukaryota > Metazoa > Chordata > Actinopteri > Siluriformes > Siluridae > Silurus > Silurus asotus. The sequence goes on along the minus strand of MU551646.1, from coordinate 6,093,246 downwards.
GTAAAGAGCATGGTTCTTGTGGCCAAAAAATCTTTAAGGATCACAGCTTGTAAACTGCAGAAGTTATTTGCGATTTCAGAAAATCTAAATAATTAAATCTGACATCACCAACATCACCATCAAGTTGTTTAGAAGGATTTTAAAGCAAAAATCTTATTTTTTTTTTATCTAAAAAACAAACTCAAACATCTTAAGTTTGTCAGACATTACTGAAACTTTAAATGGGATTAAATTATATGGTCAGATGTATCCAAAATAGGGCATTTGAGCAAGAAACACTAAAGGTAGGTTTGGCCCACACACAGAGGTAGGAACATTACCTCATACCCACAGTTAAAAATGGTGGTGGATCTACAAAAGGGATGGGGCTGTTCTTTTCTTCTAGAGGACCTGAACCTTTTTGTTAAGATACAAAAATTCATAAATTAAATCAACATATACACTATAAGAACAAATGTTGTTGACATTTTTGTGTTTTTTTTTTTTTTTCTTTTAACAAAGTAATCATCTAATTCCACATATAGTCCCCATTTCCTGTTCAAATAAACCCACCTCTTCTGGGAAGATGTTGCACTAGATTTTGGAGTGTGCTTGTGGAAATTCTAACTCATTTATTCACAAGGGTGTTAATAAAGTCTAGTACTGATGAGTGAGAAGGTCTGTGGTGAAAACAGCCTTCCAATTCATTCCATAAGTGTTCAATAGTGTTGAGGTCAGAGATTGAAAGCAGATAACTCAAGATCTTCCACTCTAACTATATGTAAACTATATCTTCATGGAGCTGGTTTTGGTCTTCCAAGTCAAGTGAAGCTAAACAGTTG
>MU551646.1:6009744-6092411 GCA_024362625.1 Silurus asotus | reverse complement strand
GGGGGGGGGGGGGGTACATGTGTCCCAAAACCTGACCTAATGATTTTTTTCTCATTCACATTACATACCAACCAGTCTTATGCTGAGACATAATAACTTAATGTTCTGTCACTTGTTGCATATTTCTTGTGCCGTCACCAGCAGGTTTCTCTTGCGTTTCTACTAGCAACAGGACAAGCGGAGTGAAGCAAACCAATGTGCCCCTCCCAATCTAAAAGGAAACACCTATGTATAAGTAATATCAGACAAGTTTAGCAACTCAAAGTATCATCAGATTTTCTAAGATTAACATCATATAGGTCTACGGACAAAACAAAAAAAGATTAAATGCAAAAAGTAGCACAGTTCTTTAAAAATCTTTATATCAGAAATACATACATATATACATTTCATAAAACATATTTTATACAGAGCCTTGCCAACTGTGTTATCTTATATAAGAGTAAAAAAGATAAAGGAACCAATGTGGGTTAAGTGTAATAGAGAATTATTTTATGAATGGATTTGATGTGGAATTCTTCTCGAAAGAATTCACATTTTATTTTACAAACTACATGAGTGATTTTGGCATCCTCTAGTGGTGAGCAAAACAATTGCAGGTCATTTCAGTAATATTTGATTGGAATTTTTGTTGGTCTGGTTCAAGCAGTTTAAGAGGCATCAGTGTTCTGTTGTGGTCCATGTTCTTCATCTCGCACACAATCCATTTTCTCAGAAAAGCACCACATCAGAACCCTTAAAGAGAAGCAGAGAAAAATGTGTTTATGCACAACATGAACGACACATGAAGAGTATGAACAAAAAAATGTATGTAACAATTTAGAGATTGTCATGCTTTATGCTGCTTCCTCATTCAATTAATACTTATTCTGTATTTAAACATATAAAGAGAAGCCAAAACAGAATAATATTTTCAAACAGTGGGGGGCCATGCATTTCACATCTAGGCCTTCAGTTTTGTCTTTCCTGAATCAGTCTACCTCTTAATACCATCATTATGATGCCATGGCTATAGAAACCTCCAATATTATAAGGAAACTCAGTATAATGGAAAACTGCATCACAGACAGGTATTTCATGCAGCAAGAATAAATGGCACTACTGAAGCAAGAAACCCAATTGACAATCCTTTCACTACACCACCCGCATGCATCGTCCCGAAAAGAAGCATCAATATTAACCTCATAAAATTACCCCAGTGTTTTTGTGCATTTAAGTGCATTACGTTTTTTTTTTAAGGGACTTTTAAATTGTGTGTTTTTGTGCAAATTTTATCCGAAAAAAATGCAAATAGTACAAATGGTTCATGAAAAAGCTTAACCGTTCCTCACAATGTCCAGCTTCCATCCTTCCATCCTTCTATCTATCTATCTATCTATCTATCTATCTATCTATCTATCTATCTATCTATCTATCTTATTCCTATACCATCCTTCTCCATACCCCCCTGTCCTCAACAAATCCCTCTTTCAACCTGACATCCTGCATGTCTTCCCTCACCACATCCATAAACCTCCTCCTTGGCCTTCCTCTTTTCTTCCTTCCTGGCAGAAACATGTTCAACATTTCCTCCTCTGCACATGTCCAAACCATCTCAATCTTGCCTCCCTCACCTTGTCTCCTCTAATAAACTGATTACTAATTCTATCCATCCTCAGCCCTCCCAACAAAAACCTCAACATTTTCAGTTCTGCTACGTCGAGCTTCACCTCCTTTCTTTTAGTAAATGAAGAGAAAAAAGTATTTGGAAAAATGTAATACATATTTATATACAAAAATATAGTAAAACATAAGTCAGTGTTTTTGATGTGGTTGGGACAACAGAGAAGGACTTCCTGGCCCTGACGGACCCCCACTGAATTCAAATATTCCCTATTTGGAATCTTTAGACTGCTTAGTTTACATTATACTACATTAAGCTTTACATTTACAGTAAATGTGTAAATCTTTTAAATGCATCCTATTTGGTGCACACAAACTTCTGTACAATGGGCAAAGTGTATGAAACTTTCATTTTTCATTTCTAAACTTTCTTCCACACAAATGAGCTCAAAGACACCTATGATTGTCTACACTAAAAAGTATATGCCACGACTCTATCAATAAATTATCAAGAGCATATAGAAAATGCTTAATACATAGATCATAGCGAAGAACCACATGTCTTGCCATTCATTTCTTTTTTCTTTATTTTTTTCTCACTTCTTACATACTATTAAAATCAGGTTGAGATACTATATTTGGCCTTACCCCAGAGTAAGAAACAGCAGCAATATCAGTGATGTCAGGCAAGCGATAAGGAGAACTGGACTAGGCAGCTTCAGCAGTGAAGATGAAGGTGTAGAGGGCAAAAGTAGAAACTGTCCAGCAGGTAGAAGAGCCTTATCAAACACATCCTGCAGTTCTGCATAACCAACTATTTCATTGGGAATGACTGGGAGAGAAAGAAAAGAAAAGATAGATAGTAATTTTAGTGAATGTTTTTTGTAATGAATTCATTAATTCAGGTTACTCTTTTGCATACAGAAACAATCCAAAGATATAACTGAATTGGGTTGGACATAACAAATAAGTTTATTTATTCGATTTGTTTTATTAGTAAAGCACAAATGCAATCGTATGTGGAAATTAGTTTAATTGTATTACTTTTTGTATTGCATTTGTATAACAATATATAGCAATTAACTTATTTTTGTAAAAAAGAAAAAATGATCATAATACCATTCACTACTTTATAGTTATATAGGTTAATTGTATTATATTGGCCCCTATATATTAATAATCAATACTCTACAGCCAATAACACACCAACAATAAAACAGATACAGGCAAAAAGCATTGATTTTTTTCATATTTTCCTAAGTCCTAAATCTTCTGCTTACAATGCAGCACCCGTTTGACAATTGTTTATGTTTGATGCAGAGCAAAACGAACAATAAATAAGAGAAGTAATATGCAAATTACCCAAACTAACTCTTAAACTTGCAGTTAAATATCATTGTTTTAGTGTGGCAAGGAACCAAAAACATGTTTTTTGTTTAAAAAAGAACAGAAAATTATTCAGAAATTGCGCATCAAGATCAGATGTTGTTTACATTAACCCACAAAAGAAGGAGGTGAAATAGACAATGGAAATGTTCACATATTCAGACCTGTAAGATGATAGTAGATGCGGACTAGTGAGCGCTCCTGAGAAAAGATCTCACACTGATATGTTCCTGAATGGTCCAGTCGGGCCGATGGTATGGAGAAAAGCTTATCTGTGCCAACTGTCACCTCCTCAAACTGATCTATAAGCAGTGTCTGGATCTTAAAAGAAAAGGGAGACACATGAGCAAGGTTTTTATATAGACATTGGGAAAGTGCTGACATTAATGGAATTCAGTGCAAAAAAAACTGAATGACAATTGTAATAGTGGTTTATACTGTAAATTGTAAAATAGTATATTTTATAATACTTTAGCTTGCCATACCTCTGCATAGCGCCAAACGATCTGTATGTCATTTGGCAAAACAAATGGCACATGACACCACATCTGAGTTCTGTTGTTTTCCTCTACAGCAATTTCCTGCACTATAAAGAAACATATAAGCTTTTCACATATAATACTGTACATACACTAGGCAGGCCTGTTTAACTGCTCACAAATTGCTATAAGGCTTCTCTCAAAGGAATTAACAGAACTAACTGCACACCATTCCTCTAATTATAATATTTAAGCAGCTCCTCTAGGGTAAAAGAGGATGATTTGCTTCATGGTAATTGTAACTCTGCTGGCTAGAAATGAGCAACACAGTGCAAGCGAGGAGGTCTGTCAACTCATATAAATGAGTAAAGGAACGTAAAGGCTACATTTTATCTTTGCCAAGGCCAAGGAATAGCCCTCAAGAGTATTGTAGGGATTTAAAATCTACAAATGGATGCTTGCATGGTTACATAATTGTGCTGAAATATAGCATTGTGTATGCATAAACCAGGATGAAAAACTGTGCATATACACTATAAAGCAGAGTTAATGCTCAAGAGACTTTCCAGTGTGATTCTTCAACCTTGAGTCCTCTCAGAGTTAATGAGATTCACACTTGTGTATACAATCTACCAGAGATTGGAAGCAACGACGTACATATACTTTATTACTGTACTTAATGAGATTTTTCTGGTATCCGTACTTTACTTTACCAATTATTTTTTGGACAACTTTTTACTTTCTCATTACATTTTTGCACAAACATCTGTGCTGTTCTACTACTCACATTTTTAAACCAGGCTCATTACTGTAGTTTTAATCTATTTGGTGACATGTTCAATATTTTTTCTTCTCATTGCGCACCATTTTTAGCCCATCAACCTATTTCTTGTCATTGCGAAGCTTTTTCAATCTACCTCTGGTGCAGCATTTCCTGGCTATCACACACCACAGATGTAGGCTAGCCTATGAAGTTAACAACAAGCAAGGCAGAAGGCAACAAGAAGTATGGGGATAACGTGGATGAGAAAGGTCCAGTTACCAGCATGTCACTAAAACAGGTATTAGTAACGTCAGAGCCTATACTTCTTTGCTTTAACTTGAGTGAAAAAGTGTAGTCAGTACTTTTACCAGAGTCTCTTTAAAAAATACGAGTATCTCTACTTCTACTTGAGTGTGTACTTTTGCCATCTCTGCAATTTACTCAAAAGATGCAAAGTGTTCATTCATGTCCGTGTCACTCTCTCTCTCAAGATGGTAACATATACTGTATACCTACAGACTTTTATCAAATAAATCTATTCTTCCATATATGAGTAACTCAAGGTAAAATGGCTTCTTTTACCCTACGTGTGTGTAAAATTACAGTACAATGGTAGCTAGATATTTAAAGCTCCTCACAACAAACTTTGATATTGGCTTGACAAAGCCTGTTTTAAGTTTGAAATGGTTCCATAATCATAAAGATTGTTGTTAAAAGAAAGAAAGAGTGACAGACAGAAAGAGAGACAGACATAGCTTTAGTTTGCAAACACAGCGCTTTTTATTTATACACAGAGGTTAGCTTATAGTTAGTTCACACAGTATATGAAACTGCAGTAGCTCATTTTGAGTTTAACATGAGTGAGTCTCTTTATACATAGATTTGCACAAACTAGGTAGATTGACAAAGTTTTTTTTTTTTGAGCATTTGCAAATGCTTCTGTAAACAATTTACGAATAAATTTGTTTGTATTCACTTTGCACTCATTGGCTAATATTTATCAAGTTAAAATTTGAATGTAATTAATTGGAAATCATTTGTTTTGAATTGATTTGTTTGTATCCTACCTGTGCTCTTGCACGTGTGCAAATGTACATATAAGAATACAAACTAATGCAAACCTATTCAGCATAAATGGCAGGAAAAAGCTGGTGAGGGCAAGCAAGAAAGTGGCAGGCAGGTGTGGTAGGTTGCAGGGAATAGTTATGCAGATAAGCAGGTAGGTGGGATGTACTGTACTTAGTTGGATGACACATAAGACACAAAAAGGCAGCCTACATCCGTGTTGTTCATATTGTGAGGTATCATGAGGCAGCACACACAATATTTATTTAATGTGTCCTTCTTCTAATATGTGTAAAAAATGTGGAGCTTTTTCACATTTGTGAAGCTGATAAAATAAAATAATAAACTGATTGAATGTTCATTTTTTATTCATTGTTAGATTTGTTTCAGTCATCCTTGTGTATAGTATATTTGTACCTCAGTATGATCCGGTTGACATGTATAGTGCACACTGCATGTAAAAGGTAAACTAGCGAAATAAACTCACATGGACAATCCAAAGGAAATTCACAGGAGTCATACTGACAAGTCATGCAGTTATAGACAGTGCCTTCAGCTTGAAAACCTGACAAAATTGCAGTAACAAACATACATGTTAGCATGAGAGCTAAAAATGCTATATTGCTATATGTTATAAAAGAATAATAATTTGGTTGAACAGTTACCTACCACAAGGGGGGAAACATCTAGAAGCTGTAAAAGGCATGTAAAAGATTTAAGCAGAAAAAGTGGAACATACAGCAAAGTTAAACAAGTTTCTAAGCTCTAAGCTCAAGGTTTACTAAAGAGGAACAGGTAACCAGTAGGTGATTTGCAAAAGCAAGAATAAATCTTAAATATGAAACTAAAGTCAGTCAGGTTATTCTGGTATGATAAATATACCATAAATATACATTTCACATAATCTAGAACTGCTTATATTCAATGATCAAAAAGCAGTATTTTATATACCAGACAATTATTTCATTTATACAACTAAGCAGTTTAAGACAAAGGGTTTTACTCAAGGGCCCAGAGTCTAAAAACCTAACCACTGAGCTACAAATTTAATAAATATGGTCCTAGATCCTTAGAACCTGTACTATTTAGTACTCAAAGAGCAAAGGGAATCCCACCTCTAGGCAGACCGGAGGCCATTATGATGAAAATTTCTGCAGCAGTTTGCAATCGAACTTCATACACTGTGTCTAAAAATATGAGAAAAGTTAAACAGAGAGGTATATAACACTATGTGTAGCACATCTATCTATCTATCTATCTATCTATCTATCTATCTATCTATCTATCTATCTAATCTATCTATCTATCTATCTATCTATCTATCTATCTATCTGGCTGTCTGGCTGTCTGGCTGTCTGGCTGTCTGTCTGTCTACCAATCACCTAATTGTTTATGTATTCGATCAAGGACATGGAACTGAATGATGAGGGTCGATCTTCTGGTTCCAATTAGCAGTGTGAATAGCAGTTTGAAAGAGTTGGCAACAGCCAAAATTCATATACCATTATTTATATTCTGGTGAAATTCTTCCACAATAGGCATGATTTCAGCCCTCAAAATCTCCTTTAGTACTGTGTCATAGCCACGCCCTGAGAAAAAAAATCAAATCAACAGACATAGAAATAATGAAGCAAGAACAACAGGGTTCAAGGTCAATAATTAGATTTAAATTCCAAATATTTGAAAAAATAAATTCTAATAATTTCAGTATGTAGAGATACTTTACAGATTTACATACTGTTTGCTTTCTTGAGCGATACATTAAAATTTAGCAAATTATTCATGACTACAAGGTTGCCAGATTCACATAAGGTGCCTGAGATTGCCTACGGTGTGTAGTCAATACCATCACTATAAAACATGTGAGCATGAAGAAAGGTCCAGCATTTTGTCAGCATATGGCTGCATAATTCCTTCCAGTAGTTATAAAATCAATTAATGCACATTTGTTTTCATTTAAAAAATATGACTTCTAACCACATTTAATAGCTTACAAAAATGTCCCACATTGTTTGCACAATGAAGACGTAGAGATAAATACTATTAATTAAAGTATTAGGATTGAAGATATGTCTTTCATTTCCTGAACAAAGAATCAAAATAATTATGTGGACTTTCTGGGATGATATAATCAAATTTAAATATTTCATCTTATACTTATTTATTTCCCTTGAAGGGCATTCTATAGATTTTCATGTATTTCACTGCAGCAAAAAACATTAAATTATACAAATTGTAAAACAGTAGGTCTGGTCTTTATACTGCTTTTTACATTAACAGTGACAATTGTAAGTTAACAAGTAACCTCTGTTTTAGCAAACTCTGGCTGACACTTCATCAGTTCGCTTCACTCACATCATCTATCAATTTAAAGTCCATAGTTACAGCTGAACATTGATTGTTGTTGTTTTGGTAACTAGTCACGTAACTAGTCACAACTGATCACTAAGTTGGTTTAATGTCTTACCTACTTCAGCTGCTTTGATTACTCTCGGATTATCGTTGAAAATTCTATCCAGAGTTTTGAAACAGGCATCTATATTACGGATGTTATATTCACTAAGAACGTGACCCCAGCATAGGCGGACACTGTCATCTGGATCTATAAAGCACTGGTAACAACTAGATCCTAAGCAAATAGATGACGCTAGAAATAGTATCCTGAGTGCACATCCGGACATTTTGCTTAGAATGTTTAGATTTGAAATCTCTAGAATCTTTATGCAAAAAAAAAATAAAATTGAAAAACAACTGTTTAGAGTTCCACAGTAAGTTTTTCTTTAAAATCATTATGTTTCATTCGCATAAAATATTTTGTTTTTTAATTACCACAAATTGATTCTATGAATATATGAAATTGATTCAGCCTTGATTTCATTTATGCTGTAACAAAACTATAGAGGCCAACATCAGATCATGTTCAGTAGTTCAGTGCTGTTGCATTGTAGATCTTACAATGCAGCTAGAAGAGAAAAGGTGAACACCTCCATTGACTTTTCTTTTCTATGCATGCTTTCAATCTATTGTCTCCATGACCAAGATAGGGAGAGGAGACAAAGTGAGAACTAGTGAGTCACACAAAGACATGTCAGGGTTTGGGCTTGTAGTGATGCTTGTATGTGAGAGACAAGAGGAGGAACATTTTATCTTAACATTAAAAGGAAGTCTGTCATTTGCACCATAACCAAATAAATGAAACAGATGATAAATGACCGCTGCAAATGACAACATGACAGTACACAGAGGGGTAAAGCACAGGTGTTTTTAATAAATTAGGTTTAATATATAGATAAAAAACATTGCTAGATAAAGTTAGAAAAAAAAAAAACATTCTGTCTGTGTGTGTGTGTGCGTGCGTGCGTGCGTGTGTGTGTGTGTTGGAGTGAGAGAGAGAAAGAGACATAGAGAGAGATGGGGAGCGAAAAATACTACTGATAGGCCCTAAGGCAGTTCCATTGCATCCTGTATCCCCAACCCCCTACTCCTCCTTTTCCTTCCCCTCCCATACACACCCCCCCAATTCTTCACTCTCTACTTCCTCCATCCTCCATCCGTTGCCATAGAAACCAGACAGGGTGCCTAATATATGAAGTTAATATGTTTCCAGTGGCATTGAGCAACTTGGGTGCTAATGCAGTCATCTGTCTCCTCTGAGACAAGGCAATCGATAGTGTGCAGGAGCCGACAATGGATGACAAGCAGCTCACCAGTCCGTCGTCTCTCTCTGTAAGCCAGTTGGGTCCGAAAATTTCATTTTTTTCCCCTCTCATTTTATTTATTTGCGATCCTTCTGCATCAGTGACAGGCTGGACATGAATTCGCTGAAACATGACAATTATATTCATACTAACTTACATCATAATTTCTCATTAAATGTGATAGTATCAGGTAGGAAAAAGGTCTAATTATAAATAAAATCTTAAAAAATTAAATAAAGATAGTTATCTACATGGTGTCCACAAATACAGAAATCCTAAAGAATACCAAGGAGTATCTGATTTGATGTTAATGCCATTTTTTTTTACCTGGAAAGAAAAAAATAAGGAATATAAAATAAGTGTGCACAAATAAGTAAAGAACTCCCACTGGAATAGTTTTCAATCTATCAAGAAAGTGTTCAATCTGAGCTGTAAAATTTTATATTGTATAGTGCTTTTAATAATGCACTTTGTCTCGAAGCAGCTTTACAGAAATAATAGAGTAACGTCAAGTAAAAAGTTAACGTCATAAATGAATATGTTGTTCCCTAATGAGCGAGCCACTCCCTGAGATGGTCTGAGCAAGAAATATTAAGAGGAACCAATTCATTAGGAAACCCATCCTCATCTGGGTGACATCAATTATCCATTTATACCTGTTACATTTATTTGAATAACTCCTAAACATGAAGACAATTTTAAAGGTCACAACCCAGTGCTCTATTCTTACTAGACAATTTAATAGGTCACAACACAAAGCCAGCCTGCAGTGTGCGCTCCCTTGAGCCACCATGGCAGTCGAGCCCCAGTATTAAATGCTCTGCAAATTGCGCTGCTTTCAGGAACCAATAATTATTGTTTGCAGTGTATTATTAACACAAGAGTCAATATAATGAAAGACAAGGCATTAGCTTAACAAATTGTTGTGCTCATCTGAATTTAGAACTCAAATATGAATTAACAAAAGCTTCTGAATAGTTGTCGGTTTAATTTAATTGATGACACTGCATGCGGCCCCGTTCCTGACCACCTCACCTGTGACCTGTATTTATATCACAGGTTAAGGGTCTCAGGGATGGAGATGCATGCTGAACGATGGCTGTGGATGTTTTAAATATCTGTGAGTTATTCCTCTTTATAAATACTGCAATGTTTCACATGGGAATTTGAATGCAAGCTTCTGATAATCCCTAACTCCACACACAAGATGAAAGTGTGGCTTTGGATTAGGCTTGCACCAAACATTTTTGTGTCAGTTATGATAAAACCGTGGCATGTCGATGAATATTTTTGCTGCAGTGAGGTTGTATGAGGATCTTCGTAAGCCGTTTCAGCTCAGCTCTACCTGCTGGCATCTAAGAAAAACAGGTTGCTTTTTAAAAAACATTTAGCACTAAACATAATTAAACATGTTTGTTGGACAGACACAGACAGACAGACAGACAGACAGACAGACAGACAGACAGACAGACAGATACAATACATCCATACATACAAAAAATACAAAGAGAACATCAGTTATATAATACAAGTATTTTAAACAACTATTAAAAAGAACAGGAATGATGCACCTACACAAACAGTCAAAAAATAGACATAATACTATTTTCTCTACCAGATAAGCACAGACCAATAAACAGTACCTGCAACATCCTTTTTAGGGTTTCCAAACCCAAAATGCACAGTAGTTTGCACTCAACCCATTAAATATGCTATATAAATATTATATACTAGACTGCATTCAAAAATGTTTTATTGATGCAGACGTCTTAAATTTGCACTAGTGCTACATTCAGTCCACTTTATATCCAGAGGAAAAAATAAAAGAGTTTGGCACCCCCTGTAGGTAGACAGTTATCACTGACATAAGACTGAGTAAAAAGGGTTCTGTCTACTATCTTTGTCTTTTCAAAATCTTATCTCTGTAAACCATTTTAAGTCATCGTCCCATTGACAATACAACCGCTCTATTAGTGCGTACTAATATTAACGAAACACTGTGGAATATCCTCTAGCATCATTAAAATGCTAAATTATCTATCACATCGCAGCGATTATTAGCTGTAACAAGACAACCCATGCATTATTTAAAAGATGAAAAAGTAGGCAATAGACAGAACAGTGCATTTAACAATTGCACACTTTGTTTAGTTCCCCTCATGTAAGAAACTTGGGTCAGACTAACATCCTGCATGTTCATATGTGCACAGGTGAACATGCATGGAAATGGTGTGACCACAGTAAACAATCACATGCACATGCTTGGTCCCAATTATGCAAAATCAGTTACTGCTTAACAACATGTTTTACATCCAGAATCCTATAAAAAACATCAGGCTTAGAGGTGAAATATTACTATATTACTATTGTGGTGGCATCTCACAGACTTAGACAGTAACAGTGTTTCAGAGGAACAATGTATTCTCACAAGAGCATCCTGTCTGTGTCTCGTCATTCTGTCGCTCTATCCGTGATGACAATAGTCAGCGGAAACAAAGGCAGTTCAAATGGAATACATATCAAGGACATTTTAGCAAATAGAGATGGTCATACTGCATCAACTTAACCCCCCTTCCAATATCCTATAGCCTACAGTGGCAAAAATACTGCAGCCTGTTCAAACAAATGCTACGAACATACCTGTGAGTGCACACGGGTGTGCGCTTTTCTCCCTCTAATGAGTGTCATTTCCTGATTTAGTCTCTTCCCTCATCTCACCATTCTCACAGTCTTTCCTCTTTTCATCTTTCTCCCTTTGCTCACATTTGCTCAGGCACCATGCCTCTGTTACCCCCCCTCTGCCCCCCCACCCCCCCAACCCCTTTGCAGACTGCATGTTCACACGCCTCTGTGTGTGTGTGTGTGTGTGTGTGTGTGTGTCTAGTGAGGATAGGAAATGTGTGCGAGACAGAGGGAGCAGGGAGGGGGCAGATGAGGAGAGAGGCGAAGCGAAGAGACAGCAGGGAAGAGAGTGGAGGTAGGGGGAGGGTCAGGATCACAACCAAGCGTCGCACTGATGAGAGATGAAACAGAGGAAAATATCACCCCACATGTTTGCGTCTCTTAATCAATGTGTAGACGTGCCCATCAATTTGAGCTCTGGCCCTGTACAACAAAATGAGCAACACACTCATGCAGTGTTGCAAATTATACACATCCTTTGTTTGAGGTGATACTGTGAGATACTGCATTTAGTTCAGTCTTTCTGATTAAGCAAAGGCCTACAGCACTGTTAATGTTCCATGCAGTTTATTTGTAGGACAGACTGTTTAAGTGTATCGGTAAAAGAAACATTACTATTATTTAAAAAAGGAAGCTGCAGATTGCTAAATTAAAAAAGGTATATTTATATAGCTAATGTAACCAATACATGTTTCATCGTGGTACATAATACATTGTTAAAATATATGATTTATGACAATTAAAAAGCAGTTATTTATGATTCCTCAAGATGAAAAGAATGAAGAAAAGCACAAACAGTATTGAAACAGTTCCAACCAAGCTGCAATGGAGAAAGAACGAAACAGTGTGTACTGTTGCAATTAATTTTGCTACTTACATCTATGGCTGTTTGTGCCAACTATTCTTTACCCCATGTTTGCTACTGGGTATTTCTGGCTTACCTGGCTGTTGTAGAGTATTTCAGTAAATGTACTTTGTTAAAGTATATTTCTGGCTACTTTCTAGTTTTTCTGAATATGAATGATATAAGCAACTTTTATTCTCTACTCAACTACATTGATGACTCACTATATGTACTTTTCAATCCACTATATTTTAAGTGAAAATGAAAATACCAATTACATTTTGCACCTCTGCCGGAGATGTCAATAAGACTTAACACTTCCTTACACACATCTGCTGCCTGTGACTGACTTTTTAGCACTGCTGGTCCTGTTTTCAGTCTAAGAAGTGCTAGAATAAATTACCAAAACCTTAAGAACCAGCTTTTATTGAAATTTAATAAAATATTGCCCCTTTCTGGGACTGAGAGAGGCATAAAATTACCATGAGCCCTGGGTGTTTGGTTCTTACTTTATCCATAATTATGTACTTTAATTGTATTTGTCCATTTAATTCCTAAGGGTTCTTATACTTTGTGACATGATACTGTACGTTCAATATGAGTAAAAGACTAAAGTACTGTTAAAATCAGGCACTCTAAGACTTTAACCGAGTCATTTTGTAATTGATGGCTTTTAACTTGTAATTATGACTTGTAATTTACATATATATCAGTCAAATCAGTGTTGCATTGTTTTTGTCACACGGACCAAAGGTTGACATGGAAAAGAGAACTAAACATACAATATATAAAATACATAAGAAATATATACATAAATATATACATAAATACATTTGAACACATATACACTTTGAAAACCATTTGTGATTATTCCATTTACAAAACATTTGCTCTGTTTTCTAGGTTCTATTGTGAATAAAATATATAAGTAAATTAGTAAATAAATGCGATAAGGTAATAAGGTCAATAAGGTAAAAGAATCTGATGGCAGCAACATGTTTAAAAAAGTTCAGACCGGACCAACAAAAGGTTGTAAAATTAAATATTAGTAAACAGAAATAGCTGGAGTAAATTTTCCAAGTAATTAGGTTAATTGGCAGCAGGTAAGTAAGATGACTGAGCATAAATAATGTATCTTAGAGAAGCAGGGTCTCTCTTGCTCTCACAATGCATAATAATATCAAAAGTTTCAAATGCCCGTGATCTCCAGGCCTTTAGGCAGCACAGGATTAAAAACAGGTATGCTTCTGTAATGGAAATCACTTCAAGGGTTTGGAAACACATCCAGTAATCATTGTCTGTAAACACAGTCCAGAGTGTCATCAACAAATGCATGTTGATGCTATATTATGCAAAAAAAAAGTAGACTTAGAAACATTTTTAGGCAAAGCTCATTTAAAATGGACTGAGGAAAAGTATCAGCACTCATTTCAAAACCTGTACATCTGATCGTATGGGGTGCATTTGTGCCAATGAAAAGGACAGCTTTCACATCTGGAAAGGTATCATCAATGCTGAAAGGTATAAAGAGGTTTTAAAGCAACATATGTTTCAATACCCTTTAGGGAAGGCCTTGAATATATCACCAAGACAATGCTTAATCACATACTGCATCTATTAATCAGCATTGCTTCATAGTAGAAAAGTCCAGGTGCTGAACTAGCCTATCTGCAGTCTAGTCCTTTCACCAATTGGAAACATTTGAAACATCATGAAACAAAGAAGGGCCAGGATTGTTGATCAGCTAGAATCCTGTATCAGACTCAATTGGGATAACATTCCTCACACAAAACTCCAGCAACTGCTATCCTCAGTTGCCAGATGTGTATAGATTGTTCCCAGATGTATAGGGTGTGCTACACAACAGTTTTCATGGCCCTATCCGAACATTATTGCAGTCATCAAATTCTTTTCACATTTTTGTAGTTCAATGTTTTCTTTGTTCTATTGAATAAAATAAAACAAAATAAAAATATTTGCAAATGGTTGCATTCGGATTGTATTTACAGTTTACACAGCATCCCAATTTTTTTAGGAATTGGTGTTGCACATGAAACCATCACATTCAAACCACCGTCTCTATTGCAACTGTGTAAAACACACAATAAAGAATACCGTGTCATATATAAAGACATTTCCACCAGAATGTTCTTCTAACCCTTTATCAACTTTTCTATGACCTGGTACTGGGTCATGACCAGGTGGTTGAGAATCTCTAATCTAGATTACCCTTTATAACATTTAGACAATATTTGTGAAAGTGATAGAGGGTCTATGTTTCATAAACCTGAACAATTGAACTGTTTTTAAATAAATGTGCTATGAAATAATTGACATTGTCACCACTAAGGAAATAGCAGTTATTAGTTTTTATAACATGGAATTAGACCCTAGTACCTACAAAACAAATTTGTCAAAACACACCACCTGACACAAAAACATCACCACCTCTTACTTCACCACCATCTTCTCATCTGTCAAGACCTTATCTAGTGTGTGCTATGCATCATTTCTTCAATTTTCATGTTTAAATAAATGCATCTGTCACAGAACTTCTGCCTGTCTTGTGCTATTTGCCATGTTATTACACATTCACCAGCGTTTATAAAGATCATAGTTTTATACAGTATTCAAACTTTTTTTTTGCAATGTATGTTTTCTGTTAGATTACTGCATAAATAGTGTTTCATTGGTTTCATATCTGGTCTCTGAATGTGATTTTCTGGTATATTGAACAGTGGAATTGTGGGATTGTAATAGGTGTTCAAGTGCTGCCACAGGGAAAGCTAGAAGGCTGTACAGTTATCTCCAGGCTATTTACAGTGTGAAACCATACAACCAACTACCTCAATCTGTGGTACACACAACTCTTCTCCATGATGATATGGGCAGGGAGTTCATCACAGGTTCTTCTGAATGTTTGTTCATCTGCTTCAGTGTTATTTTTCATAGTTTAGACAAAAATTCCCCTTATATTTATATTCATTACATGTTATAGCCAATATACCAAACATCAATAATAGCAGTGAAATGGCTGTCATTACTATTGTATTGCCCTCCTGTGGACCAACAAGGAAATGCAGCATGGCTTCCCTCTTTTTTCTTGTAACACACACACACACACACACACACACACACACACACACACAAGCAAGTGCAAACATTGTACAGCAGATTTTATATCTCCTTTATGCATCATTTATGGCTTTGTGCCATCAAAACACTATTAAGTTAATATTAAATACACATCAATGCCAGACACATCACTGATGATCATCATTATTAGTTTTTTGTAGGTCTGGCTAGTCATTAAGTTTTCAGTGCCTTCAAATTTTGATGTCCAATTTCCTTGGCTTCCTACTATAGTGGCTCATTGTGTTTCTCTGGCCAATAGGGTGTCTTGAACACACACATTTACACAATTCTTCAGCTTGTTAAAGGGAATAGCCATTAGCAACGAGGTTATCTATTGTCATCATTAATTTTTTTTTCAGTTTTTGACCATACTTATGAAGGCAAGGAAAGTTCTTCTGAAGCCGGTCTTAACTGATCTTAACCAAGAGGAAATAAATGCAGCTAAATATGCCATGGAGTTCTTGCTCACAATGCTGGCTTGCAGTGATGATTAAATGTCTCTTGACTCCTTGATTGCTTTAGCCATTTCTCTGTATCATCTCAACAGCAACTCTCAAGTGTCTGACAGGGTGGAGAGGCCTGGGGCTGAGACCAAACTCTCAAAGCCTATGCAGCTGGATCAGAATGCTCAACTGAGCATGAGAAATAAAGGGATATACTGTGGGCTTCTTTGGTCAATCATTTTGTGGTATAGCACCAAACTTGTGAGAACTACCGTGGTACAACTGACAGAAACCACTGTGCACTCCCTATAGTAACTCCAGCTCAGTTTCTCTCCTTAGAATCTTTTACCCTGAAAAGAACTGAGACCATATCTTTGCTCTTTTAACACTGATCGAGCTAGCTGGAAATTGGACCATGATACAATCATGAAGCAAACTCACACAGTCACTGCATCATCTCCTATCTTTGTGCCATTAATGAAGGACCCATGAGTAATGCATTATGGTATAACAAGGACCCTCAAATATCATGGTGCTTTAACCACTTTAGAGAATCCTGACACCAATGCCCCTTAGACATTCCCTTCAGACTATTTAAGATGTCTTCAGCAAATCTACATTTGGTGGTCTTTTCTGTCTCATTAATTGGGTGCTCAAACAGATCATATTCAAGTACCCTTATCCCTTTCTCACTGGTCCCCTTAGACCTGGAACAACGTTGTTAAGCTAATATTCTTTAAACGTGGTAAGTGCAATGTTTACAACTTTTAAAATGTGTCCATAATTCTTCTTCCTTGGATGCATCATTATTGGTCCTGAGGAGGTGAGAGGACCAGGAAATAGTCGAAGTTTTCTGTAAATGGTTCATTCACTAAATTGTCAGTAAACTTTAAAGATTGCTAGGTTTTGTGATGTTCTATGGTTTCAGGGGCTTTAGTCCCACTATTCCCCTCACATCCCTATTATGGCTGAAACATTTCCTCCAGTAACTCATGAAATTCAAGTACTAAAAGAGCAAATTATTTGCTCTAAACTTGTTTAGTACATTTAACTACACATAGAGGTTTAAAAGGTTTAAAAAGCAAAGCTTCATTAGGTGGTTCAAAAAAGATTTAAACAGTCAAAATAACCTACAACAGGAAAAAGTAATTGAAGTTTGCCCTGCAGGGGGGAAGTCACTGTCACAATTTCACAATCTTCAGTGACCACATATACCTTTAGTGACTAAAAACTATCAAACAACTCTTGTGAAGCCTAGTGGACTGTGCCTAGTTTGACACACTCTTGTACAGACATTGTTCTACTAAGGACATCAAGGCTGACTCTCTGTAGTGCATCCATCCAACTATAAACAAGGAACAGTGACTAAAACCCAAACAGCCTTCATTTCCTTTGTAAGAGTGATAAACTGTTCCCTCACATGCTGACCTAATTAAATGTTTGTGCCACCCACATCTGAGACATTAGCTGTCACATGGGCACACATCAACTCAGCCACAGGCCATCTTAACACATAGAGGATATATAACCTGTTAAAAGTTGAGTACTGGTGACCGAAATTAATGACTGTCATGCACTGCTTGTGCCCAGGCAAATATTCCATACACCCACCCAGCAAGTAAACTCATGCCTCTACCTCAGCAACCTTGAACCAACATTGCCATAGATTTCATCACTGACCAACCTTAGTCTAAAGGCAACAATGTAGTCATGGTAATCACAGACAGATTTCCAAAATCTTTATTCCTTTTCCTCACTGACAAACCCACCACCTTCGCAACTGCTTTACACATGTTTTATTACATTGGAATTCCTGTACAGAGATATTAAGGCACACAGTGTCTTACCCAGCTGTATAGAGAAGATGGAAAACTCACAGTTTCAAACTGGTGTGCTTCTACGATTGTCTATTATGGACAATAGAAACACTCAAGTGTGAAATAAGCTTGATTGCAAGGTGCCATTTGCCTATTCATAATCTTCCGCCACACCCTTGACATGACATCCAAGCTGGATCTGCCCTGCCAAAGTCAACAAGCACCCTCATTTGACTTATCACATCTCAAGCCCATTACATCTGGATCACTACACTGTTCAAATTAGGAAAACCTGCTCTAGATCAAGAAGATCCTAAACTCAGGCCACAATGGAAAGTTGTAGTATCTAATTAAATGGAAGAGATATGTTCTCGAGGAACGATGTTGGATTCTGGCACCTACTGTATTGTTCTCAATCCCCTAATGTGCCACAAATTCAATGCCAAGTATCCAAAACAACAAGAATCCATTTTTCGTTAAATGAACCACAGCCACAGACAAATTTTCTTGGTTCTTCTCACCAGGGCGTCGCACATGCTGGACACCATCTGAGCCAAATAAGTTTATCGTAGTCCCATCAGACCAGAGGACATGGTTTCAGTAATTCATGCTCTTATATTCATGCTCTTATTAAGCAAACTTTTTGCTGGGTTTCTTGTAAACCGGCTTCAAAAGAGGCTTTCTTCTGGGATGATAGCTATGCAAACCGACTTGTTGCAGTGTGTGTCATATGGTCTAAGCCAGGGGTAAAAACCTTTTTGAAACTGAGAGCAACATTTTGGGTACCAATTAATGTAAAGAGCTACCAGTTTGATACACACAGTTTTCAGTTTGATCTGAAATACCAAATTTGCTCAATTTATTTAATAATGTTATTATTAATAATTAGTGATATTCAACTATGTGAAGACAGTGATCATGTTAATGATTTCTCATAATAATTATCACAATGATTTAACAAAGTAGGCAACAGCTATTTTTAGAAAAGGGCTGCGGGCTACTCATGTGGTCCTTGAGGGCTACCTGGTGCCCGCAGGCACCACGTTGGTGACCCCTGTTCTAAGCACTGACAAGCAGACCTTTCAATTCTGTAATCTCTAAAGCAATGTTGGCAGCACTCATGCATCTTTTTTAAGTCAGTGTCTGCACCTGACACAAAACATGAGGATTCAACTTCTTTGATGGACCCTTGCGAGGCCTGTTCCGAGTGGAACCCATCGTGGAAAACCTCTGTATGATCTGGCCACTGTACTGTGCACTGTCACTTTCAGGGTGTTACCGATCTTCTTATAGCTTAGGCCATCTTTATGCAGACAGTTCTTAGTTCTTATAAAGAACATATTCAATTTTAATCACCACATTATCTGTGTAAAGCTGCTTTGAGAATGTTCATTGTTAAAAGCGCTATACAAATAAAAATGAATTGAATTGAAATTGAATTCTTTGCCATGGGGTGCCATGTTGAACATCCAGTGGTCAGTATGAGAGAATTGTAATCAAAGTACCCAATTTTAACCGCTTTAACAAGATCCAGAAATTTGTATAGTCCTGTCAAGTGGCCAAAAACATGAGAATCATGAATAGAACATGTGGCTTTGCCTGGTTAAACAACGTCCAGCTGTTATAACTTAGGGTGTACTGTCTTTTGTTCCAGGCTGTTTTGACAATAATGGCTGTATGTTGGGATATTTTTAGAGGACAGTAAATATGTACTGTTATACAATCTGCACATTGGCTACTCTAAAATATATCAGTTTTATTTTTTATAGTATTGTCCCTTGAGAAGATATACTAAAATGGTTGCTGAAATAAGAAAGGTGTACTCACTTTTGTGAGATACTGTACATAGCATAAACAAACAGTTCACTGTCAGTTCCTTTTTCTTTAAAATTCAACTGGAGCACTTTTACTTTAGTAATATGTTGCCTAGTGAATCTCTACTTTAACTCAACTATGTGGTTTGTGTACTTTTTCCACCACTGCAATACTGCACTGCAGCATGCCCCACTGTTGAGGAAAGTACTGGGAGAAAAAAAAACTCTAAACACATGAGCATTTCAGAATCTTGAGTCAGTGGCACACTGCCACAGCCACACCAAAGCATCCATTAATGCAAAGCCAGGTGGATTTCTTTACCCTCTTCCCTTTCCCCAGTCCCTTTTCCTGGATGCAGCTCAAGTTGCTAATCCCCTTGTGAGGCCCCCGACTGCTGCCGGATCCTCTAATTCTTAAAGTTTTCCCCTGTCCCAAAATGCCCCCACACACATTCCAGGTGGTTATTCTTGTATGGGCTGCTTTTCTCTTTTATCTGGCTTTTTATCGCCTTACCTCAAACCACCTCTGCCTTCTGCAAGTCTTGGTTTTGTAAGTTGACTCCATTTTGTCTCTCTGTGTCTACGGGCTCTTGAAACCAGCTCATCTATTTATGACTATTACAGTCTAAGATAATTATTCAGTTACTAGAATTGTGAGTGTGTTTTAAATTCCACATGCATATGTGTGAGCTGTCGATGTGCTTTGCATTGACAGTAAACTAGAACCACCCTGTACACAGAAGCTGATACCTTGTGAAGCAAAGGTGTGCAGAAACTTATTAATGGTGGAAGGGTGAGAATGTTGTGTGCAATATTGACCTTATGAATGTGTTTTTTACTCATCTGCACATAAGACTGACCAAATAATTCTTTATCATAGACATAATTATTGAATTAATGACAATGCAATTCATATGAGAATGAGGTATTGATTTATGGAACAAGATCACTGCTTGTTTATATTTATTCTTAATCATAGAATATAACTAATATTTAACCTCATAGCCACATTTTAAATGATTTAATAATATATGTCTTCAAGAACAATAATGCATTATAAAAGCTGCACCAAATCAAAGGTGAACTTTGAAATTGAAATGCTTTGAAATTATCCTACAAGTATGCTCCTATCATAAATATCCTTAAACATCACCAATATCACTTTTTCACCTAATTTATGTCTTGTGCATAACAATAACCATTACAGCAGTATATAATAGCAAACTCAGACTCCTCAAACTTATTTATGAGGAATGATTTAATTTGATTTGAAAAATATCATTTCACACTTTCAAAATTAATCGTTTCTGGTAGTCATTTATTATTACTTTTGTACCTGCTATAAACCAAATTCATGAGGGAAGACACAAAATCTGCTTTTCAAAAAGCCTTCTTTCTCTCTCTCTCTCTCTCTCTCTCTCTCTCTCTATATATATATATATGATGTGTGCGGATAAAAAAAATAAGTTAAAATGGGTTGCCATAGGAATCGGGTATCGTGGTAACCACTGGCAGTTTGGCATGGTGCCAAGCAGTCACCATGGTAGTGCTGTCAGTCATGCTTGGGTGCTAAACATGTAGGTGGCACAGAGATTGGATGGGTGTAGCGGGAAATCTTTTGATTAATATTTTTATGCAACTCGTTTTGGTGTAATGATTGTCAAATGGGCCAGTTAACCTATTAAAAAAAGGAAGCTGAGTTACCTGACCACTATAAACACACACCTCAGAGGCATGTGGACATATGAAGAACAGCACCTGGAACAGAAAGAGAAAATGTTGATGAGTCAAGTATGTGTAGAAGAATAGGCTTGGCACATTTTTCTTATTAAAAAAATAGCATTCTCTGTAAATAATTTACAAGTTAATAATATTACATGCATTGGGACAGCAGCGACACTACAAAAATTAATCTGTGTGGGGAAATAGCTCTAATGTTTGTATTCATTAGATTCATTGATATAAACATTACACATGTCCCATATTTCACTTAAAATTCTTCCTTCAAATAAGAATTTACGGCATAACACAGGACTTTTGAGGATGAATTTTGACTGTATTTAATGTCAACAGTCTGACTCAGGATTACAGTTTGCATTCGATCACCATCACTGCTCACCTCAACATCATTAAACTGTGGGAGAACCCAGACAAAACCCAAACAAACTTAAGAAGAAAATACAAGACTCCACACAGACAGTAACCTAGTATAAGAATCAAACCAGAGAATCGGACTTAGACATGATTTGGAATATATTTTTATTTATGGCATTTTGGCAGATGCCCTTTTCCAGAGTGACTTACTACAGAGCGGTTAAGAGTTCAAGTGCTTAGCAGTGGCAGTAGCTTTTTGTTGCTAGGATTTGTACTTTTGACCTTCCGCTCTAAAGTCCAATGTCGTAACCACTGAGCTACCATCTACGCATGTGTAAACATCATATAAAAGCTGTAAAGCCTAAATGTCTCTGAATGTCTGTAGATAAGAAGATATGGAAGAAACAGTACAGAACAAGATAAACAAAAATGCGATTTAGGGCACTTGTTTTAAGGTTTAGAAGAAAGATACAGTGAACAATGATGACCTTTTCACTTGTTAGGCCAGGAACAGAATTCAAGCAACTGTAACCTTAAGCTCATTGGTAGGATCTGAAGCTTTGTGTGACTCAATGAAGGCTTGTTGTTGGAAAGGCTTTATGCAGGACCCATTAATTATAATCCAGAAGGGACTGGTTTCATTTGTTGAATCAGTTTGTCATAGTCTCCAGTCTGCTATCAAGCGTGCTTCCAATTTGGCTTTAATTAAAGCCTGCAGACACACTGGCCCTTTACAGATAAGACTAAAGTCACCTGGCTATAAACTGTGATTGGTCATCCATGAACTTTCCTGGTTAATGCAGGTCAATCTGTTAATTATCTAGAACTCTATGCTATGCCATGCCCTTTACATTGGGCATACAAAACATGACATGGCTCACCAACAAACCCAGCACATTGAATGGTGATTTCTACTGTCACAGATTTAAGTGCAGATGCAGCTTTATCAATCAATCAAGTGAAGCAAATTTTGTTATTTAGAGGACATTATATAGAGAAAGCAAATTTATAGTTAAAGGAACTGATCTTGGCAAATGGATTTCAAGTGTTTTAAGTGATTTAGCAAATAGACGGCATTGCCTTTATATTACATTGCATTGTTTTTACATTGTTCTCAGGAGTGTAAATCTTTTTTTCCACAGACACAAATTTACACAAGCAATATGAAAGAGTACAAAATAGGCCACTGCCAATCACACATAAGCATAACATCCAGACCGAACATGAAATCAGAACAGTAGGCAGAAAAAAAAATGAAAGAAACATCACAGGCTTGACTAATAATAGTAAAGCTAACACACTAAAGTATAAGCAATCTTTCACAAATTCCCTATAGCTCTTGTTTTGCCAGTCAGAGTGTGTATGAAAATACAGCTAGGTGTTATCTGATCTGGACTTGCATCTTAGTCTGTATGTATATACACAATATTAAAAATAAAATCAATAATAATAATAATAATAATTATTATTATTATTATTATTATTATTATTATTACTATTATCTAAACTGCCGCTGCATATCACACACAGATCTCATATATTAAAAGAGCATATATTCCAGGAGTATCTACAGTTGGTAAAACACTGTATACACTGAGTCCACTACCAAGAGCTTGTCTAACACGATGTTGTGATACAGGTTCTTATCATATAACGTTCTGTAAGCATTAGCAAAGATGGCACATAATGACATCAACTGAGACCTGACCTGACTCAGAGAGGCTTGGATATTTTGTTACATAACTAACTGACAGACATAAGATAAAAATAAACACACAAAGAGGGTAAGTCAGATGTGGTTTAATTATTTCTTGAAGGAAAGTTCCAGCATTGCGACCAGTGGGTTTCTAGTTACTGCGTTCGGTTGTATTTGTGCAATCACCATGGACAAGAAGTCCATGTTTAGTGGAGATAAACCACAATTAAGTTCGAACCATACTACTCATTATGATAGCAGTGATAAGTACAAAATTATAAAAAAGAAAAACAAACAGTGCATGAACAATAGATTACAGTGTTCAGGGTTTTGATAAATGCCTGTGCCTGTGTTTTGTGGCTATGTTACCCGTGGATGCAAGGTGAATACGTAGAGGACCCTGTTAGAGAAAGCAAGGGGCCTTTCAGCCCCCTTCCCCCACCTGCCCTTCTATCCCCTTTCAATTGGCCCCACATTGGTAATGCCTGGCTGACCATAGTACCCCTTAAAGGGGCCAAAGGTCAGGCAAAACAGTCTGGTGTTATGGCAACCTGGCTGCCACCAACCAGATTTCTAGAAAGGGGGTTCTCAAGATAGGTCAATCAAACAAGGCACAGAACCACTTGCAGGCTTTTAAGTGGGACTAAAAGATAATACATACAGGTTGTGTTTGGATAAACTCAATGAGCAGCAAGCAATTAAAATAAGGAGTATACTAGAAGTATACTTGATTTTAGATTTAGGTTTGCGTATCTTTTTTCGGAGCTAACATTATTTAAATATTATAAATGTTTGTATTACAGCCCTTTAACTATTATTCGTAAAAGTCCCTTTTTTTATATTAACATTTTATATTCCAAAAGAGAGAATGAAAGAGAGAGAGAGAGAGAGCGAGAGAGAGTGAGAAATACTGTTATTTTTGTATGTAGTCAGTATGGGAAGGGTGGATTAGTGGATAAATGGAAGATAAATGGATTTAGATCAATAACATACTCGAGAGATATGTGTGAACGTGAGACTGAATGAGTGGAGGAGTGAGAGAGACAAAGACAGAGAGAATATTTTAACCTTATAAGCATACTTACATATTTTTAGAGTCTGGTCCCTATGGTTATGTTAACTAAATGTAGATAAATCCAGGGGGCAGCAGGTGAATGAGAAAGAAGCAGAAACCAGAAATCTGTTCTAGTACAATGGGGGTGAAAAAACAATCTCTGAACTCCTCGTTTTAACCTTTCACCATAAAAATCATAAACTTTTCTGAATAAACAAGACCATACAAACTTTCATTTCCTTTTTTTTACTGTA
This sequence comes from Silurus asotus, assembly GCA_024362625.1. Classification (NCBI taxonomy): domain Eukaryota; kingdom Metazoa; phylum Chordata; class Actinopteri; order Siluriformes; family Siluridae; genus Silurus; species Silurus asotus. The sequence continues at coordinate 6,067,585 of MU551646.1, read as the reverse complement.
TTCTGTAAAGCTCTGTGCAGCTTGGGATAATTCCACATCAACAGCCTAAAGATGTAATTTTTCCTTGCCACAGTCGCCACTCATTAGGGACGCTATATAAATATAAAAAATGCTGTGGGCATCGTTTAAATTATTAATAACTTGAATATTATATGTAGTTTTTCATAAAATGCAGACTGGTTGCTTTGAAACAACATGATCTAGTATATACTGAGCAGATATTCAAAATGTGCTCATACTACTTAAGTAGAATCCTTTTGAACAAGTTTATGTAACTGTTTGTACATAATTATTTAAACAAGAAATTGCAAAAAGAAGTCATTTATAAGTCATCTCTGACCTTGTGATGATTAATCCCAGCACCACCCACCATATTTCTGCTTTTGCATGCTTCCTGCCGACCTTGAATTCTTGCTCAGATTTGACAACTTTCTCAGAGCAGTTTCATGACTAATTACTTTTTTTTTTTTGTACAGCGATTTTAACAGAGGACATGTCACAAAGTGGGTTGATAAAATTAAATAGCTGACATACATGTTTTATTAATACATTTATTTTGATAAGTTTATCCCTTATAAAAGGTGACAGTGGTGAGGAAAAACTCCCTGAGATGATATGAGGAAAAGGTCCAGACTCAAAATGCATCCAATCCTCATTTGGGTGACACTGGATATTGCGATTATAAATAATTCCCTTATATAACTGTGTATGCAAAAATTCATAAATGACCTAAAATTACCTAGAAATTCATCATAGTTTTAACATGAAATGTATTCTGTATTTGAGTAAGCTGTTCACTGATGGAGACTTCAGGGCAAAACAGGTTATGGCAATTGTAGCCCTAACCCATTGTAGCAAAACTGCAGTCCAAAGCCATGCTCAATGCTTTCTATGTGATACCATACACAGTTGTCTCATCTTTAGGTTTTCTATGTTAACAAATACTCAGCAGCATTTTTTTTCAAGTGAAGTGAAAACAACTTAAATAAGCACCAGGATGGATCACATAGAAAGCAAGTTTGTTGCTGGATCAAATAAAAGTAATGTACTTAGAAATACAGTTTATTTCCTTCTACTAAAGATTTGTTTATTATTTGTCTATGACAGCATTATTAATCCACAGTCCATCAGATAAATCAAACAGAATGTGCAAGAACTGTGGCATTTTTTATATAAGCAGATTAACTTAAATGTTGACTATCCCATTCACCTTTTTATCCCCACCATTTTTCTTACACCACACATTTTATTTTAAATAGTGAAAATAATGTCACCACCAGTGTCAATTTTGTATGCAACTAGGGATTGTTTTTGCATTATATTTTATTGTCACTGCTAATTAAAGGATTAGAAGAACAGTGTCACACTTTGGCTTTATTTTAAAGGCAAACTTGTTCCATGTCTTAATAATTAAGAGCATGCTAAGGAGATTTAATGCAATGCTAAAGTAGTAACTACATTAATAATGTAGAATGTAGGTGCTAGAATTGGGAATGCAACAGGTGATGAACAAGATGGAGAAAACATTTTGGACACGACCAAAACAATTTGTATTTGCTTTTTGAACATCCTATTCCACATATTGTCCCCATTTATGCTCATTCAGCCACAAGGGCATTAGTACAGTCAGGTAATGATGTAGGGCAAGGATGCCTGGGGTGCTGTCAGCATTCCAATTCATCCCATTTCATCCCTCTATAGCAGGCCATTCAAGATCTTCCACCCCAACTAAGATAAAGCATATCTTCATGGAACTCTTTTTGCACATAGCTGCATGTCACGCTGGAACAGGTTTGGGTCTCCTAGTCCAAGTGATGGGAAAATTCGGTTCAACCATATGCTAAGACATTCAATATGATGGTTTGCCTCCAAATTTGTTTGGGGACTAATATATGCCTGAAAAATATCAGCTTTACAGGGAGTGCAGAATTATTAGGCAAATGAGTATTTTGACCACATCATCCTCGTTATGCATGTTGTCTTACTCCAAGCTGTATAGGCTGGAAAGCCTACTACCAATTAAGCATATTAGGTGATGTGCATCTCTGTAATGAGAAGGGGTGTGGTCTAATGACATCAACACCCTATATCAGGTGTGCATAATTATTAGGCAACTTCCTTTCCTTTGGCAAAATGGGTGAAAAGAAGGACTTGACAGGCTCAGAAAAGTCAAAAATAGTGAGATATATTGCAGAGGGATGCAGCAGTCTTAAAATAGCCAAGCTTCTGAAGCGTGATCATCGAACAATCAAGCGTTTCATTCAAAATAGTCAACAGGGTCGCAAGAAGCGTGTGGAAAAACCAAGGCGCAAAATAACTGCCCGTGAACTGAGAAAAGTCAAGCGTGCAGCTGCCAAGATGCCACTTGCCTCCAGTTTGGCCATATTTCAGAGCTGCAACATCACTGGAGTGCCCAAAAGCACAAGGTGTGCAATACTCAGAGACATGGCCAAGGTAAGAAAGGCAGAAAGTCGACCACCACTGAACAAGACACACAAGCTGAAACGTCAAGACTGGGCCAAGAAATATCTCAAGACTGATTTTTCTGAAGTTTTATGGACTGATGAAATGAGAGTGAGTCTTGATGGGCCAGATGGATGGGCCCGTGGCTGGATTGGTAAAGGGCAGAGAGCTCCAGTCCGACTCAGACGCCAGCAAGGTGGAGGTGGAGTACTGGTTTGGGCTGGTATCATCAAAGATGAGCTTGTGGGGCCTTTTCGGGTTGAGGATGGAGTCAAGCTGAACTCCCAGTCCTACTGCCAGTTTCTGGAAGACACCTTCTTCAAGCAGTGGTACAGGAAGAAGTCTGCATCCTTCAAGAAAAACATGATTTTCATGCAGGACAATGCTCCATCACACACGTCCAAGTACTCCACAGCGTGGCTGGCAAGAAAGGGTATAAAAGAAGAAAATCTAATGATATGGCCTCCTTGTTCACCTGATCTGAACCCCATTGAGAACCTGTGGTCCATCATCAAATGTGCGATTTACAAGGAGGGAAAACAGTACACCTCTCTGAACAGTGTCTGGGAGGCTGTGGTTGCTGCTGCACGCAATGTTGATGGTGAACAGATCAAAACACTGACAGAATCCATGGATGGCAGGCTTTTGAGTGTCCTTGCAAAGAAAGGTGGCTATATTGGTCACTGATTTGTTTTTGTTTGGTTTTTGAATGTCAGAAATGTATATTTGTGAATGTTGAGATGTTATATTGGTTTCACTGGTAAAAATAAATAATTGAAATGGGTATAAATTTGTTTTTTGTTAAGTTGCCTAATAATTATGCACAGTAATAGTCACCTGCACACACAGATATCCCCCTAAAATAGCTAAAACTAAAAACTACTTCCAAAAATATTCAGCTTTGATATTAATGAGTTTTTTGTGTTCATTGAGAACATGGTTGTTGTTCAAATTAAATCCTCAAAAATACAACTTGCCTAATAATTCTGCACTCCCTGTATTTGTGTACTTTTTTTTACCAATGGGCATTGTCCTAAAGTGGCTGCAGAACTTTTATGTTTAGTGCCTATAAGTTTGTTCCTATTAAGTTTATTACTAAAGAGTGAGCCACTAGCGACCGTGGGAAGGAAAAACTCTCTGAAATGGTATGAGGGAAAAATTTGAGAAGTACTATACTCGAAAGGGAACCATCCTCATCTGGGTGGCACCGAAAATCCATTCATTGTAGTTCCATCAAAATTCAAGTGTCTTAAATCTTTAGTTTATATAGTGCATTTATCATTATGCCTATATTTTAGTTAGCTACAGCACTAAGTATAATGAGTTCATTCTGTTGCTATTTTGATACAAGCCATGCATGCTGTTGTTACTTTCATGGTCATAAATCATTAGACTGTGATAAGTCAAACCAGCTTTTGGTCCGAAAATGTTTTTGCTTTTAAAGACTGTGTCAAGCAGATTATGCAAATGATATATAAGCCAAGAGGCTTTTATTTTTTCCGCACATACAGTATACATTTTAAACCAAGTCAGCTAAACATCAAATGAATATAGTAATTTATACGATTTTTTTTCCTTCGACTGCTCAGTTCAAAAAGCATGTGGATGATTGTCTATATAAATCATTGACATTCTGCTATTTTTTGCTTTAAATTTGTTTTGCTTTATTAATTAATATTTATTTACGTTTAGCATTTTAGTACTGTATATCAAGGGACAATACTATAGAAATAAGCCTTGGATATATTTTAAAGTAGTCAATGTGAAGCTTGTGTAACCGTACAGATTTACTATCCTCTGAAAAAAACATACAGCCATTATTATCTATATAAATGGCAACAAAAATGAATACACTAAGTAATAACAGCTTTACGTCGTTGCTGTAACCATGCAACACCACGTCCTATTCATCTTGTTCATGTTATTGTCTGCTTGACAGGACCATAAAAATGTTGTATCTTGTAGAGCAGTTAAAATTTGGTGCTTTGAGTACAAATCTCTCATAATGACCACTGGATGTCCAACATGGCACTTCATTGCAAATAACTCTCTGGATATTTGAGAATTAGAACTGTTGCTCTTTCCCAAAATGGCCAAGGCTATAAGCAGATCAGTAACACCTTGAAAATGAGTTACAGTGGCCAGGGTCATACAGAGGTTTTCCACAATGGGTTCCACTCGAAATAAGCCTGGCAAGGGCCGATCAAAGAATATGAGTCCTCATGCTGTGTGTCAGGTGCGGAACAGACACGAGTGATGCCAGCATTGCTTTAGATGTTGTATAAGTGAAAGTTCTGCTTATCAGTTCTCACTCAATTCCCTACACACTGCAACAAGTCGGTCATCATCCCAGAAGGAAGTCTCTTCTGAAGCTGGCTTACAAGAAAGCCTGCAAACAGTTTGCTGAAGACAACTTGTCTTGCTATATCCAAACACATTAATGTAAAGTTGAATAGACAGAAAAAATTTGGTAGAAAAAATGTGGTAGAAATGAAGACCATTCAAGAATTTAGGGAGATTCACAAAGAGTGGACTGCAGCTGAAGTCAGTGCCTCAAGAGCTTCCACGCACAGACATATCCATGGGCTACAACTGACGCATTTCTTGTGTCAAGCCACTCCTGAACCAGAGACAACGTCAGAGGTGTCATACCTGGCCAAAGGACAAAATGGACTGGACTGTTGCTCAATGAGCCAAAGTCATCTTTTCAGAAAAAAGGATAGAAAATGTTGCATTTTATTTGGAAATCAAGGTCCCAGAGTTGCTTGAGGTCCAGTGTAAAGTTTGCACAGTCAGTGGTGTTTTGGGGAGTCATGTCATCTGCTGATGTTGGTCCACTGTGTTTGGGCAAGTCCAACGTCAGCACAGCCGTCTACCAGGAAGTTTAGAGGAAGTTTATTTAGCTGCTGATTTCATTTTCCAGCAGAATTTGGCACCTGCCCACACTGCCAAAAGCACCAAAAGATGGTTAAATGACCATGGTGTTGGTGTGCTTGACTGGCCAGCAAACTCACCAGACCTGAACCCCATAGAGAATCTATGGGGTATTGTCAGGAGGAAAATAAGAAAACAAGATACCAAAAAATGCAAATAAGCTGATGGCCACTGTCAAAGAAACCTGGTCTTTTATACCACTTCAGCAGTGCCACAGACTGATCACCTCCCTGCCATGCCAAATTTAGGCAGTAATTCAAGCAAAAGGAGCCCTGACCAAGTATTGAGTACATATACAGCAAATAAACATACTTTCCAGAAGGCTAACAATTTAGTAAAAATGTTTTTTAAATGGTTTTTTGAAGTATTCAAATTTTTTGAGAATTAGTGTTTTGTTTTTTTTATCAAATGTGAGCCCAAATGATCAAAATTAAAAGAAATAGACACTTGAAATATATCAGTCTGTGTGTGATGAATAATATATATATATATAACCACGACACTCCCAGCATTGACACTACATTTGGAACCTGACTAAGAGTAACTGTGTGCTTGAGCATTGATTGTTTTGATTGTAGATATTGGATTGTTGGCATTTAAAATAAACTGCATGCACATATTGTAAATAGTAAGGGAAAACCATTGTAGTCCGTTATAGTCTGTTTGACTATAATTGTGCTATCAGCAAACCTGCAGAGTAAAAGGCATACAGTCATCAATTTGACTGGTTGTGTGCCAAAACAATTTGCACAGCAGTTGGAATGTGTAAATATGCACCCTTCAGAGTCATGATTACAAATCTTTGTGTTCGTTCAAAAAATCACATCAGCCTTCTTGGTCTAGCACACAGAATAGCATGTAATTTCAAATCTCTTAAATGCAAAATGTTGTAAATTAGAAAAAAAAATAAACAGCCATACGTTTCCTGTACTCTTTCAATTGTCTGTTTTTTACTACTGCGGTCAGGATAATCATTTGGTATTGAACATTTGTGGAATGGACCCCTGTATTTAGATGTCGCCGGTGGTGATCTTGTGTACATTGTGCTATACTTTTTGGTAAAAAGCTCCAAAGTTTTACCTAAAGAGGTATGAACCATCACACAGTTAGACGTTTGAATTCAATGAGGACATCACGATATGCTGGTTGTTTCTGACATGAAACAGCCTTTGTGTTCTGTGCTGCTATGATGCCACCGACATGGTCCCTGATGCATCTGTCTTTGAAATAAAAATCTGCAGGAATGTTCTGCCGACACATATGAGTGCCTAAGGGCAACCTATTGCATCATGTCATTAGTTCTTGTCTCAGACGGAATGACGCAATCTTTTAATGCTTCTTGGGTCAAAGACCTGCCAATGTCAATGTCAAACAGCGGCTGGTGCAATGTGCTTTTTACTTGGTTTAATTATGACAAAAACTTGGCAGTGGTAAAGAAACATTACCAATTCCCAATTTTTAACCCACAGTCAGAAAACATTTGTCAAACAACTACAAATACCAAACTCCTTTTCCACATTAACAGGCCTGGACATTTGCTTGATGTGCTGTCTGTAAGATATCTCTGATCACTGCCTCTCTTGCTGCAGGCATAAGGATCAGTATCAAGTGTGTTATTGTATAACAATTGTTAAATGATTTACAAACCATCATATTGTGTATTTTTTTTTTTTTTATATTCAAGCTGCATGCATCACAGCTTGTTCTATGCGTGAAGCATTTTCAGACTGAACAACTATAATACAAAGTAATAAGCCGATTTCTACACTGAAAGCAATGATTTAAAGTCTCTATCATATCTTAGCTTTAAGAATTCGCATGTTTTTATTTTATTATTATTTCAATTCAGACAAAAAGTGTCTAAATATATATGCAGTTCAAGTCAATGAAGGTCTAAGTCACAAAGTGACACACATTTTTCAGTGCCAGACATACCCTCAGGCACAGACATTCCAGACTGGTCATCGATCCCCAGGTACATAACCTGAGATGTAAACATCTGCTCTCCAGTTTCCAGAGAGTGCACATGGCATGCTTTTGAACCTGTCTCAAATAACTCACTGTGTATCATCGTTACCTTCTTCTTCCTGTCTCTCCTATTCCAGGATGACAGACTGTATATAACAGTATCTGATATATAGCACATTTGCAATAGGGACCTGACACTGCAGTGCAGGATAATTGTTGAATAATTGGATAATTGCTATGTTATAAAATATTCTTATAAAATACATGATAGCACTGCTTTTTTTCAATACCATAACTCATATGCACATTCAAAGGAATGTACTGCATTCAGAATAGTATTTACTGGATATACCAGTGTTACAGAGTGATACTGTTAAACGCACAATGTATACTATAATACACAAGTATCATCTTGAGTGTTTATAGGGAAAGAAACTACATTTGACAGCTCGGTAATGTCAAAACAGATTCAGTCCTGGTGAGGTTTTTTGTTTTGTTCTGTTTCAACACAATCAAAGCCCCTTGCAATAGATGTGGATATCAAAACAACAAAAATATGTTCGTTAACCTTAAATTTTAAGTTAAACAGAAGCATGAATCATACATTAATACCAGCTATGGTGCAAAAATGAGCAATCCACATCGCTGCATTTATGTAACACACAGACAAACACACCTCTCTCTTCACCCCACTCAAGGTCTACCCCAACACCTTAAGGTTTCAGACCTAAGCATGGAGGACAAGAATACAATTTAGAAATGTGTGGGCTACAGTGATGAAGGTAGAGAAAAAACAAAGAAGTTAAAAAAGGCATTAATAATAAATTTAGGAATTATCATTGGTCACCTAACATGTTTACCCCTACCATATTTGCTGTCGCATATACACACAAACACACAAAGCAGAACACTCTACTTGATTATAGAAATGTACAGTAGCAGTCAAAAGACCTTTTTAAGGTTTTTTTTGTTTATTTATTTATTTTTTTTCAATTGCACATTAATACTGAAGACATCCAAACCATGAAACGCATGCGATTATTTACTAATCAAAAAAATGTTAAATTACCTAGAATATGTTTTGTATTTTCGATTCCACATTTTGCTTTGATGACAGCTTTGCACACTCTAAAGTCACAAAACTCTCAAATGGATTTAGATTGTGAAGGCCAGATCATTTGATGCAGCACTCCCTCCCTCTCCTTGTTAAACAGACAGCTCTTACATAAACTAGAGGTGTGTTTGTGGTCACTGTCCTTTTGGAAAACAAATTACGGTCTCAGTAAGTGTAAACCAGATAGGATGGCATGTCTCTATGACTCTATGCTGGTGAAGTGTGCCCTAAATTTTGACTAAATCACCAACAGTGTTACCAGCAAAGCACCCCCACATCATCACACCTCCTCCATGCTTCACAGTGGGAACAACACATTCAGGAACTGTCTGTTCACCCTCTGTATGTCTAACAAAAACATGGTGTTTAAAAGCAAAAATCTCAAATTTGCACACATCAGACCAACAGACAGTTTTCCAATGATCTAATGTTTATTCTTTGCCCAAATAAGTTTCTTTTGGTGGTTGTTCTTTTGAAGTAATGGTTTCTTCAATGTTGTTCGACCATTAAGACCTGACTTACACAATCTCCTCTGAACAGTGGATATTGAAATATGTCTGCCATTTATTCTTTCCAAGAAGTATTTATGTAAAGCGGCGGTTTCTGAGGCTGGTAATTCTAATAAACTTATCATCTGCAGCAGAGGTAGCTCTTGGTCTTCCTTTCCTGGGACGGTCCACATAAGAGCCACATAAGTTTCATCATAGTATTTGATTCTACTGCACTTGTAGATACATTTAAAGTTAATTTCTTATAGTTATGATGAAATGTCTTTTCTCTTTACTAAACTGTGTTTCTTGCCATAATATGGATTTGTACAGTAAGTGTAGTAGCACTAATAGGGCTTTTGACTCTGATGGTCTAAAGCCCATTAAGGAGGCAATAATTTGTCACGAATTAACTCTTGAAAAGGAACAGCTGTGAATTGAAAATCATTTCATTTGACTACCTTGTGAATCTGATGAAAGAATGGCCCAAGCTGTCATCAAAACTAAATGTAGCTATTTCTTTAATCTAGAACATAGTGTTTCAAAGTTTCAATGTCTTCATTATTAATGTACAATGTTAAAAATATGTTTCATATGTTCATATGTTTTTACTAAAGACTGGAGACATTTGAGTCTGAGATCAATAGATGAATATTAGATGAATTTCACCTTTAATTTTTTTTGTATTTAAATCCAGACAAACAAAATAAAAACATAGAACATTTCATTTTAAACCACCCAAGCTAAAGTACAGGAACAGAAAATCTTGATGCTCAAACTTAATGCTTTGTTGTATGTATTTGTCTTGTAGTAACTGCATTAAGCCTATAATTTATTTACCAAACTGTTGGTATTTTTTTGTGATGCTTTTTACTTTACCTTTTTACTTTTTTAGGATGCAGAAAGTATGTATACAATCCTTTTTTTGAGGTAGTAGTGTGGTTTGGGTCAGTGTCATGTTGAAAATGATTCTCCAAAATCATTTAAACACATTTTTCTATAAATATGCAGACAAAATACTCCATTTGAACTTCTGAATTCATTTTGCTGGTATCATTATGAGTTAATCAATAAAGATTAGTAAGCATGATCCACTAGCCAATATAAACCATTAGCCATGACACTACAATTACCATGTTTCATAGATGAGTTTGTATTTAGATCATGAGCAGATCCTTTATTTCTCCACACTTTAGCTTTTTCATTACTTTGCTAGAGATTAATCATGGTTCTTAATTTTTTTTTTTTTTTTTTTTTTTTTTTTACAAATTCCAGTATTTTCTCCTGAATCTTACTTCTGATTCTACTATTCTGTTAGTCTTCATTTGAATATTAGATTGTCATACCTTCACCCCATCCTGTTTTGGAGTTTCACAGCTCTAACAATGTTTCTGTCATCAGGTGTTGTTCTTACCTTGCCTGACACATTTGCCCAGTACACCAGTGCTTTTTTTTTTTCACAAAGAACATTCCATATTTGTTTTATTCATTGTTAAAACAATCAATCTAACAGGACACACCTTGAACACCTGTCATAATGCAGTATTTGTGTTTTCATAAAAATTGGGTGGTCTGATACAAAATGCTCTCATTTCTGTCATCTAACACGTTAACATATAAGTATGGAACATAAAATTAATTGGCTTTGATATTCCATTGGTTTTGGAATTGGGACTGTAAATAGAATTTCTCCCAGACAATATGTTTATATACATTAATAAAGATATCTCTAATAATATCAGCAACAACAACAATAACAATAATAATAATTATTATAATTATAATAATAATTAACTATTGTTATTGTTGTAATTATAAGAATGAATACTTTTTGTTTTGGGTTTTTTTTTTTGTTTATTTAACGAGTGAGACATTGAATTAAATTAAATAAATATATGTTTTCTCATTTTGTGTATGGCCTCAGAATCTCAGGTTTCTAAAAATTAAATAAAACGAAAGAGGCTTTTCCATGTGTACCATAACCTGAAAAAATAATTAGACTGCACTGCAGTCACTGACGACTGAAAAACTTCTTTGAAGTCTGAACTCCAAAATTAGACCACATGTGTGTATTGCTGAATATTTACTACATCTGTCATCAGAAATTATACACAGACTTAAGCTGGCCATGTTTGCTTTCAAATGAGAGGATGTGTAGTGATCAGGCAAAAAATGTTTTAAGCATTTCCATGTGAGATGAGCAAAGAAGCTAAATTACTATATCTTGACTTACAGTATTATTTTCACACACTGGTATTTAATAATGTTATTTTAAAGGCGTACAACCTTGTGCTTTTTGTATGTGTGGTGAATATGAGTCGGTTTTGCAATTAAATTAAAATCTCACTACTGTAGCGGAAATCTTGCATTCATTGCATTCATCTTGCAGGCAATCACGACAGTCCAAAGCAAAGTGGTGGAAGAGCACTAATAGCAGTTAGCAAATATTCTACTAAATGTTCTACTGGATGCACTGGCTTGCTTATGCTGCTGCAAGCTACACCATTGCCCATGTCACTGCTTATTGCATGACCAATCGTTTTGAAACTGCCTGGTAAAAATCTAATGCTTAGACACCTGCTTTGTCATTTCAGCACTATTTATCAAGGGCCACTGGCAACTTCATGGACCAAGGCTTCTGTTTCCTTTATTTTGTGAAAGGCCTTGTTGAAACAACAAGCAACAAACTTTAACTGTTTAGCCTCATGCTGTCCAAACAACTTCAATTCCTTTTCAAAACGTAATCGTGTTCACAATTTGTTCCTAAAAAAACAAGAAGCAATTGACCTTGCATTATTTACAGAGGTCATGAGTCATTATCTATCGACCTCAGCACTAGAACAAATCAGTCATTTTTACTGAATGTGACATATATTCTTTAAGGAGAAGTTTTACCAGAAGGTTTTTTGGCATTTATAAAAATACTTTTTATCGGACATGTTTAAAAATGTGTCATAGTCCACACAGCTGACCTTTTGATTTACTCCCTTTCCTTAAAGCAGCATACTGTTTATCCTATGCCAAACAAGTGTTGCCCAAACTCCACACCAATTATCTGCATGTTAAGTGAAAGAAATGTGCATTTAATTTGAACAGAATTTCCTTCATAGTAAGGAGTGTTCACATATCAAACCACCCAGGGCAGTTCATTACAAAAAAAGATCTCCAAGGATCTCTAATGATTTCTGTACAAATTTTAGTGGGTGATTAATTCTAAGGGTGAGTATAATGCCAGCACCATTTACAACTTTTCCATATGAAGGTTGCAACATCCTATTATGAATAGCAAAGCAGACAAGGCTTATCGATGCATAAAATCCATTCATAATCCCTTTAAAATCATTCATAGTGACTGCAGGTAAATCTGAACCCAAAGTGTCGAAATATTTTGTCATAAAAACATGCTGAACGTTTGACCTATATGCTTAATTTTCATGATTACTATTTTTCGATCAAGTGTGACTATGATACAGGTAACAAAGTACTCTTGAAAGAATGACAGCACTGGCTTGTAAATACCAAGAGACTTACCTTTGAACAAGCCAGGTGCACTGTTCTTCCACTTCACCATCACTTATCTTCCAGGCTCCAAAAGGTATATGCGCCCTTGCTTGATTTTATTCCTCAACCCTATTACAGATCAAGTAGAAGCAGCATAAACAAACCTCCCCAAATCAATGAATCAAATCATAATTCATTGGGACTATTACAGCAGACAACAACTAGGAAATTACCCAAACTAACAGGAACATGCCCTCACAGCCCTTCTGCCCAGTTTCCAAGATTTTGAGAGAAGTGGATGATTTCTATGCATGCATCAACAACCGCAGGCCATCCTAATCAAATCTTTTATTTAGTCGAAATGGGATAGTAGTGGGCTTATATTATCACATATTTACAAATCCATTTCTTTTTGCCCACACTGTATTAAAGCCAAAGTCCCTAGGCATCATCCTGATGGGACTCCACTCTTGTTAACAGCACAACTGGTTTCATATTGCAGTGGACTTTATCACAGACCGTACGCCCTCACAATAACACACAGTCATTCTAGTTGACCATTTTTCAAAATCCCTGCCTTATATCCCTGCCAGCTTTAACTTTACCCTACGAAATGACAGCCTGTTTTCAACCCAGTGTTCAAATATTTTATTTTACCAGAGGATATTGTGTCAAACAACAGAGCTCAATTGTCCTCACACATGTTGGGGTCCATTATGAAAAAGTTCATCACAGTGGGTTTAGACTTAGGTATCACCCCTCAAACTAATAAAGAGCAAATGAAAATATTGAAAATTCAGGAGGACTGATCTCAATATCTCCCATGGGCCCAAATATGTCAAAAACATTGGGTCATTTAGCACCCCTATTTCCATAGAGCATAACATCTTCTGTAGAAGCAGACGAATTTGGGAGAAAACCTATCAAATGTATACTATGGATTTTTCTATAATTTTAGTTCTGTGATAGAATTACAATTTGGGTTAAATTATAGAAAGGTTTTGTGAAAAACTCACAGAATAGAACCCTGGTATGTATTTGTGGTATTTTAGTTTCTTTATTAATGAATAAACTGCTAAAAAGTATATTGTTCTTGGGCATTGGATCCTATAATACCTGGTTTACAGAGTTGGTATTTTCCTTTGTACAATATTTAACATTAAACACTAAAATATTAATGTCAAAATGTACCACTGACAGCATACATTTTGAAATGCCACAAGGTGATTTATTACAGTATGGTGCTGATTTAATTTTTAATCTTAAGCAAGCCAATGGAAGGTACAGCTGGGACAATTGGAACATCTATTCCTGTGTCATTTGCATATCATGAACTATGACAGCATAAGTGCAACAAGCACAATCATGTGATGTCAATTTTCCATTTAAAAAATGCTGTAGCCTTGAACAGCCTTCTGCTCCCTGTATAATGTATACTGTGTTCTATATATAATCATAGCCATTGCTGAGTAATCTATAAAAAGTCATAGGCCTTGAAAGCATCCCTTGTTTCTTTGCCATCTCAGATAATTGATGTCACATTCTGAAAAGTCTCTATGCCATGAAATATGTCATGAATATTAATAATATGGCATGAGCAAGAGAGTTATTCATACACACTGTAAAGTTCAGACCATTTCATGTAGATACAGTTCAATATTTTATGCACAGCATAACACAGCACAGCACAGGAACTTTTATGGGCACCACAAAGTAGTATATAAAAGTATAGTAGATTTTATTATATAGAAATATAGAAACAGTGACAACCAGATGACATGGGGAAATAGAATGTGAAGAAAAGGATGGAAAGATATGGAAGAAGGCATCAAAGATTCTTATGGAAAACTCTGCTTCCCAAACACCAGAAAATCATTATAATTAGACCCTGTTTATTTCAGTTCGTAACTACAACCAGGCAAGTGTGGTTAGCCATAACCTTTTGAAAGCACAGTAACATGGGAACTGAAGGATCACGAGAGGAGTGGGGGAGGAGGAGCAAAACAATGGATCGCACTTTTAAAAAAAAGACTAATATCAAGCACCAGAGATTACAGCTACAGTTAGTAAATGGAATCATCAATCTCTGCAAATAGTTACAAAATAACTAAACTCACATGTGGGTCTACAAGTATGCTCGGGATATACAGGCTACATTATGAGGCCATCTTCATTTTGTATTATGCTGAAGTTACAGTAAATAAGAGTCTTTATATCTGGACCTGAGCCCATGCAAATGCAATGTACTTCTCTAACCAGAATGCCTATGTTACCTGTTTATTCAGACCAATAATTGAGCATGAAAGAAGTGTGGTGATAGGAGAAGGAAGAAAGATGGCTCAGAGTGCCCACATGGATGGCCTTTCTTACCACTACGAGGAAAATATCCACTGATATGCTCGAATGGAATATCTGGAGAATATTCGCCAAGGAAAAATAGGGAGAGGGGTTGCAAATAATGTGTAATAAATTGAGAAATACTAAATACCGTGAAGAAGGAGAAGAAGGAGAAGAAGGAGAAGAAGAGAAAAGCTGTGGTTTCAATTCCAGCATGGCTGTCCATCATCCCATGTTCCTCCCTGACTTTCTTTTTTTTTTTTTGCTCTCTCCCATTAATCACAGTCCTCTTTGCTGGATCCTGCTCTCTTCTCGGGCTCCTTCTCTGCTTGTGCTTGTTCTGTCTCTCTTTCGCTCTTCATCAGCCTCTTCGCAGACATCTCTCTCTCTCTCTCTCTCTCTCTCCTTCTTTCTTCCATTCCTTTATGGATTAAAGGGAGGAGGGAGAGGACATTTATACTGTAAAAGAAAGGACAAGCGAGAAGGATTCAAGTGGAGACCAAATCTGAATGAAAAGCATGCCTGCCCAATAAGTGATAGAGCAGAGAGGGGGGTGTTAATGTGAAAGCAGGAAAGGACAGGGAAAAGGGGGTGGCTTAGGAAGAAATATCTTAGAGGGAGGAAAAGAGGAGGAGTGTATCAGAGAGGGGGACTCGCCCTCCCACTTTTGACTTCATATTTTTTTTCTACCCCAAAATTTCCACTCTTTTGTAGCAGTGATGTAGGGAATTATATTTTATTTTTATTATATTTCATATTAATTCAGCAATTATTTTATACATTACTGGGGCACTGAACTGTAGCAACAGAGACAGTGAGAAGCACAGATTTGGACGAGAAGCGGTCTTGAGGGATTAAATGCAATAATGAAGATAAATATGTGTGCATAATCTAAATATTTAAATATTTAGCTAACGTGAAGTTGCTAAATAATATATTAAATAAAAGGCAACTACAATTAAAGAAGAGGTGTATAATATTCATGAGAATTAATAATTAATAATTGATTGACATTTACAGTACATTTTTGTACTGTATCTGTGTTCATATAAGGCATTTATTTACAAACTAAGAACAATTACATATGTAATAAGGCCAGACCATGAGCATGAAGCCAAAAAGCCATATTCAACCTCAAAATCAATTTCAGTTTCTGAAAGCACTTAAACAACTGGAAAGGATAAAGCACACCACACTTTATTCTACGTGCCTTGAAAGGTGCAGATGCCTGAAATACACAGAAAATCCAAAGTGTCTGCATTAGAGCCACTGGTGCTGTACATATAAGCAAGCAGATAAAACAAAAGATAGGTAGAGAGAGAGAGAGAGAGAGAGAGAGAGAGAGAGAGAGAGAGAGAGAGAAATAAAGGGTGTGTTTCAGAGTGTCCTGTATGTTTGTGTGAGAATGAAGGAGGTAAGAGTGAATGTTTGAGGTTATAATGGAGTGTGAGAGGTAAGTATGCGAGTGTACAGTGTGCTTATCCTGCTGCTGGTTTTGAAAGGGCATGGTTATTGATCACTTTAATCTCACTGTGAAATCAATATGTTTTTCAAGATAGAGTGTGCTGTGTGTGTGGCATTAGCCCACACAATCTTTATTGATACAAGAACCCAGAAGTGGCCCATTTTAGTCAATAAAGACACAGCCTGAGAAATATGAAACTGAACCAGTAAAATTATTTAAAAACTTTTTTACCTACCAGAAATATAGCATTATTTAGATTACCACACTCTTACCTTACCTGGATTTCTGGAAGTTGGCAGACCCCCGTTAAAATAGTAGGTGTGTTTTTGATGTAAAAAAAAACGCAACCAAGAAAATGCCAGATAATATTCTATTGTACTGCGTGAATTAGGCAAACTGAAGGGGAAGGAAACAATGTAAAACAACATGGCTACAATTGGAGGTGGAGGAGGTTGTTGGGGCATCATGCTGACATTACCAAGAACTGGATGTTCCACCAAAATAGATAAAAGTAGATTTTGAAAGAGGAAAGCAGTACAAAAAAACCCTTATGACTGAGGCTGATGTGAATCGTATTTAAAACATTGTTCACTCTTTGCATGTGAAAACCTAATCATCCCACATTATGTGACAATGTGTTATGGTCTGATGCCCAACTACCCAACCCCAAAGAACATCACACCAATGTGAAGCATGGTAGTGGCACACCATGGTCAAAATACGTCAAAATACTTTATATTAAACATTTTCTGACTTTGTGTTTGACTTTTTTTTTTTTTTTTATCATCATTGGTTCTCTGATTATGGTTCGGACATGTGCAGAGGAGGAATATGGGGTATATTGGTAGGAGAATGCTGGAGGATGGAGCTGCCAGGAAGGAGGAAAAAAGGAAGACCAAGAAGGAGGATTAAAGATGTGGTGAGGGAAGACATGCATGTAGTTGTTTTAAAAGAGGCAGATGTAGAGGACAGGGGGTATGGAGACGGATGATCCACTGTGGCGACCCCTAATGGAAGAAGACAGAAGAAGAAGAAGAAGATGACTTAGTTCTCTGATTTTTTTTGTGTTGTTTCCCCGGCTTAATTTTGCTCATACTCTACTGTGCTAATGATTAAGTTCATTTCAGTGGTTTGAATATATCTCCTTCACTGATTAATTTATTAAAACAATATCATGGTAAAAGTGTTTTGTTGACCAACATCAGGCGATGCTAAAGTGTCTCTGTAATGCAGGCTTCTCCTATACATCATCAAAATATTTTTTTAAAAGCAGACTGATGCTGAACCCTACTCTGAAATCACATTCCCAATGAGCTTAAATCGATCCACCATCCCTCATTATACAAAAGATGTGCATCAAGATTCAGGTGGTGGATTGAACATCATCTAGCTATCCAAACAGCTGAGTCACTATATTAATGAAGATTGTATGTCTTAAAAAATGATTAAATGAGCCCTACTTTTGAAAACATCATCTTTGCTGAAGCAACCTGTACTCCTCTGTGTATGTGTGAGAAATTTGAATGTTGTGGGTGTAATTGAACAAAGGTGCAGATAATAAATATGATAGTGACTGTGATCCTGTTTGGGGCTTTTGCAGTTTGTGGTGGCAAAATTCGTGTTGTGTTGTGTTCAGAGAATGATATCTTTGGATATGTTTAGTAGACAGCCACATCTGGACACATAGTTCACAGTGGAGGGTCTGCCCATTTGTTGATCAACAAATCCTTTTTTTTTATTCCCTAAACAGTCGGTTTATTGAGGATGAATCGGTTTGGGTGGCATAGAAGAGGCTGATAGCTGAAGACACAAAGGAAAGGGTGGAGTAATGGAAACTAAGTGCAAGAGAGAGTTTTGGGCATATGGCAGGAATTATAAATTGGGCATCCTGGTAATTCATGATGTCCTTCCGCTAGGTTAACACATGGGTAATGTAGAAAGAGGATTAAACGATTAGGTCTACTATTATTATAATGCAATGTTGTTCTGATGCCATTTCAACACTAATAAATTACATTTTTGTTAAAAAACGCATAGTTTTTTTCTCAGTTTTGGCCTTCCGTCTACACTGAGATTCCGTTTTAAGAAAACGAAAACGTAGCATTTTTAAAATGTTCCCCAAAGTGGATAACTTTAAAAGCAGCTTTTTCACATCCAAATGTGGACTATGGAAACGGAGGCTTTTAAAATCTATGACACATTTCACATTAGTCATTGCCACGACATTTCGAAGAGCCCAAAATAAATAAACGGCAGGCGGAACTGAAGGTGGAAGCGTCTTACGTTTTGCTTATGTGCAATACAGAGACATAAACTTTTTCAGACATTTCAGTGTGGATGAGCAGCTTTTGCGAAACAATTGAAAACAAAAGATTGGTTATGGAGAGTTTTTTAGATTTAAATTTATCTGGATTAGTGCACTCAAGAGAATTAGGGAGGTCAGTGACAATGTCAGTGGCTATGTGTGACCATGGTTGCTGTGGTAAGAGTACCTTACCTGTGGCCAGAGTTTGGGGTACTTTGGCTTGGGCTCATGAGAAGCATGAGGCATTAACTATTGGATGACTTGGAGCATACAGGGACACAAGTATATAGTATACCCTGAAGTAGGTGGTGTGTTTTGTGACTGCTGGGGTGTCCAGTTACAGGAGAGCTACAGTAGAAGCCTACCTGATCAGATTATCTTTGAGGTCGAATAGGCACATATATTTTCTTCCTGGACATTATACAAGAACTCTCACCTGTGTTGCTTAGCTATTAATCAATGTTTTAGGATGTAGCCACTGCAATTCGTCTATAGTCATTCTAGCACTGAGGCGATGGAGGCAATTTGAAGGTCAAATTAACTAACATTATCTAAAATTAATAGTCAGAATTTTTTAACCTGATATTTTGCCTTTGAAAAAATTAATGAAACCCTTGCTACTAACTATTAATGTGTAAATGCTACCATGGAGGTCTTGTTCCTGGTATACATTAAAAAATTTCAAATTGTATTGACTTGTATTAGGGTGGAGATATACAGTATATTGGTCTAGCATTTCTAATAGTTTTAGCTCTATAATAACTCAAAGCTATAAATGAAAGATTTAAGAAGCTTTCTTTTAAAGGTGCCAAGCACTTTGTAAGTGTTACATTCATAGACAGACAAAATTGTTTCTAAGCAAACACTGAAAAGCAAAGACTTACTTATAGGCAAAGAGATTCAGGGGTTGTAGCTTTACTCATGATGTGCATGCTCCAGGGTTGATGTTCCAGATTGTTTACATTTTATTGGGAAAATGTCCTGAAGCCATGATAATGATCAAATTTGATGATGGTTGGACAACATTTTGAAGAAGTAGCAAACTGGAGGTTAAAAGTAAGCATTTTTAGCATGTTATTGTAACTGTTGGCCAATAGGGGCACTGTCACATGATTTGTTAGATCATCTTAGGTTATGGTCCTAAAGATGGTTACAAAGTTGGCCCAATATTCAGACTATTTAGATTGTATGGAATTATTGTAATACATTGGTGAAGGTTAAACTTAGAATGGTATAGTGGTGAGAATTTTTTTTTTTTTTTTTTTTAACAAAATCCAAGATGGCAGAAAATCTATTTAGGGAGAAAACGTCATCATAGGACTTGTTTGAAGTAATGAAATTCAGGAACTAGCTTTCAGATTTTGGTTACATTTTCAAAATTAATAAAAATGAACTTACTTCCAAAACAGGCACATATTTAACCCAGTGGTTGTACTAGAGCACTGACAGCACTTGTCACCTTTGTCAACATGCTACTTTGGTGTTTTGTCCTCTAATAATTTTTTTTATAGCAGTGCAAATAAAAGTTTGACTAAAAGTGTTGTATGTCCCCCAACCATAGGATGTCCAATTTTCAATTACAGAATTAACCTTGCTCAAACATGTTCCAGCATGACAATGAGCCTGTGCAAAACAGTCCATAAGTTTGAATGGAATAACTTGTTTGGCCTTCATAAAGTTCTGAACCTTGACCGAGTGGAGGCGAGGTGCTGAATTTCAAATCTACGCCTTCCCGAATCATTAGGACGCCATGGTTACAGAAACCATTAATACTATACAGAAACAAATTCTAACAGAGCGCTGCATCACAGACAGGCATCTCATACAGTGAGAATGGGTGTTATTATTAAAGCAAGAAACCCAATAAACACAATTTAACATGTCTCCTTTCACTGCAGACACAACTGCCCCGACCACATACATCATCTTTAGCACAAGCATCAATATTAAACTCATAAAATAACATCTTGTGCATCTTTGTAGTCTACAGGAAAGAAAATGCAAACTTATAAACGGTTCATGAGAAAACTAAACAACTGTTTTGAACTATTTTGGCTGACTTTTCGTTAAAAAGTCTGTGTTTTAAATATCCTTGTAAGTGTATCTCTGACCAAATCAAATTCTTCTCCCCTGTTAGTTGAATGAAATACAAATCTATTAAATCCACACAAATATATTTAAGCTTGTGCAGTTTGCTATAGATGCGGTTTGCGAGTTATGACTAGTGTGCTCTCAGAACAATTTAAGGATTTGAAAATGCAGATGTTTCTGGATGCCTTTTAGATGGCCCTAATCGGGTCAACTCACAATCTGATCTGGTTCATACAACATGGATTGTAAGCTACAGAAAGCTCACAGTGCTTATTTCTGAAGGCCTTATAGCAGTTTTCTATGATGCTGGCACATGATGTTTCTTGCTCTTGATATCACCCAAATGAGGATGGGTTCCCCTTTTGAGTCTGGTTCCTCTAAAGGTTTCTTCCTCATAACATGTACATTTATATTTGCGGCAATAACCATTTACTATTTAGCACATCTAAGGTTTTCCTTAGAAAATGTTTTTTCTAGCCACAGTCGCCATGGCTGCTCATCAAGGATAAATGCACATCGTTCACCTTCACTGTTAAATTCCGTAAAGCTGCTTTGAGACAATGTCCATTGTAAAAAGTGCTATAGAAATAAACTTGACTTGACTTGATGTGTCAGCTGAAATCCCATTGGATAGAATCTTTGGCCTAAACGTACACCGGGTTGCTCTGCTGCACTCGAGAGAACTATTGGGAGTAATTTAATACATATTCATGGGAAAAAATATACTGCAAAATCATAAGTCAGTGATTCTGATAGAGTGTAGGCCAGCAGAGAAAGCCTTGCTGGTCATGACGGTCCTCCACTGCCTTAATCGCATGAGGTTGCCAGATCTCCTTATGCAGCATCACTCTCTGTCCTAACAAATGCTATGTGTATGAATGGGCAGATAACCAGAAACATAATTTTAAATCTGGTGAAAAAAACTCACAGTAAATAGATGTGATTGTTCATACAGTAATTCTGTTCTTTTACAGTAGTCTCTTTCACCCTCTAGTGGGGGTATTGGGGAATGACAGTGGGTAAATTCTAAAAGCATAGTGTAGAATATTGAACTGCAACAAATGGTGGGCAAACAACACGGTATGATCATGATTCCTGCCTAAGGCTTAATCACAGACTTACCGATATCATCACAAATGCAGTCTGTCTGAGTAAAAAGAACACCATTGCTCTCAGCCATGATATATTAAACCACTTGCATGTGTCGGTATCCTGCCAGCACAACTCTGTGTTTTCCAAGAAAACTACAGATACTTGATTAGATTAGGATCTGGAGATTTTGGTTGACAAATTATGTCTCTTATGTCCTCTAGGTGAATCGTGTTGCTATGAAGACACTATTTGAAAGATTGACTTTTTCACTATTATCTGTTCAGATACTTGTTTCTATGGTGACCATTTGCATGTAGGTTTAGCTTGACTTCCGCAAGGAAGAGGATTCTGCAGGTAATGATATCTTCGGAAATCACGAGTGGCAGCATGCTTAAACAATAACATTTAAATAATTACATTTAAACAGAATTATTTTTCTTCAATGATTGTCCATACTCAATTACAGATCCATGCATTCTTAGATAAGAGGATATAAAGAAAATATCATTACTTACGGTAAATATGTAATTTAATTGAAATTCCTGAATATAAATACACTATATGGACAAAGGTATTTGGACACCTCACCTTCCCATCATACCCATTTCCTTCCCACCCACCCCTTCACTTGAACTCTGAGAAAATGAAGTCTATGTGAAGCTGTGTCCAAAATCGATCACTCATTCACTAATCTCTATATATTGTACTGAAGGTGAGTTCACTCTACAAAAAGAAGAGAATGAAAATGAGTAAGCGAATTTGGACAGTGATGTAAATATCCTACATCAGAGAGGAGAGGCTATCATGGAAACATTACACCAACCACTGTATTTAATTCAATTCAATTCGATTTTATTTAAGTAGCACTTTTTACAATGGACATTGTCTCAAAGCAACCTTGAAGTGATAAGGTTATATAAAGGAACGTGCAAGTTTATTGCGTATGAGTTAGTATCCCTGATGTGTGATAGAAGAGTATCTGCAGGTGTGAAAGAGAAAGTTTTTAGGACTGTGATGAGACATGTGATGTTTGGTTTAGAGACAGTGGCATTGAGTAAAAGACAGGATGTGGAGGTAGCAAAGCTGAAGATGTTGAGCTTTTCATTGGGAGTGACGACTATGGACTGGATAGAAATATGTTTATTAGAGGGACCGTGCATGTGGGACGTTTTGGAGACAAGGTGAGGGAGGTTTGGTCATGAGGGACATGGAGTATATCAGTGGAAGAATGCTGAGGATGGAGCTGCCAGGAAGGAGGAAAAGAGGAAGACCAAGTTGGAGGTTCATGGATGTGGTAAGGGAAGACATGCAGGTAGAGGACAGGGGGGTATGGAGACAGATGATCTGCTGTGGTGACCCGTAATTGGAGAAGCCAAGAAAAGAAGAAAAAGAAGTTTGTATACCTAATGGGCAAGGCAAGGAAAAACTCATTGAAATGGTATAAGGAAGAAACCTTGAGAGGAACCAGACTCATCTTCATATCTCCATCTGGGTGGCACCAAATGTCCATTCAATGCAGTCCCATTGTTGAGGTGTGCCATAGTAGGTGTGTAAATGTTGAACTATTAATGCAACCTTTGGTCCTGAGTCATTGTAGTAAATTATTGATATATAGTAACTACAGTCCGAAACAAGTTGGATCTGCAGGCTGTGGAACCATCCTCAGCCTGCACAGAGTAGTCTTAATTGAGAAGGACTTCATCCAGAGGAAGCCCATTGGGATGAATCAGGCAGATCCAAAGAGAGGAAAGGACAGGAACACTAGACACTTGAACCTCAGGGGCATGCTTACTCAACAGAGAGAGAGAGAGAGAGAGAGAGAGAGAGAGAGAGAGAGAGAGAGAGAGAGGTGTGACAAGAATAAAGATCTTACAGCATTCTTAATGTTTAACTGTTTAAGGACACTATACAGTGTGATCAGGTTGTGATAAAGATCTAAGGAAGACCTACTTACAAAAGGGTTGACTAAATAAACGTTTTCAGTCTCAGACTGTGTCTAAGTCCTGAACACTAATTAAAAGGTTGCTCCATAACTTTGATGCTTTGTAAGAGAAAGATCTGCCCCCTGCTGTTGTCTTCATTATTCTAAAGTAATCAAAATGACTCCAGGCATTAAATCCCATGTGATTAAAATAACATAAACCTGATCAGAAATACATCTGGATCATATTTAAAAAAAAAATATATATATATATTTTCTTTTTAAATAAAATGTAAATTATACAATTAGAATAAAAATATACCAAAAGTATAAAATACAAATGAAATACTTTAAATTTAGTGTTGCATTCAATTTACACATTTGATTGTATGTGTTCCCTGGGATACTCTTTTTGAATTGTTGATGCATTGCTTTACCAAATGAGCTATAGAATTTCACAAAAATATAATATAAACTGATTTTTCTTGTCTGCCTTGCACAAAATGTACAAAATGTAAAGTGTTTACTCACAAACTGCTCCATCACCTGCAGGCCTCTCCATAACCTGTTCTCTTCAGAAAAGAGTGTGCTTCACCAGGTTCCTCAACCTCAGAGTAACTGCGGTTGCTTTTATTCAACTCCAGGGTGATGGCATTAAGGTGTTCTGAGAAACTTGTCTCATCCTTGTCCCATTACTTCCAGGTCCAACACAATCTGAGGTAGCTGAACAGTATTGTGCAGTACGTCATTTTGAATTGAAACATCAAGCTTAAAAACTGATGTATCACTTAAGAAAAACTAAACCAGATACCTCCTGTGAACAGGCAGAATCATTATATGCTATTATATCCAGTGGTTCTCTTCTACATTTTGCACTCTGAAAAAATAAGGTCAACATGTTTTATGTTAAGACCAATTTAATCTGCCTTTTAAACTAAAATGTATTGAACTGAACTTGCCTTTTGTTGTTGACTAAGTCTCTCAGAGTCCTCTGTTTGTCCTGTTTGTACTTCTTTATTTGCAGGATTTCAATAGAATCCTTTCTTTTTATTAAATGTGTTTCTAAGGCATTTCAAGAAGGTATCCTGTAGACACATTTATACTTTCTATTAAAATAGATTTTTGTCTGAATTTTTTCACAGTATTAAATGTGAGCTATCGTCCTTCAAAAATGGAAAGCGGGTGATCAATCTTTTCAGAACATCGCCATCGATTTTATGATTTGGATACCTAAGAAATTAAAATATATTATTTTAGTACAAAACAACCAACAAGTTTGACATTCACCTGTTATACAATACATTGATATACAGCACTGTACCAGGTGTGTTTGGTGATGCTGTCAAACAACACTTGAATTAGTAATGCAATGAGACTTATCCTTCCACTTAAATCTGGGATCCTTTCTCTGAAAAGCTGCTTGCAATTCAGGGGGAAAGATAGGCAAGTTGTATACTGCTGGCAAAGGTTGGGCAACAAATAAGTCACAGGGTTCTTGTCTGTAAACATAAATACAAAGTTAAAGTTTTTCATACAGGATATTCATTTTTATTTGTATTGCGCTTATAACAATGGGAAACCCATTGGATGCACGGGATGTCCATTTATTACAAATAAAGGATTTTGAGGTGTACAGTGATGGTGATCAGAAGCAAGCTGTAGTCCTGAGTCAGTGTAGCAGACTGTTGACATTAACTACAGTTCAAATCCATCCTCAAAGCTCCTGTTCTTACTCTGTAATTTCATGGAACCCCACGGCGTTGATGAGAAACATCCCAAGCTGCGCACAATCGCCTCCACTTGAAAAGAATACTATCAAGGGGCAGGCCTGGACGAAGTAGGCGGGTACTTGCAATCTGTTTGGATTTCAAAACAATTATACATACGGAATAGAAGATATATGAGGACAGTTAATTCCAGTAAATATAAGTTAAGATAAGAATTTTAAGCGTAGGTATTATTACACATTTAATAAAAAAAATTTCTCTAAAATATATGCCTTATGTTCTAATAACTAAAACAACACGCTTTTTCGCATAAATGTCCAAATTAGTCTAACTTAGCTATGACATTAACAATGATAAATAGCTACTACATCACTGTCATTACCCGTCTGCTTCAGTTAGAGCATTGAAAATAATAAAAATGACATACTGTTCATGAAAATTCATACAATAAAGTATGTAAGATTACTGTGAGTTTTTAATGATATATGATTTATTAATGATAGTTTACACAAATAATGGAAAAATGAAGGCTATATTACGTTACATTAATATAAAATTGGTTAAAATACAAAGCTACTAAAGGGTCAAAGTTAAGAACTTCTACACCTGTTAACATAAGCCGAGGAAAAACACTAAAGAAAGCCTCTCAGTGCTAACGTTTCCCAGCACAGTTAAATATTATCCATTGTGCTTCTAGAATCACCATGTAACACAAGAGCTTCTCCAACTAATGGATGTATTAACTGATGTCACTAAATATTTCAGTAGTATGATTTCAAAAACGTGAAAACTTACTTGCGGACATTTTTGCGATTACATAACCAAGCGAGTTCCAAAAATCCGCGAATTTTGGACGCACCCCTGCAGCCCCTATAGTACCTTAGTGGATTCATCTACACATTTTGTCACTTTATTACATTCCCTCCGGGTTCGATTAAACCATAACAATATGGTATGCTACAGAATTAAAAACACCTGGTTCGTTTATTTATTTCACAAAATTATTTGTCAGAAAGGCAAACTTTAATGTATTAGAAAATATAATACTTGTTGACTTGTGACTTTCTTGTTTTTGACTACTGCAGTCATTTCTGTGGGTCTTGACATAAAAAGCTTTGTGAATGTGTTGTGTAGGCCTATAATTACTGTAAGTGTACACTTCAGTCATAAAACATGAATTATGGAAGTTCTTCATAGAACCATTTTATTGCTAAAAGGTTCTTTTGGCCAAGTACAGAACCCCCAGAGTATTTTACTGCTGTACACACTGAGACAGAAAAAACATCCAGGGATGCTACATAAACCGAAAGTTTACTTCTAGCTTCATGTTGACCTAGTAGAAATAGATCTACAAAAGTAAACAAGTAAATGATCATATAATATTTACATAACAGGTTTTCCTACGAGTGTTTACGAGCTGTCTCAAGAGCCACATGCTATGAAATGTACACGTTTTATGCTAATTTGCTCTTTTTGTTTTTGGCAAAACTTCTTTGATGCTGTGTAGCATTGCAGTATGGGAAATAGTGTGCTAGTGAGTGTACAGTAAAGATACACTGTGCACTGATGAGTCAACGAATACAAAATGGCTGATACTTGATAGAGTGCATTATATTGGGGATATGGAGCAGTTTTAAACCAACATAAGATTTGACATTTTACAAAACCTAGAACTATAATTTTTTTCATACCGGAGGAATGAGGTGTAAATATTTTTTTGACAGGTTGGACATCCCAATTTAAAACAGTGAGGAGGTGAAATACAGTGAGATTGTTTATATACTGCAGTGTGGTGGGACTATGGGTAGCTTTACCAGTTTACAGTTCCAAACTTTAAACCTGAGCTTGGTTTATTGTCTAAGTAGAGTTTCACCTGTACTACCTGTGTCTAAATATTTTTCCTGTAGGATCTATGATTTCCTCCCACCTTTTAAAAACTGCAGTCAGTAGGTGGATCTGCTTTTGGCATGCACCTTTATCCAGAATGACTTGCAACTGAGCAGTAGGTGCCCAGAGGTGCAGGTTGGGTTTTAAATTTATTGCGTTCTAATACAGATTCCAATGTCTTATCCACTGAGCTACTGTACCACCTCCCCCTAAAAAGCTGCACCCCATACTTATAAGGAATTTGGCAGATACCCTTATCCAGGGTGGCTTACATTGATCTCATCAATATAACCAAGCAGCTATGAGGTTTAGTGTCTTGCTTAGAGGCCCTGGAGTGAAAGTTTGGTATGGCTAGGATTTAAACCCATGTCCTTCAGATCCAAAGGTCAATAACTCAACCACTAAGGGTTGTTTTGGTGATGTAGATGGTTAAGATGTTGGACTTTTGACTGAAAGGCTGTAAGATCAAATCCCAGCACCACCAATCTGCCAATGATGGGCCCTTGAGCAACAACCTTTTCCTGCTTAGTTGTATAAATGAGATAATTGTATGTCGCTCTGGAAAAGGGCATCTACTAAATGTAGTGTAATGCAGAACATTTACCCCTCCTATCCCTAATTTGAAAGGACATTATTTAATAATGATATAAAAAAAAGTTTTCTATTTTCTTTATCAAGACATCTTCAAACCAACTTTAAAGATGACACTTTGAAACCTTTTCTCTCTCATAACCTTCAATTTTTGCAAAGAGAATAAAGCTGTTTTTGCTTAATCCCTAGACTGCCCATATATGGCTCGTTTCCGGTGTCTCATTAATTCGTCATCGTGTTAGCGTGTTGTGAAGTGGGTTTGGAGATAACCGTCATTACTCAGAAACCCAAACGAGGAAGTGAGTCATAGAACGCGTCCCAAATCGCAAAGACTTGTACTAAGTAGGTTACAAAAGAGCACGTGGTAAGCACGTGGTAGTGCACAGTTTATAGTAGTGAAGTGTGCTGGTTTGGGACGCAGCCTTGTGTTTTAATGGGAAAGTCTGCTTTCTTCAACACAAAGCAAGTGCGAAACGTGGACTGGTGTAAAGAGGAAGTAACGTAAAATAACAGCAAACAATATAGAGTTTAGAGATCTGGATCATCAGCAGCAGATTTCGGATAAAAACATACGTTTCTTCATTAAAGATCTTTTAAAGAGGCAAGGTGAGTTCAAGTAATGTAAAGTCTAAAAAGTCAGGTATAAACTATATATAACTATAGTTATGTGATTTATAACAAAGAGTCTGATAAATAAAAAAAAGAATAAGTAGACTACACAAACCAGTCATGTTTATCATCTATATAAATAACTTTATGCCCTTGTTTAGAAAGAGCTCTATAATATTTAGAGTTTATATAAAAAATAATAACAAGGGGTATGGAAATAAATAGGAAAGGAGGAAATTATACAAAGTTACTTATATATTTCTCTTTGGTGTAAATTACATATCTATTTCCTTCCTTCAGAAAGTTATTATTTTAATTTAGTATGATCTAAAAGATATTCTGTAACTCATGGCACAGAGTTTTGGCCACGTGATGAGGCTGGACACAATGCCACACCGTGTGGCCTCACCACCATCTGTGTATCTCCTCACTGATTTGTGTCAATGTGACAGGACAGGTGGTGGCGGTGATGTAAACCTGTATTTATTCATGTACAGCTGGAAATTATTGCCAGGAATTGGTCTAAAAACACCCAGTAAGGTTCATGTGTTTTCCTTTCCATTTATGAAGGTTGGTGATTGTCCATCGAAAAGTCGAACGTGTGAGAGTTTAGGATTTTAATCACAATCCGTCAAGCCAGAACCTTTTATTCCATCATTCTGAAATGGTGATTTTTATGTTTATCACCTCAGATTGATGTATAAGCGTCACACCAAACACAAAGGATCATGTCGTCTTGTCATGATGCAGCATTGAGACAAACAAAGATTGTTATGTTTCATGCTGTTTGTTGGTGTACATAATGCGACGTACTATTAATAATAAATGTGGGGAGTTTTTTTTTTGTCATGTACATCTTAAATCAGTAGTTCCTTAAAAGTTGTTTCTTTTGTAAATGAATCGACTTTTCACCGTAGTGACACAAGAATTAAAGAAGTGATCGACTTATTGGTTTCATACATGTGAATCAGCACTGGAAACCTACACATAGTTTATAGCGGTCTCTCAGAATAGGTTTGTGTTCAGTCACTTTGGAAAACCCCAAAATGATTTGACCGAACTAGACGGATGTTTCAAAAGTTACATGAAATGTATTTTTCTGCTGTTATGTCCGTGCGTAGAAAAAGAACTTTAATTGACTTTAGAAAAAATGTGAACCCTGTGACCTGTTGCCGTGTTACAGGCTGTTGCATAATACTGTAACAGTCAGCAGAAAACCGCTTGCTTTTAAACCGACAGGAAAATGAATGTGGATAAGCTGTGCTACTGAGACATGGCATGGTTGCACATGAATTCGAAGATAGTAAAGTGTTCTTTAAAAATGGTATAATTGCATTATTTATTTCATTTGAATTGAGTTTCAGAATTCACATCACAACGGCTTTACACTTTATAGCTTATGATTGTTGATCTTTTAAGAAATCGAGAAAAATGGGAAGTAAAATCCACTTAAAATATTTAAGTTTTCTCTCTGAGCATCTCTGTATGTCCTCCTAAACATGTTGATTTATATACTTTATATACATGGTTTAATTGGTATTTTGCACACTGCCTGCTAATTAACCAATTAGTTTCCCAGATATTTTTATATTTTAGCATCTCTGTATGGTTGCCTTGCATTATGAGATATCCTGTCCTCCTTTTTATTTATTTATTTATTTATTATTATTTTTATTATTTATAGTATTAGTACTGTTCTCTGTGTACCAAGTTCATAACAATACTATATTATATATATATATATATATATATAAGTCCCTACTCCTCCTCATCTGCAGCCACAATAACATATCACACATGCTGAATATCATTAAAATAAGGCTTGGCTTAATTCAAAGTTTTATGACATATATTCAATCCTCTGATGTAAAGTGCTCTGTGTGGATGTTGATGCCCACACCAGGCGTAAGCTAAACAGCTTGAAGATATTTTCTAGAGACATTTTCACTTACACTGTTGTTGTTCTACTGCATGCCCTTTCTCTGACTTTCCATAAGTGGTTACATGGATCCTGAACCAAATATATTTGCATCTCATTTGCATTTTATGCAAATTTTGTAGTATGAGCTCACTTTTATGGCAACTCGTCTGTTAGGTTAAAGAAAAGTACAAGAAAATTCCTGTTCAGTAAAAGAAATGGTAATGGAAACTCCAGCATTCAAATACACACGGGAGTTCGTTATCAGCAGAAGACAAGTTCCTTTTTAAATAAGTTTCATCGAGTTAACACAAGCAATCTACAGCGTTTTTTAAGTGTGTTTGGTTTGCAGAAGAGTAAAACATTCTAAACAGATATATTTTTGGATTTACTTGATGATTTTTTGTTGTTGAACAAAAGACATCCAATTATATATGGATTGAGGGATGTGTTCTACTTGAATGTTTTACTTATTTCAGCATGCTTTAACAAAAGACTGCATTTTAGAAACACACAAGATAGTTATTTATTCATAAATTAATTCATTCATTCCATCCTTCATGCTTTCACTACATCGATATGCGATCATTTTCTTGAAGCTGTACATAAAAATGCAAAAGAATCTATATCATAAAAACGTTGGCGATGACGGGACGAAGCAGCAATTTTGCACATGTGCAGAACAAATCGTGTTTCCGGTACGGACCGAGTTGCCACGTTGAGAAACTTGCGACCCACCACTTATTTTTGTAAACTCCGGAAAAACAAGGATCATGAAGAGGGTCTTCAAAAAAGCACATATAAACAGGATAATCAGGAGTCTGCAACTCTTTGCTCATATAGTAAAAACTTTCTTTCGGCTTCTACCATTAGGGGTCGCCACAACGGACAATGCGCATGTTTAATCTTTGGTCATATAGTGTAACAATAAATTGCCATGCACATATATTATACATTGTTTATATTCAAACTAGTGTAAGTCTTCTTCTTCTTCTTTCGGCTGCTCCCATTAGGGGTCGCCACAGCGGATCATCCGTCTCCATACCACCCTGTCCTCTACATCTGCCTCTTTTACACCAACTACC
This sequence comes from Silurus asotus, assembly GCA_024362625.1. Taxonomy (NCBI): domain Eukaryota; kingdom Metazoa; phylum Chordata; class Actinopteri; order Siluriformes; family Siluridae; genus Silurus; species Silurus asotus. The sequence goes on along the minus strand of MU551646.1, from coordinate 6,036,089 downwards.
TGCATGTCTTCCCTCACCACATCCATGAACCTCCTTCTTGGCCTTCCTCTTTTCCTCCTACCTGGTGGCTCCATCCTCAGCATTCTTCTACCAATATAATTCATCTTTGGTCATATAGTGTAACAATAAATTGCCATGCACATATATTATACATTGTTTATATTCAAACTAGTGTAAGTATGAAGATAATCATAGTTTTCTTCATTTTTATTTTTTTTTACACTGTTCTTTGTCTTGAAGGCACTCTGGTCAAACATGATATGAGAAAGTATTTTACAATTAAAAACAGAAAAAGGATGAAAATCTAACTATTATATGCTGCATTCTGAAAGTGTTCACAGCGCCTCACGTTTTTCACGTTACAGCCTTATTCCAAAATGGATTACATCCATTAGTTTCCTCAGAATTCTACAAACAATCCCCCAAAATGACAACAGAAAAGAGGTTTGTTTAAAATCTTTGAAAATGTATTTAAAAAGATTATAAAATCATATGTATAAGTTCACGTACAGTCTTTGCCATGACACTCAAAATTGAGCTCAGGCGCATCCTGTTTTCACTGATCATCCTTGAGATGTTTTTACAACTTGATTGGAGTCTTGTGGTAAATTCGGTTGATTGGACATGCTTTGGAAAAGCACACACACCTGTCTATATAAAGTCCCACAGTTACCGGTGCACATCAAAGCGCAAACCAAACCTGCGAATTTTGTTCTGTGAATACTTTCCGGATGCACTGTATTTAAAATATACAGTTGCACAAAAGACAAATTACTATGAGTAATAATTGATTGTCTCATTTAAATCTTAATATTTCTCAAGGCAGCAAGAAGATGAAGAGTGAAGTGAGTGCTGCTGTGAACTTCCTGAAGCGCTTGGCCTTGGAACGAGGACATGTCGAGGAAGACAAGGCCAAAGTGTTCGCTGCTAAACTGCAAGAGCTGTTGTGTGAGAAATTCACAGGCCACTGGTACCCAGAAAATCCTAACAAGGGCCAGGCATACAGGTAAACAACAACTTATAGCACTACAATACCCAGCTTTTCTTCTTTATGGATCAGAATGGGATCCAACCTAACTAGCAGGAGTTAATGACATGAGGCTTGTTTTCTGATTTTATTAAGCATTAACCATTCGCCACTTTTCAGATGCATCAGGATGAACAAGAGCACCCCATGTGACGAGTCTGTGCTACAAGCCTGTGAGGAAAGCAAGCTAAGGCCATCGGAGCTGGGTCTCCCTCGTGAGATTACGTTATGGATTGACCCGCTTGAGGTGTCTGCACGGTAAGATTACTCAGTACGAAGACTGCTAAGTCATCAAGTTCATATTTGGGAAACACTTTGTAGGCAAGTCTTTGGTTTCATTGGTCAAAGCATAAAATAAAATAAAAAAAATTATCTATCTATCTATCTATCTATCTATCTATCTATCTATCTATCTATACACGCATATTTAGGTACATGTTTGAATAACATACATGTTTTGCAGGTGGGCAAGAAAAGATTTTTTGGGGAAAAAAAGGTTGTGATTAAATGATAACAAGATGCTATGGAAACTGTAACTGGTAATAGGTTACATGTTCAGATGATGGGGTGAGGGGTGGAAATTTATGTATGGGTTTTACAAAAAAGAACCGAATTCCGCTGTGTTTTTCCTTCAGAGGCACTAGAAATAATATTAAGATACGTGCCATTATGGTTTCAATGATCAATCTGGCTGCTAATGCCAAGCAGATATGAACAGTTTGATTCTTTATCCAGCAGGCCAGTAATCCAGTAACATTTTCTGCAAATAATGGTTCACTGACCACAGAGTCAAATTCTTCGAATTGCTGTCCCTATTCCTAAACCCCCTCGTAAAGGTGTCCCTGAACTTTGAGGATCAGGAAAGATCTCTGTGTACGTTGGGCAATTGATGCAGGGGTGCCAAGGGTTTTCTATTATTCCATGCCATATTTAAAGATGTACTACATTACTGACGACAGGGGGAATGATGGGTAATAAAGATGATGGTTATAACCTATTTTAAACATTGCATCATTTTTCCTGAACCTGAGCACATTTTATGATCTACAACAGGTCAGGAGAAAATTGCAGACATTTCACAGTGGCTCGTTTTAGTGCGGAAAAGAAGAAGGATGAGGAGCTTGAAGATAAGATGTCCAAATTGCATAACGATAGCTCCACCAACACATTGAACCTGGAGACATCGGACTATCATTCGGCGACCTCCTCTGACTGCGGCTCGGCTGATTCCAGTGACGCAGAGGAGGAGATAAAGGAAGGAGAGGTGGAGAGCGCAAAAGAGAAAGTGAATAATGAGAAACGTGCCGATTACAAGCCTTTTGTAATTGCTATGAGGCCCAGGGTGAGGGAGCCAAAGCCACGGAAAATTCCCACATCTCAAGTAAGCCATCAGACCAAACATATATCTGTCACCTTAGACAAAAGTAAAGGTCGACTGATAGTGGATTTTACTGATACAGATGTCTAGGTGAACCATTATTCAAATGGATTTTAAATGGATACTGGATTGAAAGCAAACATCATGTATCATGAAAATGTGCTAAATCATACAAATATGAATATATTAAATATATTAATATATATTAAGGAACAATTAAACTCCAAATAGATATAAAAAAAGTTGCATCCAAAATAAATGAAAAGATACTTCAACAAACAGCACCATCGGTTATTCACCTCTAGAGGCCGCTCTTGTACTGTATAATGACAGCGGACCTCAAACTGTTCCTGCAACAGGTCCAGAAAACCAGTATGGATTTTTTCCAATAGTTGCAGCAATCAACTATTCGTGCCACTAAAACTCACTAAAAATCACTAAAACTAATTCTCATATTGATTGAGAATGTTGGGCAAAATAGCACTCTGAATATTGTGGAATGAAATGAATCTGTAATTAGAAAAAGTATATCAGTTTGTTTACAAAATATAAATGACATATTGGCCAATGACTGTTATATGGTTTATTTTGACATATTTTCATATGGAAATATTATATGAAATGTGCATATTTCAGTTAATTTGTCAACTGAGCGATTTCTAAAAGGCTGGATTTCTGGAAAATGTGATTTTACATAATTAATATCATTTATTTAATTGTATCGTTTGTTCTTTAAGATTGCTGGACTTCAATACTTCTACCACCCAACAGCAGTGTGGCCTCAGTATAAGAAGAAGAATGGTATACTGCTCACGACCGTGTGCACTCCCCCACCTGCTCCTGTTCTAGGCTACTACGTTTTCCAGAAACCATCACCACAGTTCATCATGCCTCATGCCAGTCTGCAGCCCTGGGGGGTTGCTAAAGGGTAGAAGGCACTAGGAAAGATGAGTACAAGATCATATGATACCTGGCTTCACATCAACTGACCTGGTTTTCACCCTCATGTTCTGTTTATTGTAATCAGTATATTAGAAAAATCATTTGACATGCTAATTCGTAACTTATTTCCTTATGTTATCAATAGCAACAAAAACCCTTGACATATAAGCACAATTAGGGGGTTGCTGCGGAAACTGAAATCATCTCTCTTTCTTTATCAAATAATATAAAATGTATGTATGTGTTACTTTTTCAGGTTTACTAGCTTTCTCTAGTAGTATAAATATGCTTTTGGGACCATTATAGAATTAGAGCATGAAGGTGCATAATGAAATACTAAAATATATTGTTTTATATGATTTGAAACAGAAAATAATTTTAAATAATCAAATAATCACTTTAATGACAGTAAGTGTATAATAGCATCCTCGTCATTTCAAATGATCCAAACTGATTTAATAACTGAAGCAAAGCAATGGATTTGTAATTTTTTGATTCAAACTATTTTAATCAGGGACCACATATGGTGCATCAACCACAATTGTAATGCAGCTATGCTGAAGTACACCGTTATTTTCTTTTGCTTATGTCGAAATCATGGTTGGGATGACATTTAATTTCTTTAACAAATGTGATTATTTTTTTATATCTGGTAGGCTATTAATGACTAAAACATGATATTTTAGAAAAAATACGATCTGTTGTCTCAGGTATGTCAGTGCGTTACCTTTATTCTTTGCCTTTTTATGCACATGCATAGTTTAAATCCAAAGAGTGCAAGCTAGGCTGCACTAAAAATACTGTGACCTTTTGTGCAATACATGTCATGCTGTAGCTCACAGTAGTCTGTGACAAACTCTCTCAGGACCGCATTAAAAAAGGCCATTGTGTAAACGAATCACGGAAAGTCCTGTAAAGTGGTCATTGTGGTTCTTGTGGTTTCATTTTACTTCAGAGATGGCAGATGTTTGTGTGTTGCCAAAAGCAGTGTATAGTATTATAGTGCCATGCTTAGAGCTTTTTTCATTGCTGTATTTTTTTTGCTTTCCACAGCAATTTTTTTTTTTAAATATGCCATTGTACAGTATAGTGTATTTCTAAAGCATTCTGTCAATTGCAGTGTAGAGCATAGCTTTGTAAGAATGCCATGCTTTAAATCATTAAATCAGTGTAGTATGAAAGATATGGGTTTTAATTTTTACAATAAAGATTAAGTGAATATCTGACTGCTGCAGTTCGCCGTTGTAAAATAGATCAGGACACTGGAATTGGTCCATAAAGCTTCCTGTATTGTTGTTACATTCTGTTTGCTTTTACATTGTCTTTCCTTTTATTCTTGTGCCTTTTACTGTAATCCTATTTATTTCTTTTTATTATTCTTTTACCTACAAGCCATGTTAAATGATGCCAAGCATGTACATTTTGTGTTATCCTGTATCATGTATATTTTTAATTAAATAACACTTTTTATATGCAGTTTTTTTACCTAAATGAGATACTGTGGTGTTGTTTTTTTGCTAACCCATACATACAGTGGGGAAAATAATTTTTTGTTTCTTTGCTGATTTTATAAAAGTTTACCTCCTTACAAAGAAATTAACAGTTTTTTATGGTAGGTTCATTTTAACAAAGAAAAACAACATTATATGTAAATTAATTTGTATTTGATTGAGTGGAATAGGTATTTAATTCTATACTAAATTATCAAGAATTCTGACTCCCACACACTCAATTTAGTCCTGTACCTTTACGGAAGAACTTCTATCATCAACTCATGATGTGTATAAAAGACGTCAGTCACAGAATCAACCTCTTCCATTTAAACCTCTCCACCAACATGGGAAAGACCAAAGAGCTGTCAAAGGGCATCAGGGACAAAAAAAAATCATTGGTAGCACACAGAGGTCCCTCTGCTCATGAATGCACATGAATGAACACCTGAATAATTCAGAGAAGGCTTGGGAGAATGTGATGTGTATATTGTGTATAAAGCTTGTGATGAACCAGGTTCAGTGTGCACATTAGTTACAACAGATTTTGCCAAAGCTTTTGATGCTGTCGACCATACAGTAGCAATAAATTGCCTCCTGGATCTTGGAGCGAGACCTAGTCTAATCCCATGGATCAGTAATTTTATGTCTAATCGCCGTCAGAGAGTGCGTTACCATGGATATTTATCCGATTGGGAGTATCCTTCATGTGGAGTTGCCCAAGGAACCATATTGGGACCCATAATCTTCCTAGCACTGATTAACAATGCTGTTCAAGATCAAATTAACCACTGGAAATATGTGGATGACATGACTATGGCCCAAAGGTGGACAACAATGCTGTTCAAGATCAAATTAACCACTGGAAATATGTGGATGACATGACTATGGCCCAAAGGTGGACAGTTCATCAGCCCTGTACTCTCCAGAATACATTAAATGACCTTGGCATCTGGGTTGAGGACCATAAAATGAAACTTAACTAAAAAAAATGTAATGTCTTACATGTCTCCCGTATGAAACATTTGCCAACTTGGCCACCACTTTCTATAGATCATAATATTCTAAACACCTGTGACTCTGTTAAGATCTTAGGAGTAACCATTCAGAGGGACTTAAAATGGGACGGTCAAGTGGACCACATGTTGTCCTTAGCTAATAGAAAGCTTTTTGCTTTTCGCCGGCTAAAGAAATTTGGAGTTCATGATCAAGAACTGGTTACCATCTATTCTGGGTACATACGTCCAGTGTTAGAGTATGCGGTCCCAGTTTGGCATAATTCCTTGACCACTGATCAAATTAAAAAGGTTGGAAAGAGTGCAGAAACGTGTTTGTAAAATCATACTGGGACGAAGGTACGAAGGATATTCTGATGCCCTTTCCTTTCTTGGATTGTGTACACTAGCAGAAAGACGAGTCCAATTGTGCCTTGACTTTGCTAGGAAGCTATATTAGTCTAGCTTTAGAAAATGGCTACCACCGCTCAGGGAGCAGCTGACTGGACACCAGATGAGGAACTCTTCTAAACTGACAAACCCCAGATGCCGAACGGAACAATTCAGGAGAGCACCTATTCCATATATGTGTAGACTTTTAAATGATTATGGATTTTAAAAGGACTTTGTATACCTTTACGAAGTATTTTATTCTTCCTTTCTTTTAATCTTGTATTTTAACTTTAGTAAATATGCTTTGACATTTCAATGTAACAGCAAAATAATTCAGTGTTCCACTATGACAAACCTCTTAGGCTACCTGTAACGATGTTGATAAAGTCAATAAACATAAACATTAAACATGTGGACGGATGAGACCAAAATTTAGCTCTTTGGCATCAGATCAACTGTTTGACTCCAAGAACACCATCCCCACTGTCAAACATGGAGAAGGAAACATTCTGCTTTGGGGCTGTTTCTCTGCTAAGGGTTCAGGAAGACTTCAGCACATGAACAGGGATATGGAGCTCCAGTGCGCGCCTCTCTCTCTCTCTCTCACACACACACACAGTGGGGCAAATAAATATTTGATACACTGACGATTTTTTAAGTTTGCCCAATTACAAAGAACGGAGAGATCTGTCATTTTATTATCATGAGTACACCTCAACTGTGAGAGACAATCTAAAAAAAATTCATTGTATGATTTTTAAATAATTCATTCATTTTATTACATAAAATAAGTATTTGATCACCTACCAACCAGCAAGAATTTTGTCTCTCACAGACCTGTTAGTTTGTCTTAAAGAAGCCAAGTATTTGAAATAAGTATTTGATACAATAGAGAAATATAACTTAATATATGGTACTGAAACCTGTTCACAATTACAGAGGTGAGATGTTTCCTGTAATTCTTGACCAGGTTTGCACACACTGCAGCAGGGATTTTGGCCCACTCCTCCATACAGGTTTTCTCCAGATCTTTCAGATTTTGGGGCTTTTGCTTGGCAACACAGAGTTTAGGCTCCCTACATAGATTTTCTATTGGGTTCAGGTCTGGAGACTGGTTAGGCCACTCCAGGACCTTGAAATGCTTCTTACAGAGCCACTACTTAGTTGCCCTGGCTGTGTGTTTGGGGTCATTGTCATGCTGGAAGACCCAGCCACGACCCATCTTCAGTGCTCTCACTGAAGGAAGGAGGTAGTTGACCAAAATCTCATGATACATGATCCCATCCATCCTCCCCTCAAAATGGTGCAGTCATTCTGTCCCCTTTGCAGAAAAGCAACCACAAACCATGATGTTTTCACTTCATGCTTCACAGTTGGGATGTTGTTCTTGGGATTGTACTTATCCTTCTTCTTCCTAAAAAAAACAGAGCAAATGGAGTTTATACCAAAAACCTGACCTTCTCCGATGCCTTCTCTGAATCATACAGATGGTCTTTAGCAACCTTTAGACAGGCCTGGACATGTGCTGGCTTGAGCAGGGGGATCTTGCACACACTGCAGGATTTTAATCTATGACAGTGTAGCATGTTACTAATGGTAACTGTTGAGACTGTGGTCCCAGCTCTCGACCAGGTCCTCCAGTGTAGTTCTAGGCTAATCCCTTACCTTTTTCAGGATCATTGATACTCCACGAAGCGAGATCTTGCATGTAGCCCCAGTCTGAGGAAGATTGACTGTCATCTTGAATTTCTTCCATTTTCTAATAATTGCACCAACAGTTGTTTGTCAATTGTCCTGTAGCCCATTCCAACTTGTGCAGGTCTACAATTTTGTCCCTAGTGTCCTTAGAGAGCTCTTTAATCTTGCCCTAGTTTACAGGTAATGAGTTCAAACAGGTGCAATTAATACAGGTAATGAGTGTAGGATGGGAGGACTTCTTAAAGACAAACTAGCAAGTCTGTGAGATTAAGAATTCTTGCTGGTTGGTAGGTAATAAAATACTTATTTCATACAATAAAATTATTTTTCATTATTATATTAAGTTACTTCATCACCAAACGAGATAATAACCTCATAAATTTAATCAATTAATAATATATTATAATAATTATGTTAATAACTAAATATAATTTCCAGCACAATGACAAAGAGAAACAATCAGGGACTTCTTTACTATGTTTCACAGATGCCACTTTATAAATGATTGCTTTGAACTATGTTTGGCATTAGCATTTGGAGAACGGCATGCCATGTGTATAAACCTGTTTCTGCTGTAGTACCAGAATCATTAAGATGTTAGAGCACGCATCATCCGGAACCAGTGTATTGTCTCGCGCTGCAGTGGGCTGTTGATTAAAGCTTTTTATTATTATTTATTTTACGTGCCATGTTGTTACACTAATCCAACACTAGAGGTTGCCCTTTACACAAATGATCAGCTTTAGACCAAATTTTTTTTTTCCCGCACCTAAAACACTTGGTACCATCATTTGCTTTCTGGCTTTATAATGATGAAACATCTGACACTTCTAATATTTGTATATACAGCACAACCCATCATATTTACGGTTCGTTTGTTTATTAAGCTTTGTTACATCCGTTGCTCTCTGTGTGTGTGTGTGTGTGTGTGTGTGTGTGTGTGTGTGTGTGTGTGTTTAAGCAATTAAATTGTTAAAGCAATTATAACTGTCATATTTATTCCAGCCTTTATGATTTAAATGGAAGAGGTTGATTCTGTGGTTAGTGTCTTTTATACACATCACGAGTTAATATTAGAAGTTCTTTCTTAAAGGTACAATATTAATTTGAGTATGTGGGAGTCAGAATTCTTGCTAATTTGGCACAGGATCAAATTCTTATTTCACTCAATCAAATACAAAATAATTTATAACCTTTCTTTATTTTTTTATAGATGTTTTTTTTAAATGTTTTCTCTATTTGTTAAAATAAAACTACAATAAAAATTCTAGACTGTTCATTTCTTAGTAAGGGGATAAACTCTCAAAATCAGCAGGGGATAAAATAATTGTTCCCCCCACTGTACTTGTGATTAGTGAATTCTGTAGTTATTGAAAATATTCAAAGAAGATCCAAAAAAGGAAAAGCTTTATTTTAAAAAAAAAAGTAATGCAGGTTGTGGTCAAGTTCTGGTTAAGAATCTGCAATCAATGTTGTATTACAAGATGTCGAGGAAAGCAGTGAAGAAAAGATGAATATTATTTTACAGGATATTAAGATGGGATGGGGCTCAAAAGGGCAGACTTTATGGGGGGACATAAAGCGAGAAGAAGTAATGGGGAGGTGAAACATCAGGTGCGATGGTTGCCTGTGTGTAATTTGTCCATACACTGTATGGACAAATGTTCTTATCTATCTATCTATCTATCTATCTATCTATCTGAAATATTAAAAAACATACATTACAAAATACTTTTTAATGATTATATTAAGCTAATTCATCACCAAATGAGATAATAACTTTATAAATTCAATCAATAATAATATATTATAATAATTATGTTAATAACTAAATATAATTTCCAGCACAATAACAAAGAGGAACAATCAGAGACTTCTTTACTATGTTTCACAGATGCCACTTTATGAATGATTGCTCTGAACTATGTTTGGCATTAGCATTGGGAGAACGGCATGCCATGTGTATAAACCTGTTTCTGCTGTAGTACCAGAATCATTAAGATGTTAGAGCACGCATCATTGGGAACCAGTGTATTGTCTCGCTCTGCAGTGGGCTGTTGATTTAAGCTTTTTATTATTATTTATTTTACGTGCCATGTTGTTACACTAATCCAACACTAGAGGTTGCCCTTTACACAAATGATCAGCTTTAGACCAAATATTTTTTTCCCCGCACCTAAAACACTTGGTACCATCATTTGCTTTCTGGCTTTATAATGACGAAACATCTGACACTTCTAATATTTGTATAGACAGCACAACCCATAATATTAATGGTTTGTTTGTTTATCACGCTTTGTTACATCCGTTGGTGTGTGTGTGGGGGTGATGTTAAAGCAAATGTTCAAGCAATTAAATTGTTAAAGCAATTAAAGCTGCCCTACAAACATTAAAGATAAAACTCGCAGTCAAACTGTCATCATTTCAGCCTTTATAATTTATGTTTTTGTTTTGAAAGAGACTCTAGATAATTATATCAGGCAATGATTAAGGCTCTTTCACTTCAACTCTTTCCACAGCCTTGTAACCACAAGCTATGTTGTAGGTCTTAGCAGGTTTTTGCAGTAGAAAACCACACAGATACAGGGCAAGGGGTTCAGTTAATGTTTGATTGATCTCAGTGACTTTGACTGCCACATGGTTGTTGATGACAGTCTGGCTGTGTTGAATATATTAGAAACATTTCTTAAGAAAGAAAAATCCACTCCTTTTTCCATGGCAATTTCTCTCTCTGCTTCATCTGGCTTTCGTTCTTCAGTGCATCTCTATTGCTTTCTGTTTCATATTACTTACAGAAGTTGATTGTCAATGAGGCATATGATGGCCAATAGCACTGCAATACTTATAGGTTCATAATTTATCAATGAATGTATTTATGGCTTATAGAAAAAGCATAATTTCAGAAAATTTTTAGAATTTGCCAGCCACTTAGTGGCATTCCAAGAAGTGAGTAGGACATGCATTTATTTCTCTCAACCCCCTTGATTGTTAATTCTGGACTGCAATCCACGAAAATTAGATTAATTCAGGAAACCATATATCCAAAAACAAAATGCACCTTTATTTGTATACCATTTGTAACAATGGACATTTATCTGTGTAAAGCTGCTTTGAAATGATGTCCATTGTAAACAAAAGCGCTATACAAATAAAATTGAATTGAACATTCTCCCAAAGCTACTTTACAGAAATAAATAGATTACAAATATACTTTTCAGAAAAGTTTAATTTGTCGGTATAAGGTATTCCTAATGAATGAGTCAACAGTTGCAAGGAAAAACTCCCTGAGATGGTATAAGGAAGAAACTTTCAGAGGAACCAGCCTCAAAAGGGAACCAATCCTCATCTGGGTGACATGGAATGTCTATTCATTATAGTTCCATCCTTGAAACTGTAACTGATTCTCAAATTGAGACTCAACTGTAAACCTGTTCATGATGATTGCAGTCCTAAGGCATTGTAGAAAGAATGCTGTGTGGGTGCAGTCAATAAACTTCATATCTTCACTAAGTGACTGACTTCCTTTTTGATGTACTACAGGAATCATTAAGAATCATACAGGAATCGTTCTCTTCAATTGAAGAACACTTTGTACAGCTAAGGAGGGTTCCAAATAAACAACCTAAAGATCTGTGAAATTACCGAAAAACTCAAGAACTATAAGAATAGACCTGGATTGTAATAATAGAAACAGTTTGCTACAATGCCTCAGGACTCCATTTTGCCTGATGTTCTGCATTTAAGTGCTAACAATCAACTAACAATGATGGAACTGTAATTATTGGACATCCAATGCCAACCAGATAAGGATGAGTTCCATTTTTACTCCGATTTCTGTCAAGATTTCAACCTGATAGCATCTCAGCCAGCGTTTTCCTTGCCACTGTCACCACTGAATCAATCATTAGGCATAAACCTATATGAACATAAACATATAAACATATCCTATAACCTATTTATATTTGTAAAGCTGAATGGGGACAATGTCTATTGTTCAAACGTATTTGCTAAACAAATAAACCTGAATTGAACTGAATTGAATAAGTTGTCAGAGCACTTGTAGACAATGTATTCTTACATTTGTACATGTTCCACAGGCTACTGAAATTGGTGCTAACCTGCTACTTACCTGCTCTGCCACTAGAGGTTGCTCTTTATACAAACCATCAATTACCAGTTTATCAAGTTCTTTTTTAATCATCCACCAAAACACCTGATGGATCTGCTTTACACCTATAAGGACTAGATATTTTATTAATATCATATGATGAAAAGTGCTGACATTGCCATGCCCATGAAGAATGAATGCATCCATCACTGAACAGTACACCTTCAACAATGACCAAACTATAATAAATAGACATTTGGTGCCACCCAGATGTAGATGGTTTTACTCTTGAGTCTGGTTCCTGTCAAGCTCTCTTCCTCATTCCATCTCAGGGAGTTTTTCTTTGCGACGTTCATTAGGTACATCCCAATTTGAGCTCTTTTCTCTGTAAAGTTACTTTGGGACAATATATTGTTAACACCCAATGGTCTGTTTTATAGGCTCCTGACTTGGTCCTCACCAAGATAATACACTTAATCTGTGGTCTAATTCGCCTTTAAAGGCTTGATGGGAACCCAAAAGTATGTTTTTGTACCTTAAATATGGTTTCATGTGATAAGATTTGTAAACATCATGTCGATCGACGGCGTTTTCCAGTTTCATCTTGTTTTGATTTCAGAAGCAGACGTACACCAAATCCCAAATGGCATTTAAGGAGCCCTAGATGGGACAAAACACGAACCCTTACGTAGGGCTCCTCTATGTCCAATAGAAAGGCGCTAGAAGTCCAGCCAATGGTAGAGTGGAGTGCGCAAGGGGAACTCAGGTGGGCGCGAGGTTTGCACTAGAGTTGTCGTGCGTCCCGGGGAACGCGGTTGCGTGCCACCCCGCGGTGGAGTCGCGTGCGTCCGATGCATGGCATGACTCCTCGAGTTGGGCACGCGTGTGCGCTCAGATGGGTGAAAGAAGGACGTGTCGGTGGTGACTGAGAGGACTGGAGGGAGTGTGCGTACGTGTGCCTTTTGTGTTTGTTAGTTCGTTCGAGCAGCCGGTTATGGAAATGAGCGTCCGCAATTCGCATCTGGATGGCAAAGCGGACGGGCTCGGGGACCGCAACGGCGACACGATGGACATCACGGTGTCGCTCTCGCACCCTGGCAAGCGAATGAGCCCGATCGAGGGCGGCAGTCTGTACCGCCTCAGAGACCGAAAGTTCCTGCTGGAGGACAAGCGGCGGCTTTGCGCGTGCGCCCTCGGTGCCGCTCTCCTGGGCATTCTGCTCATGATACTGCACGCCGAGCTCTGTCCCGCCGTTTACATGCCGGTGAGTGAGCGTGAAGTGGGGGTCCACCATGAGATGCAGGAGTGTGGGGGGGCTCATAGAGGGGTTGGGGTTTTGGGAGTGGGGGTGTCTTCTCTATTTACAGTCTCAGCATGTCACCAGATATATTTTTTCAGCAATATGGAACTGATTAGGATCAGAGATAACTATAAAAGGATAAAAAATAAAAAAAATTACAAGTAGGGAAATGATGGTTTGTATAATCTCAAGTGGAAGACCATTAAAGTAGCAGGTTGGCACCAAACTGAGAATGTGCCAATGTAACAGTGCATTGACTTTAAGGGATACCTGCACTGACATATTTAATCCAGTTCAGGGTTATTTATATAGCGCTTTTAACAATGGATATTGTCCCAAGTTTAGTGCCTTTAAGATGATCAATTATATTATGTATCCCTGATGAGTGAGCCAGTTGCCAAGGGGGGAACCTAAACAGGAACCAGACTCGAAAGAGAACCCGTCCTCATTTGGGTGCCATTAAATATCGATTTGTTATATTTCCATCATTGTCGAGGTGTACTGTTCAGTGATGGGCGCATAAATGCAGAACTGCTCATGCGAAATGAACTCCTAAGCCATTGTAGAGACTGTTTAGATTAATTACAGTCCAAATCCATCCTTATAGTTCCTCAGTTCTAATCGTCACGGATCTGCATGGTTAATTAGCATCAGACTTCTAACTTAAAATGGCAACACCAAAACCACTTGTGGGGACAGTCTATGAGGACAGACCTGGATTGTGGTAATTAATAGAAAGAGTCTACTACTGCAGGGACAAAAGGCTGTTCAACAAACATTCATATTTATAAAGTTATCATTTACTATTCCATACTTTTGAATTTATGCTGAAATACCAGCGATTCTTTTAAAGTTTTGTTGTTTGACAGGTGTAAATAGGTCACTGTTCCTTTGATTTATGGCGGTCAAAAAACTGCAACCATGCAGCAACTTGCCCTAGAAAATCATCAATCTACAGCGAAGCGTAAGTGCTGGCACTGTGTCGATGATGTGCCGAACAATTTCTACATTAAGATTATGAGTATAAAGACTGTTACAGTTAAAAGAAGTTAAACTGGGTTAGGGGATTAGGGGTAAAGGGAGAATTATAAAGTGGATAAAATCCATACATTACAAATTACAAGTAAAATACTTGCCTACTTGAATGCTTGGGGTAAAACTATTTCATTTAATTAATTCATCAGTTCAATCTTTTAAGGCCTTTATATAATTTGTGTATCAATTTTTTTTTATCTTAATGTGCTGGAAATTTAGCTAAACATCGATATGTTTAAAACTGCTGAAAACAAGGTGCATGCTCTATAACAACGTTGTAAATTTTCCAGTTTCAATAGCTTGAATAATCTTATTATTTACTAAAATAGTTTGCTGCAAAATTTATATTTGATAACCTATTATTTACATAATTAAGATTGAAGCTGTCATGATAATTGTCAGATTACCAATGAAATCTAAAGCAATGGATTTTCTCTGCATCTGATTCAGGACAGTTTACAGGATTTTCTAGAAAACACAAAGATGACCAATGACAGTGTAAGGATTTCATATAAGAGTTCAGGATTCAAATGTAAAAAAAAAAATGTGGCTGAAATCAAAAGTAAGACAAAACCCTACTTTGCTATGATGAGCAATTACTTTCTCAGACAGGCTCAGGTCCAATAAGACCATAGCAGATTCCAAAGCGAATCGACAGTCTTGAACATGTAAAGTACTCTGCTGTCTATAGTGGCAAGCACCGAGCAGGGACTGACTCAGGAAACCAGATATCTGTGTGCTACCGAATGTGTGTAAACCTTATCCTTGAGTTCACCTGATGAGGAATCAATAAAGAGTCACACATTAATAATTGCAATACATTACAAATTGTAAATATGAAAAATAAATGAAAATTGCAATAATTACTATGTTTTGAAATGATTCTATCGTGTACATGAGGTCTGGAATATCATTCTGCATTTTGAGTATGAACTGGTATTAACTGGGACAACAAAACAAAAAACAACCAACCAACTAGAAAATTGTGTAAAAAAATAGTTAGATGTTATGATTACAAAACCCAAAAAAAAAAATTATTGCAAGTCCTTGCACTAAATTGTTTATCTCCAGCAAGAGGGTTTTTTGCAAAGTATTATGGGAAATGACATGCAAAGAAGTCACTGTCGCATATGTGTATTTCGAGAAAACTATGCTGTCTTAGCCTTTCCTACATATATGATGTATTATGTATACTCTTATGTATGTGTAGATAAAAATATACAATATGCATATATATATATGTATAATTACAATATACCTATATATATATGCATGATATAATTTATCTACACTTATGCATGTGTCCTTAATTTATTAAATCGATTGAACCTGAAGTGACACTGAACAAAACTCAGGCTCAGAGGTACAAACAGAATGTTGCAAGCTTTCCCTATGCAATTATAAGAACTACACTTGTGATTTTGCACATCTTTGAGACAGCTGCTATTGCTTTTTTGCACAAAACATTTTGTTCAATTACAAGTTTTACTCCTGTACTCAGCTCTCTTTTACACACCGCACTGTGTATTATACAGCAGGTTTACTGGTGGCGCTATTTTGTGTTTTGTGTATTTGTCCTACACTGTCTTGTGCATTGTCATGTCTTGCACTGTTTGCACCAGGTTGCACACGATGCACTTTATGTGGTGAGGACACTTACTAGTCCTCAGCTCAGTGTTTTTTGTTATGTAGCTTTATGTTGTTTAATGTAGCACCAGGGTTTTGGAGAAACTCTGTCTCATTTCACTGTGTACTGCGTCAGCTATATATGGTTACAATAAAAGCTTCTTGACTTCTTGACTGACTGAATGAACTACCTTTACATTTCCACACACTTTTAAAGGACACTGGGCTTCCATATAGGCATGTATGTCCTTTTAGAAAAACTGTTCTTGAAGAGCGTGAGATAATCTGCAAGCCTGTGATTATTTCTCAATTGCGAATGCTGCTGCTTTCTAGGCTTTAAAACTGGATCTTAGCGTTTATTTCGGTCCATGCTAACTTGATGAGCGACTTTTAATTGTGCTCTCGCGTTTCAAATTCTTCAGCATTCTCATACGCCGAACAGACATATTTCTCCTAAGATCAACAGCTAATCAGGGTTTGCATGAGATTGCCTATATATTCCAGTAATTATATTTTTGTGGAAGAATGACCAAATGATTTCAAAACATCTTAGGCGGCATAGATCAAGTACACCCCCAGATTCTAAACTCATCCTTGGGCTGCGACCAACTTGAACTTTCTCCTGGAAAATGATTTTTTCAAAGTTCACATAGTCTACATTCAGCCTCTGTCTTTATGACGGACGATCATATCACGTCTTTTCCGCATCATTTAATGCAGAATTAGGGCTTGTTTGAATAATGAATTCAAGGGTTGACCTTCAGATGATGATTTTCAGGTGTTGTCCTCTCCACCACATACCATGCTAATTGGAGCGGCTGAAGCGGCGCTTGTTCTCCTGGAAACCCATTTATGCAGGAAAACTGACTATTTATGGTTGTTTTTCCACATTTCGCCTTCCCCTTTTGCACTCCTTCAACCGCCTGTGGTCATATTGCATCTTTCCACATCATTTACTGTATAATTGGCACCTGGTTGAATCATGAGAATTTGTGGAAAGACCTTCAGTGAGTCAGCAGGTACAGCACAAAACTTCAGGTCTGACTTTTCACTGTGACGATCAAAGTGGCAGCAAAACATCTTAATCTTTGAGCCTGTATGGCGTAACATTCATGTATGTTTACTATTCTAACTGGGACATCAGCTTTGGAAACAGAGTGGTTAGGATCTGTTCTACATTTACATCTTTGGCATTTTGGGAGACACGTCTTTTTCTATTTATACAACTGAGCAGTTGAGGGGTAAGGGGGCGTGCTCAGGAGTCTAGCAGTGACAGGCCAGTGGTGCCAGTAGTCCAATGTCTTAAATCCTGAACCACCACTGTCCCCACAAAAAACTTTCATGGTGAACGCCTTAAACAATGTGTGTAATTGTAGATGTGATGAAATTCTGTAAGCAGATGTTTACTTAGCATGTTTAAATGGACTCCTCAATGTCAACACTGTTCTTTTAAGTTTTTATAGGAGGAAAAAGAGAGTAAACAGTGAATGACTTCTGAGCTGGTTCGATATAAGTTGTTGGATTAGTAAGTAAGCTCTTTAATAATCAAAAATAGGTGGCAAGATGCTGTTAAATATAACTAAAACAAAACCCTGTTATACAAGCATAAGCACCGTGCCCCATAATGTGTTTCTCTTTGCTTATCAGGTGCCTGTACAGTGCAGTGTATTTTGATGCAGTGCACCACTGGCGTTATTAGAAACACTGTAACACAGAATATGTGTGTAAAATGTAATAAAATAAAGCGAATGGTTATAGAGTTAGAAATGTCATGTTTAGCATCTACTAGCTGTTTTATTTGAATGTCTTTGTCTATGAAACACCAGCATTTGGAGCACACCCAGTGTGCTTATAGCAAGCTGATAAGTTATCTGTGTCTGTCTGCTGTAAAAAAAAAACTATATATATATATATAAATATATATATAAGTTATAAAGCATATTCCCTGATTACTTATGTATTAGCACCGATGTTGAACATCATTTAAGATGACGTGAAATGAAACACGTTTTTCCCAAAGGTCAAAGCTGAGCTCAAGTTAACTTTGTTATTTGGACATTTTGTTTTGTCATAACTATTCCTATGAATAGTTCAAAAGCATTTTGGAAGACTGCAACGTAGCTAAAATATCAAATCAAAGCGTGTGCATAAATGTTCTATAAAAGCAGTCATGGCAGTCGCTCCATCTGGAACATAAAAGATTGCTTAAATATGTTATTGTTTCTATAGTAACAACTAATTCACCAGCATTGGCGTGGCAGATGTGCCACAATAATTATGAGGCTAATAATAGACACATTGATACAAAACATCCAGTTGTTTCACAAAGAAAGGTAATCTGTAATCATTTCTGTAAGGAAAAGTTTACGGAAAGTTCTATGTCAAGAATCAATGCATTTTCTGAAAATGGAAACCTCAACAATTGCTTCCTCCATTTAGGATGTTTTGCACTGCAATGTTGTTTCCTGTCCTCTTTAGACAGCAACACAGTCCAAATGCTAGCATTACTGGGCCTTGACACTGAAGTATTGTTTTACATGTAATCTCACCATAAAAGACATCATAGCAAAGCTTTGCCAGCTAACTAGAAAATAGCTTTAAAGCAGTTAGCATTTGTTAGTTGTTCACTGAGCACTGTTTGTCATTGTGTTATAAATCTAATGTTATTGGGTTTTTTTTGTGAAGCACAGCACTAATATATGTTTCCTTAAAATTACAAATATTGATTACCTAACATCCTAATATCCCCATATATATATATATATATATATATATATATAAAATGGTCATCTGATCATGAGATTTGTGTGTGTTTTTTGAACATCCCATTTCACATTCAGTTGCCGTTTGTTATATTAATCTCCACATTCCACATCTTCACAATAACTTGGAGTGTGCTTGTAGAGAATTTAGCTTGTTTACCCACATGGGTGTTAGTAAAGTTAAGTACTGATGTAAAGTGAGGAAGCCTGACTGCGGTCAGTGTTCCAATTCTTCCAAAAGGTGTTCAATAGATCTTTCACTTAAGATCTTCCACTCTGACCCATGTAAAGCTTACGTTAATTGAGCTGGCTTTGTGCACAGGAGCATTATAACGCTGTAACAGGTTTGGGTCTCCTGGTTCATGTGAAGTGAAAACTTAATGCTAACGCATTCAGAGACATCCTATGCAGTTGCCTCCAAGTTTGTGGTAGTTTGTAGGGAGACAATTATATGGAACAGAATGAGCATTATTCCTGCAAATGTTTAAAGAATGTATTAAAAAATATGAACCTGAACCTAATATTGAGGGTCTTTTTTGTCCCCAATCTAAATAATTACCAGGGCATATACAGTATATACACTTGCTGATTGTATAGTAAGGAAAAAAGCATATCGCTACCTAACCCGGATCTGTGACAATAGCAGAAAGCAAAATCAGATTCCACTTCTGTAATTTGGCAACGATTTGCCATCTTGCTGCTTAGTTCTGTTTTAGTTTTTTTTTACACTTTTCTTCGTAGCCTACAGGATGTTGTGCGTGAACAACGCAGGAGGTCAGCAGTTTCTGAAATACAGTCTGGCACCACTGAACAAATGCTTTTAGGTGTAGTCACTGTACTCTCTCTGAGATTTGTTGTCCAGGTTCTTAAATTGTTAAATGAATCCATTAATACTTCCATTTACATCACCACTAGTTACTCATAATTGATGATTGCATAGTTGCACATTATTTCACAGCAACATACACACAAACAAACACAGTAATTGTAAAAGAATGGAAAACTGTTTTGCTGATAATGAGTTTAGTGGAGTTTTCTTTACTCCAGCATGGCACATCTTGGATTAAGGCATTAGTCATTTTCAACTCATTGACTATAAAGCTAAAATTGTATCTGCAAATGAAAATTTATGTCAAAGATTGTCATGCAAGGTTAGATGGCTGCAAGTGCAAATAAAGAAACAGTTTATTCAGATAAACACCAAGGCAAGCAATCAAAAAACGAAACAAACTGAAAAATGGGAACCCCGCCTAGGTCAGGCGAGTACTTGAACTAGACTGTAAGAAAGACAAAAAAAAAAAAACGAGACATGATAACTGGAAAATCTAAACAATAAAAAAACGGCTAATAACTGAATGCAATAATTTGTGGACACTAAATGAAAACACAAGGGTGTATACATAGCACAGAAATAACCAGGTCATGGAAGGAGGTGAAACCATCGTCTCCAGGCATGAGCAGGTCATTGGAGGCCACCTCATTGACCTCAGGTATGAGCAGTTTTCGGGAGGCCGCCTCATCGGCTTTATGCAAGGACAAGGGTGCTTCGGCATTGACAAAACTTTTGTGGCCACTCCTTTCGCCTCGGGCATGGACAGGTCTTAAAGACAGCGTTGTAGGTCTTCAGGCATGAGCAGGTCTTGGGAGGTCACCTTATCGGCCGCATGGGTAAACTTAGCAGCAGAGGCCTACATGTTGACAAGTTGAAGCTTCTTGTTGAAACAAAAGGGAGCTAAGGTTGCCAGGTTAACATCAGGGTAGAGCTCTATGTGAAAGACTGGGTTGAGCACGGTGGCTGAGATCATCAGGTTGACCTCAGGCCAGTGCTTGTCATTGGTGGCTGTATGTCAAGCTCAGGGGTGAGTTCTACAGAATTGGTTTCTACGTAAATGTTACATTACACTTTTCTATAATGAATATTTTTACATTATAATGTGATTTTGATGATTTTAATACAAATACAAACAAATCTATAAATGTACAGATAATGAAACTTATTTTCATTGAAAAATCCTCCCTTAGCATCCATAACAGCCTTACATACTCTTGGCATCTGGACAGTTGATTTCTCCAAACATTCAGGTGAAATACTTTGCCAATCCTCTTGTCAAACTTGCCAAAGTTGTGAACTCGACCTTGTGATTCAGTTAATCCCAGAGCAGTTCGAAGGATTTAGGTGTGGTGACTGGGCAGGTCATTCCTTGATGGATAAGACTCAAGCCGAGCTAAATACATTTACAGAGCTTAGACATACAGTATGCTTCAGGTCATTGTCTTGCTGTATGGTGAAGTCGGTGCCAATTAGCTGCAGTCCAGCAGAACTGCATTGTGTTAAAGAATGAGCCATGTTGGTTCACTATTTAACCAACATGTATATAATGAATTATCATGTTCTCCAAATATAAACAGAAATTTGTCATGTGGAACATCAAATAGCTTTATCCATTTCATCCACAATTTACTGTTCTTGCCTAAGGTGACCCTTGGCAGTTAAAATTACCTAGTAATTTTAAAATTACCTAGTAATTACCTAATTACCAAAAATAACATGGATGTATGTCTCAACAATGATCCAAACTTTTGACAGGCAAAACTCTGTTTCACCTTGTGTGTTATAAATATGGCAACTCATAAGGTCTTTGCTTTGCAGAAAATAAACAGCATATTGGAAGTTAAAGCTGCTTAATCGGCAGCACTCACATATACATGATAGCATGATCTCGTCTTGCACTATCTTGAACCCTAAATTCCAAACATGCACTTGAAGTGTGATGAATAACATGCCACTAGGATCATTCTATAAATACAGGGGCTAAAAATCATATGAATGTATCAGATGAATATTGACATATTGACAGTATTGGTACTGACTGCAAATCTGTGCATGCACACAATATATAGCTAAAAGTTTGTGGACACATACTCATCAAAGTATTATGTGTTTTTTGACCATCTGATTTCAGATTCCATTTTGCTGTCATAATCACCTTTCAGGGAAAACTTTCCATTAGGTTTGACGTGTGACTCATTCAGCTATAAGATCGTTAGTGAGATCAGGTACTGCTGGTGATCAGGGTCAGTGTTCCATTCCAATGGTGTTTAGTAGGTTTGGATCAGGGGTGTGATGGTCAGGTGTCCACAAACCATAATGTGTATGAATATAGTAATATTTTTGGATACATTCAGAATGAGGAACTAAAATCTTAATACATTTGGATAGCATCTCAATACATTAGAATATCATTAAAAAGGTGATTAATTTTAATAATTCAATACAAAAATGAAACTCGTATTTAAATTTTTATTTTTTTATTGGTTTTAAACAATATGCTAATTTTCTGAGATACTGAATTTTGGGGTTTTATTAGCTGTAAGCCATAATCATTAAAATTGTAAGAAATAAACACTTGAAATAATTTAGTTTCTGTGTGATGCATCTATATAATGAGTTTCACTTTTTTTCTATTGAATTACTAAAATAAATCAACTTTTTAATAATATTCTAATTTATAACGATGCAACCGTATATGATGCTGTTATTATTAAAACATAATTTTTTATTATAAGGCTGATGCGATTTATCTGAGGCCAATGCATAGCCAACGATGCGATACATTAAAGATACATATGAAGCAGTTATCAATGTGATGCGATACAATTCACCCCTATTACGATGCAGTGGGATCCGATTTCCATTTGATTCAACACAAATCGATTCAATGCATTACGATGCAATGGACAAAATATGGTGCTATGCAATTAAATATGGTACAGACTTCTAAGACATGGCCCCTTCCACAAACAGGCCTTTGCAGTGCAAGGAAGATGTAGCTCTACCTCTGCCATGTTAATCTGTATTTTATGTGACTTTCAGTACAAGCCTCGGTCTCTGTAGTGTTGTGATATGTCATATTTACGTAGCAGCAGTGGTGCTGAGAGAACACGCTTGAGAAACAGTTTAGCGGAGAGAAAAAAGATACAGAATCTACACTGAATAATATTGGTCACAAATGGTAAAAACAATGCATCGCCATACAAATGCTAACTTGTATCCGATGCACACTTTTTTGAATCAATGCATCAGATGCGAATCGGTGAATCCTAAAATGCCTAGTTTATATAACTAAAGTTGTAAAATCCTCTCCCATACTCTACATCTTTTTTTAATGTACAATTGAAAATTCGTACTCTTTAATGAGCATTAAACTTTTAGGTACAATTCTATTCTTAACATAAAAAAACAATATTTGGGTGGTTTTATTATTTCCTCATTTTTTAAGTTTGAGTGATACTGATAAGGAACAACATTATAAAGCAGAATTATCAAAGCTTTTACATCATGTACAGTACGATCGCAAAAAGAAAACGATCACGATTGTTGAATTGAACTGAGACAGATTTTGCCAGCTGATGACTAACATCTTCAGTTTGTTCTTTTTGTAATATATTAGCAATGCTTTAAAGGGTAAATTATGTCCAGTACCATGGATTTAGCTCATTATAACAATATCTAGTGTGTCACTCACTCATTAAGTTCTTCCATTTCATGAGAGTTAATGATGCTATTTTTGAATGTACAACCCAGGCAACTTTTCCAGGAATGTTCCTTCCACTGGTCAGCTTATGGCTGCAGTAATGGTTGCAAATGTGTTTGAAACTAATCATCCAGCATATAAGTTAATGACAAGCCAACCAAGGAAAGAACATGCAAAAAAGTCACCTGGGTGATACCATGACAGCATGACATCAATAAACGTAGTTGTTTGAGCAGACAAGTACTGCATTATAAAAAAAAACATAAAACCTTTTACATTTTATCAGTCCAATTCCAATTTCAGAATTTTAGGTAAATTTGGCTTTAGCATTACTTTTACTAGGTCTAACAAATGCTATCTTCACAATTCGACAAATAGGCCATCACAATTTCTCACCGTCCTACAAGTTTTATTTCAAATGTAATTTCCAAAACCTGTAGTAGTTTATAACGATGGTGTAAATAACAAACGTATGCTTTTATGAACTGTGCTGTCTGCCATTTTTAGTGCCAGGACTGGTGCATTGAACCTGTACATACATGTACATTATTAACAACCTCAGCATAAAAAAAATCCTCCAGACATTTTTTAATTAGCTTTTATTTATCGCATTCTTCATTTTGATACTTTAGGCTGTATGATGATGGTAAATGTAAATGTATTTTGGATTTCCAGTAAATGTGTTTGAATTGAGCCTACATGTATTTTTTGTAAATCTGTACCACTCTAGTAGGAATATAAGTAAGATATAGTTGTAGCTGTCCCTCTTGTGATCTGGGAAGGGCTTAGGCAAGTCTGTTGGGTTGCGGTGGTGTTTGGAGGAAGTATTAGCGTGTTTTACTTTGTTGACAGTGGTGGCTTTTATTAACGCAGAGCAGGCATTGTCTAGCAGTGGCTTTAGCCACACAGTCCACATATGTGGTCATGTCCCACATATGTGTACATTAGGACAATATACTGTTGAAATATTATTTTATGGTAAGAAAATATATCAAATAGAATGTATTCTATTAATTAAAGTCCAGATAATTAGGCTTTTATTAAATCTGTTTTAAGGACATATGATTTGAGTATTGAAAAATAGATGCAAACACCTTATATTTTTTTATAATAATGCTAAAATAAAATATTATAAATATAGATAAAAAAAAAAAAAAATTATAATACAGGGCTAATGCCTCAACCATGCTCATTATGTGCTTGTTCTAATGATATGTTTTTATCTTTCTCCTGTGTTCTTTCCCCAAGGGCTCCATCTATGCCCTCTGTATAAACTGCCTCATCAGTTTCTCCACTGGCTGTCTGCTAATCCTAATCATTGCCTTCCATTATAAAGACATTCGGGTGAGTTCTTCCATGTCTCTTAACTCTTTTGTGAGAAACATGCAGTGAATCCTTGAAAAAAATCTTTATTGTGACACTAAGATACTTCTTTTTTGCTATAGTACTTTTAGCCTAATGTACTCCAAGCCTGCAAAAGAGAAATAATGCTGTGAAGATTTTCATTACCAGTAGGATTTCCGTTAATCTGAAAACAAAAATCAAATGTACCTTTCCACCAACACAAAAGTTCATGTGGCATTTCCTGTTGAAAGAAGAATCTTGTTGGGTGACAGCATCAAGAATTTTTAAAGGGCTTGTATATTGCATTTTTATATCTGTGCATTCATTCCAAGGTTGTTGCTTATGAATATCAGTGTAGAGATATTAATGCAAGTCACTGAGGCACATTGGTGCCTTGATGAGCTGGTGTTTTATTTTTGTCAGTGGGGTAATCATAGTCAGTGGACACAGCAGTTCAGATGTAAATGATATTATAACATAATACTTCAGACCGTCTCACAAAGTCTGTTATTGACTCACACTTCTATTACTATTTGAGGCACATGGGTTACTGGGAGAAACCTTCTCTTTTTTTGCATAGTATTTTTTTCACTAAGAGTTTTAACAAGAGTCCAATAAATTGTATGGGTTTTTTTTTAAGTTGAAATATAAAATATAAAATGTTTTTTACTTATGTTAATAGAAGTAGTAGCAGAAAAAGCTAATATTGCATGGGAACTTGCACAAATATCTGTTACTTTAAAAAAATTATTATGGTGCTCTCAGCATCAATGATGCATATACATGTATGTGCATGAGACTTTCCTGGCAGTTTATATTACATTCAAATGCTTTCGTGGTTTTGAAGTTCATTGATTTTACGTTAAAAAGGAGCCACCTTTTGTTAATGAATATGGACTGATTGCTATATTTCAATGCATTAACCAAACAATACAAATTTGTATTCATTCAAGTACAAATAAAATGAAAATTAATCAGTTAAAAAAAGAAACTGAGTACTAAAGAAAGGGGTCAATGGTTAAGGCCTTCAGCCTTTAACTTGAAAGCATTCTTGTCAATGTATGATCAAAAAGTATAGGAAATGGCACTAATGAGTCCCAATCCAATATGTAATTCAGGTGCAATGGCCTTCAGGTGCATGAAGGTAAATCACATTAGACCTTCTGTAGTTAATTTAAAAATAACAAAGCGGTCACTTAGAGGTTAACTGTTTTACCATGACTGTGTAATTTAGAATGTCATTATCATGAGAAAGTGATCTGTGTGTGCAGCCCCGAGATAAGCAAGTAAGTAGTGGTGCTCTTTATCTGATATATTGTTACTGTGTATACGTGTAATTGCACAGGCCTCGACAGAACAACCCACTGCTGTATAGAATTAACATTTGTATAATCTTCTCTATATTTATTAAGCAGTGTCCAGTAGATATGTTATTGTTGCTATACAAGAGGCCACATTGTAAAAGAAAGAAAGAAATAATAATAAAAACATAAAAAGGTATAATAATAATAATAATAATAGTCATAAATTTCTGCTTCATTTGAAATTACATGGAAAAATACATGTTGTGTCTGATGAAGCAGACCAAGACATAAGCTTTTTCCAGATGACATTTACTCCCCACCTGATATTTGGTTCCCACAGTACTCATTTAATATTTGAAGAGAGTCCAAGATTTCAGGAATGAGTTCTATAAATTTTGTCTTGGCTAG
>MU551646.1:5947083-6009685 GCA_024362625.1 Silurus asotus | reverse complement strand
ATATATATATATATATATACTGTGAGCGAGCGAATCATCCTTAATATTTGCAAACCGTTAAGTGCATTCTTAAAACAAATTATACAAACAGCACAAAACATTAGATTTCTTGCAAAAGCGTTAACTTTTCTCAAATTCCTTGGTTCCCTTTCAGGAATTCGAGCTGCGTCGAAACGCTGCGGGAACGCGCCCGAGTGTTCACGCTCTGAAGTAACTTGTGTAATCAGTCAAAAATTGGACGCTGGCAGGGTGATGTCATGACCAGAAAGTATAAAACACACATGAAGTGAAGCAGCGCCAGCTTCTGTTTGTTCATAAAGCACTCTGTGTGTTGTGTTGTCTGTCAATCGTTTGTCTCAAAAAAATGTAAAAGAAAAATTTTAAACTTGTGTGTGCCTTGATTGGGAGCGGAGCACACTAAGTCGGTTCTCGAGGGAGCCGACTGCGCTTATTGTGCTCGCATGTATTTGCGCTCCTGCTTGGCAAATTTTTGAGGAGGGTGCCCTAACTCTTTGCAGCTCTGGCCCTGCTTTTGCCGAGGCAGAGTGTCGTGCCAGCTCTTGGGGTTCGCAAATGGACCTTGGAGAGGGTTTCGAGATGGGCTTGGCCCTATTTCCAACCTCACCTGCTCGGTCCAGCGCTCGCTGACAGGCTTCGAAAGCACACCTTTTGGTAGATTCTTCCTCCTACAATGAGCGCATGCAGCTCCGCCTCACTTCCTCCGAGGAGGGTTTCGCTCTCTGCAAAACCAAAGTTGAGCTTATGGAGGTTGTGACACGTGTCATTACCAAGCTCGATATAACTTGGCCAGCTCATGAGCAGAAATAACCTGGATGAGCGCTTTCTGACACCCGTGTTGCACCTCCTACTGGTAGCTCCAAGGTGGCCATGCAAATAATGGTTTGCAGACCTGTTAGCTCCCCTCAAGCACCCTACATGGGATCTCCTTTTCCAGGTCGGGAGCGCCATTTTTTACCCCAGCCCGGAGTTGTGGAGGCTGTGGCTGTAGCCTCTGAGGGGGCACAGCTCAGAGGTTCTGGTCTTTTCACCGAGGTGGTAGAGACCATTCTCCACTCTAGAGTTTCCTCCACAAGGAGGTCGTATGCCACTAGGTGGTGACCACCACCAGCTTGATCCAGTCCACTGCTCGATTGGCTCAGTGCTGGATTTCCTTTTAGGGGCAGTTCACCAAGGGGTTGGCTCCATCCAGCCTGAAAGTCTACGCGTCCAGCATTTTGTCTTATCAGACTCCCTTAGCAGAGACCCTCTGGTAGCGCGTTTTCTTCGCAGCACCAGTCTCTGGTACAACCTAGAGTGCCTAGGTGGGACCAGGCTGTCGTTTCAGGGGCTCTGTTTGAGCC
This sequence comes from Silurus asotus, assembly GCA_024362625.1. NCBI lineage: Eukaryota > Metazoa > Chordata > Actinopteri > Siluriformes > Siluridae > Silurus > Silurus asotus. The sequence goes on along the minus strand of MU551646.1, from coordinate 6,008,324 downwards.
CCCCTTCGAGCCTCTAGCCAAGGCCTCTTGGAGGCACCTTTCCATCAAGACCTCGTTTTTTTTGGCCATCTGCTCTATCAAGAGAGTAGGGGACTTGTCCCTTTCGGTGGCCTCTTTCCTGAAGTTGACCTCAGGTATGGCCAGTGCCTTTCTGTACCCGCAAACAGGTTACATCCCCAAGCTGCCCTTGGTTGTCCCACGACCCGTAAGGTTACAGGCATTCTATTCTCCTCCATTTCCGGCCCTAGACCTAAAAAAAAAGTGACCCATACGCTCACTGGACCCTACGTCCACAGGACAGGTCCTTGGAGGAAGACTGATCAGCTGCTTGTCTGCTATGGCCCTCCCAGGAGAGGCCTCTCTGCTCAAAAGCAGACTCTAAGCAGGTGGATCATTGATGCCATCACACCATCCTACGAGTCCTCTGGTCTCACCGTTCTTTTTTGGGGTCAGAGCTCACTTCACCCGGAGTGTGGCTGCCTCAAACGCTTGGTCCTCTGGAGTACCCCTACAAGACATTTGTAACACTGCGGGTTGGTCCACCCCGCTGACCTTTGTGTGGTTCTATAACCTGGACCGCAGTGCCACTCCTGTCCTCCTCTAGTTGTGGTTGAACATACACACTATGCAGGGACTGGTTTCGTTTTCGACGCAGCTCGAGTTCCTGAACGAAAACACTTCATGTGCGTTTTATACTTCCTGGTCATGGTGTCACCCCACCAATGATGGCCAACGTCTAATTTTTGACTGATTACACACATTATTTCAGAGCGTGAACACTCGGGCGTGTTCCCGAAACGTTTCGACACAGCGTCTTGTTCCCTCAGGGAACAAGGGTTACATACCTAACCTAAAGACGTTCATCTCTTAAATGTTCATTGACACAAATAATTACTGTTGTCACTTCAATTCCCATGTCATTCATAAACAAGATAGTCACGTAAGTAATGTTGTCAGTATGACAGCGCACAATTTTAGTATTTCTTGATATAAACTATGGTTTGGGTTACGGTGCGTGAAAATGCTAAAAATTTGACTTTCTTTTTTTCTTTTTTCTCGTTCATTAGTGACATTCAAGATTCATCTGCACAATTGTTTTCTGCACAAAACTAATTGGCACAGTGCAGAGCCGACCACCACAAAGATTTTAACTCTCACAATTTTACCTTAAATTCTGTAACGCTGGTTATATGGTTATAATGTGTAATAGTTACTGTAAAGTCAGACTTTACAAATAATTAAAAGGCAAATTATCATAACGTGCTCACAAACTGTATCCCCAGGTTACATCTTTGGCCTGTAAAAAAAAAAAATCCAATCAGTAAGCAAACCACTTAAGAATCTGTAATAAATAGACTTTTGGTGTCACCCAGTTGAGAATAGGTTATCTTTTGGTTCCACTCATGGGTTTATTCCTTATACCATCTAATGGAGTGTTTCCTTGCCACTTTTGGCATTAAGGATAAACTTATAGAGACCCATTTATGAATTGAAAATTTAGATTTACCATCTTTTTTTGCTGGAAAGCTGCTATAGGAAAATGATAACTGGAAAAAGGCAGAAATTGTATTAAATAGTGAAAAAATAACACCTTTTCATAAAGGCGAGTCAGGTTCCAAGCCTTCAATGCGATAATAAAAATTGTACTTGTGTCCCATTCCATCAATTATAAAGCAGTCTGCTGGCATACCCAGCCTTAATGCGCAAGCTCAGGAGATCAGGAAAGCCAGACTGTCAAGACAGTCAAGACTGACTTAGACTTCTTAAAACTGATTCATCATTAGAATATTTAAGGTAAGCTGCTAACAATGCTTTCATTTTGTCTGTGGTTGTAATCGCACAGACATGCCTCCAGACAAGCTCAATTACGTCAACACACCTTTATAATGATTCAACATGGCAGGTCTCACCACAGTCCTATAAACTTTCTCTTTTACTCTTGCAGATATCCCTCTATAACAAATTGCTTCTGCCACTCTTCTTCACCCACTTCACTCTGCCTCCACTCTGCAAATGACAATATCATCCGTAAACATCATAGTCCATGGAGCTGACCTCGTCCGTCAACTTGCCCATCACCACTGCAAACAGGAAAGGGCTCAGAGCCGATCCTTGATCCAACCTCCACCTTAAACCAGTCCGTCGTTCCTACTGCACACTTTACTGCTGTCACACTGTCCTCATACATGTCCTGCCCCACCCTCACATACTTCTCTGCCACACCTGACACATACAATACCACAACTCCTCTCTCTCCACCCTGTCCTACACTTTCTCTAGTTCCACTAACCTACAATGCAACTCTTTCTGACCTTCTCTATACTTCTCCATCAACATTCGCAAAGCAAACAATGCATTTGTTGTGCTCTTGCTCGGCATGAAACCATACTGTTACTCACAGATGGTCACCTCTTCCCTCAGCCTGGCTTCCACTACTCTTTCCCATAACTTCATTATGTGACTGATCAACTTTATTCCCCTGTAGTTACTGCTGGTCTGCACATTTCCCTTATTCCTTAAAAACCGGTACCAGCACACTCTTTCTCCATTCCTCAGGCATCCTCTCACCTTCCAAAATCCTGTTAAACAATCTGGTTAAAAACTCCACTGCCATCTCTCCTAAACATCTCCATGCTTCTACTGGTATGTCATCTGGTCCAATCGACTTTTCACTCTTCATCCTCTTAATCGCTGCTCTCCCTTCCTCCTTACTAATCAGTTCCACTTCCTGCTTCTTCTCAACACACTTTCCTCACTAGTCAACACATTTCTATCTCCATCCTTAATTGCTCTAACTTGCAACACATCCTTCCCAGCTCGGTCCCTCTGCCTGGCCAATCGGTATAAATCCTTTTTTTCTTCCTTAGTGTTCAGCTTCTCATACAGCTCCTCATATGAATTTTCCTTGGCTTTTGCCACATCCCTTTTCACCTTCTGCCACATCTCCATGTACTCCTGCCTACTTTTCTCATCTCTCTGTTGATCACAATTCTGTTTCACTAACTTTTCTCCTTATGCTTTACTGCACCTCCTCATTCCACCACCACATCTTTGTCTTCTTTTTTCTTTCTAGATGTCACACCAAGTATCTTTTCAACTGTCCCCCTGATCACTTCTGCAGTAGTTGCCCAGTAATCCAGCACCTCTTCACCACCACCAAGCCTCTGTCTGACCTCTTCCCTGAATGTCACACCACAGTCATCCTCCTATAGGTTCCACCATCTTATTCTTTTTTTTAGTCTTCACCCTCCTTCTCTTCTTCTTTACCTCCAAAGACGTCCTACAGTCCACCATCCGATGCTGTCTAGTTACACTGTCCATTGCAAACACCTTACAGTCTTCAATCGCTTTCTGGTTGCATCTCCTGCATAGAACTTATTCCACCTGTGTGCACCTTCCTTCACTCTTAGGCATCACTTCTGCTGCATCATATTAGTTACCCCTCTCTCTTTACCAGTCATAGTACTAACATTCAAAGTACCCACCCTAAACTCCATTCTTCTACACTTCTCCTTTCCCTGCTGTCTCTGTAGACATTAACAGTAGCCCAATTTCCACCGGTACTCTGTTAGCTAACAATACCTTTGGCAGTCGTTTATGCATAGGCTTACTTACTGACAGAGATAAGTATATATTAATATATGATGCCTGTAACGTCATGTACTGTATGTAATTACTCTGCTATATGCATTGTTTTCTTTAGCCTTTCAATTCCACAAATGTATATATCTTATAATCTATATGTCGAAATGTATCCTTGTATTAGTATGTGCTTCAGAATGATATCTGCTTGGGAGCCTGTGTCTTACTTGAAAAAAAAAGATGTCAGATGTCGATGACTGTCCAGCACTTGAGACAGCGCTGAGACTATTTTGTGTCCTAATACATCAAATTAGATTTTATTATTTTATTATTAGTCATCCTTAGTGTCCTGTTTATCCTGTAGAGGTGGTATATTTATAATACTGTTCTATATTTATACACATATTTATACGTGTTCACATTTACACACTCATTCACAATCACAAATTTTGAATGCCCAGAAAACCTTCCTGGAGGGTCGAAAGAAATTGGAGAACGTGAAAAAAAATCCACAGGGACAAAGGGAGAACATACAAAACGCCACACTAATAACTCACCCTCAGAATCTTAAAAACATCTACCACTCAATAAACTGGCGGCAACTGGACAAACATAAAACTTCATATATTTGCATATCGAGGGGAAAATACTAAGGCAAATGTTATATTTTGGATGTGTTGAAATGCTCTTATATATAAAGCTAAAAAAGTTGAGTGCGACAAACAGAAATTACAAAAAAGCAGAGGTATAATGGCACAAAAACATATATTTAAGCTATAAACAATGTTTAGAAACAATTGCATTATAAAGGGACCTGGTATTTAAACATATTATATATATATACAATTATTATTATTTTTAATAAGGCAAATTTTCTGGAGTTTTTTTTAGTTTGTTCTTATTGTTTCATTTGTTCTTATAATGTATCTCCAATTGTCTGAATACACTTATGAATAGAAGAATCCATACTAATTGATGTATGATCTTCTTGTTCTTCTTCTCACAAGCTCTTCATCATAGACCACAACCAGGTGGACTGGCGCATTGCCATGACCACCAACCGTGTGCTTTGCATTTCGCTGGAGCTCCTGGTCTGTGCCCTCCACCCAGTAGGCATCTACTTGGGCCCATTGACTTCAGCAACAAACTCTTCCTCCTCCTCCTCCACTCTGCCCACGGTTTCAACGCCGTTGTGCCTCTGTAGCAGTCCCATGGAGGCATGGCTGGAGTTAGAGCTACTGCTATCAGCACTGATGTTTTTGCGCCTGTACCTGGTGCACCGGGCCATTCTGCTTCACAGCAAGGTGCTGCTGAGTGCCTCTTACAGGAGTATCGGCTCACTCAACAACATCAACTTCACGTTCCGCTTTGTTCTCAAGGTACTCATGAACAAGTACCCGGCACGCACGCTCCTGGTTTTTATCATGCTCTTCTGGTTTACCTCTGCCTGGATGCTTCGGCTGTGTGAAAGGTAGAAAAAACTCACGCACACACAACACTCATACACACACACACACACACACACACACACACACACACACACACACACTGAAACGTACATAACGTATATGTACATGCTCGAAAGCACGTCAAACTTCCAGGCACAAATTCATCCTCCCATTTCTGTTGATGGTCAATTTGAAATCCTGATTTGGAAACAAGTTTTTAGTAATAGTTCTGTTATAAATAGGTCTCTTTCAGGACCGCAAGTATTTCTTTTCTTTGTTGCCAACTCTGCATAGATTGTGAAATGGAGCATCATGGGTTTTTTTTGTTTTTTGGTTATTTTTTAGGAGAATAAATCTTGTTTTGTAGTGAGGCCCACGTTGAGGCAGTAAGAGGAAGTAAATTTCAATAACTATGTGCAGTGCATGGTTTATTTACTATTTTTAGTTTTTACATTTTTAACACTGAAAAAAACTATTATTTAATATTTAAGTAGATTAATTTGACTGATTAATACGGAACTACATTACCGAAAGCTAGTCTGTGTATATGGGTCTGTGTCAGCATGTGTGTATGTGTGTGTATAAGTGTATTGTTCAATGTTAAAATGATCTGTGGTTCTTCCTGATCCCAACAAACACATGTTTAAGGTACAAAATGAAAAAAGTCATTCCGACCTTTTGGATTTCCTAAGCTCACCAATGTGTTCTGTCTTATTGAGAAAGTACCATATAGTTGCTTTGTCTGTAAATAATGGTTTTTGCTATATTGCAAAAAAGTTTTTTTGATTTATCAGTCTAATGATGGTTTGCTTTACTGGCAATGCCTCAGAGTTTATATTGAGAGTTAACCGGAAAAGATTCCAAATGCAAATTATCACACCTTAAATTGACACTAGACCTTTAATCTGCATGCTATAAATAAAATAGTGTTGGAATAACAAACGCCTGTCTGTGGGACAGGTTATCACCCAGTTGTCTAATTACTTATGGTTCCTTTAAAAAGTGGGGAAATGCATATTAAAGTGCTGTAATTCCTACACTGTTGATTTGATATGGATGAAATGTTAAGGGTATATTCTTTATGCAATTTCGACTCCAATTATGTTGTGCAATAGTTTTTTCAGTGTGCAAATGTTATGGACTATAGACTATGATCTATCTATTCATCTGTCTGTCTGTCTGTCTGTCTGTCTATCTCTATCTATCTCTATCTATCTCTATCTATCTCTCTCTCTCTCTATTATCAAAATTGAAATGATAAGCAAATCTGAGCCTGTTTGATGTATGTATGTATGATTTCCTTTCTCTTGACTAGAGAAACAGTACCAATTGAAAAGCAACAAGATGATGCTTCCACCACCATGCTTTACTGCAAAAAAAATGCCAGGATTCATTAATTTTGCATATTCTATCTGATGTCTTTATTTGTAGACAGGCCCAGGTGGAGACAGGCAGTATGGGTACAGCTCTCTGGCTCATTGCGATCACCTTCCTCACAGTAGGTTATGGAGACGTGTCTCCCACAACCACCTGCGGCAAAGTGGTCTGCCTCTTCGCAGGCGTCATGGTAAATACAGTATTTCCCAGCTGTTTTTTGTATAAAATGAATGCTGAAATGATTCAAAATCTCTTTTTGGAAGCCAATAGTTATTTGTCTAGCAAATAATCAAAGATTAATCATTTGTCTTATGTCAAAAACGAACATTAAGAGTATTAGTGTTAAGAATGGGTTACTACAAGACTGTGAACTGTTTGAGTTTTTTTTCTAGAATGTACTGATTTTATACAATGAAGTAGTGTTTTAGCTTCAGCTATAACCAGAGGGTTACTATACTACTGTTTGGCATTCCCATGTTCTTGCTGAAAAAATGTGTTTTCTCCATCCTTAAAATTTTCCTCCTAAAAACAGCCAATTGGTTACTGTAAAATTGCAGCTAAGTGTTAATGAGTGTGTGTGTGTGTGTGTGTGTGTGTGTGTGTGTGTGTGTGTGTGTGCATGGTGCCCTGCAACGGTCTCGCATACCGTTCAGAGCATATTCCTGCATCATGTCCAGTGTTTCCTCTGAAAGACACTGGAACCTGACCGTCATTGTAGCAAGAAGTTTAAATAAATCCTAAATGGATTTTCTCTCCTGGAACATGACAACATGCCTGCCATCTTTTGCATTCATGAGGCTGACAGATAACCCTGACTGGATTGTGTCTGTGATTGACAGGGAAGAGAGCCATCCTTTTTAACTAAAAGAAAATGTTGCTCCTTTGGCTCCCAGCCACAGAGGCTGTGGCATTGGCACGTTTCATACCGACTTGTTTCTGGCAAATAGAATGAAGGCGTTTCTGTTGCACCACCCAGACGCTAACAATGAATGTTGTGTTACCCGTTTGTATCTGATTATAGTTTCATTTAATATTATGGAGTATCCACGAGGCACATGAAATGATGTTCAATATAAAGGGTAAATTCCTCAACAGCTTTTCTTGTGTTTTCTTTCTCTCTCTCTCTCTCTCTCTCTCTCTATTTTTAAGTTAATGATATAAAAAAAAACACAGCTTTCCATTCGATTCAGAAATTGGAAAACACTGACTTCTCTGTCCTACATAATTTAACATGGGGTTGGGTAGTTTCCTGTCTGTTCCAATGCGATAACACCTGAGACCAGTTCCATAAATGTTAGATAAACTTCCTTTACTACAATTACAGAAAAAAAATAAAGATCTATTTATTTTTAGCTTTAGATTGTCACACAAATACCCTTTATACAAGCTGTTACTATAGATACAGTGGGGCAAAAAAGTATTTAGTCAGCCAGCTATTGTGCAAGTTCTGCCACTTTAAAAGATGCAAGAGGCCTGTAATTTTCATCATAGGTACACTTTAACTATGGGAGACAAAATGAGAAAAAAAAATCCATAAAATCACATTGTCTGAATTTTAAAGAATTTATTTGCAAATCATGGTGAAAAAGAAGTATTTGGTCAATGCCAAAAGTTCATCTCAATATTTGTTATATACTTTTTGTTGGCAATGACAGATCAAACAGATTGGTTTTTACACAATGTTGACCATTCCTCCATGCAGATCTCCTCCAGAGCAGTAATGTTTTGGACCTGTCGCTAGGCAACACGGATTGTCAACTCCCTCAAAAGATTTTCTATGGGGTAGAGATCTAGAGACTGGCTAGGCCACTCCAGGAGCTTGAAATACTTCTTACAAAACCACTCCCTCGTTTCCTGGGCGGTGTGTTTGGGATTATTGTCATGCTGAAAGACCCAGCCACGTTTCATCTTCAGTGCCATTGCTGATGGAAGAAGGTTTTCACTCAAAATCACACAATACATGGCCCCATTCATTCTTTCCTTTACACAGATCAGTCATCCTAGTCCCTTTGCAGAAAAACAGCCCCAAAGCATGATGTTTCCACCCCCATGCTTCAAAGTAGGTATGGTGTTCTTTGGATGCAACTCTGCATTCTTTCTCCTCTAAACACGACAAGTTGAGTTTTTACCAAGAAGTTCTATTTTGGTATTCTTTCTCCTCCAAACACGACAAGTTGAGTTTTTACCAAGAAGTTCTATTTTGGTTTCATCTGACCATATGACATCCTCCCAATCCTCTTCTGGATCATCCTAATGCTCTCTAGCAAACTTCAGATGGGCCCGGACATGTACTGGCTTAAGCCTTTGTTACTTTGCTCCCCACTCTCTGCAGGTCATTCACTAGGTCCCCCCGTGTGGTTCGGGGATTTTTGCTCAACAATCTTTTTGACTCCACGGGGTGAGATCTTGCGTGGAGCACCAAATCAGTTGCTCACACAGTTGATTTCTTCACACCAAGATGCTTACCTATTGCCGATTCACCAGTCTACAATTTTGTTTCTGGTATCCTTTGACAGCTCTTTGGTCTTGACCATAGTGGAGTTTGGAGTCTGACTGTTTGAGGTTGTGGACAGGTGTCTTTTATACTGATAATGAGTTCAAACAGGTGCCATTAATACAGGTACCAAGTGGAGAACAGAGGAGCCTCTTAAATAAGTTGTTACAGGTCTGTGAGAGCCAGAAATCTTGATTTTTTGTAGGTGACCAAATACTTATTTTCCACCATAATTTGCAAATAAATTATTAAAAAATCAGACAATGTGATTTTTTCTCGTTTTGTCTCTCATAGTTGATGTGTACCTATGATGAAAATGACAGGCCTCTCTCATCGTTTTAAATAGGAGAACTTTGGTGGTTGACTAAAAAATGTTTTGCCCCACTGTATACTCTAGTATACTATTATGAGCATATGAGAGCATGTGTGTTAATATGAATCTGTTGTCACATTTAAAACACAGGATTATTCTGCATTCAAGAGGCAGCTGTTTTTGAGGAAAGATAAGATTTTTCTTCGAAACATATGTATGTCAAATGTGAGGATTTATTCCATACATCAGTGGTCCCCAACTACCAGGCACAGGGCCACGGATTATTTGAAACTGGGCCAGAAAAAAAACAAAACTTTTTTATTTCCATTTTATTGACTTTTCGCATAGTTTGATTTTAAAATTGCATATTTGCGTATTTTGATTTCAAATCTCATATTCACCAACATATAAGTCAATAAAATGAAAATGAAAAAAGTTTTATGCCAATTTCCTGCAATTGTTTCAGTCACTTTTTTTTTCTAGGCACCAATAAATGAAGCTCCCACTGATTCCGCATTGTGTTGAGTTCAGTTAAATTTTCATTACACATTATATTCAATAAGGAAATTAATAATGAAATCCTATTAAATGCATTTATACACAACCCACCCCACCCCCCTGTGGTCAATGGAAAAAAACATCTGGCTGGAAAATAGTCCATGGTGCAAAAATAGTTTGGTGCCGCTGCAGTATATCATGTGAGAATTACATGCTTTACAAATTTGATAGAGAAATACTTTTATACATTTCCATCTGGCTGTGTTTTTATATAATATTTGCTAGATTAAGAGTTTTTAGACCAACGATTTTTTCATGGGCCACATTTCTACTATATGCATGCATTGCGTTTGTTATATATGCACTTAATTAGGATGGGCAGAGGCACACATTTACTCATTTCTTTTAATTGTTTATAGAAAATCTGCCCAATTAAAGATCCCAGGAATCAGTCAAATTCAGAAAATTCAAATATAACGATATACTGTATAATTAATTGGGCATTGATGCCAATTTGTCTATAAATAGGATAGCTTTGATTACTGCAGGTTCAACAAATATACATTATGTTTTTTTTCTCTAAAACATTTAAAACAGTTGCTTGCATTATGTTTGTTATATTAGTGAATATAAAAGTATTTACAACCAGAAAATAGGCCAAAAGACACACATAGCACCAGTCTCCTCACCTCATTTCTGATCAGAGATGATATGCAGAGATGATATCCTACAACAAAAGAGAGAGGCTTGAGGCAGTCCTAGACTCCTTCCTTGACCAAGTGGAAAAAAAGTCTGAGACAGTGTTTTTTATAAGTATTTTTGTTTTAGGAAAACAGTCCATCATTTCCATTTTTAGGTGCTTTATAGCATTTAGCACCAGGGAATCCGGGTGGAGTGCCAACCTGTATCTAAGTCTCGGAAAATTGAAAGCACCAAATAAAAGTTTCCTAATCCATTCGGAACAATACAGTAAGCGAGTTATGGATGTGTGGGATGACCCATTCACCTGTAAAAACTAATTATGTATAACTGACGTTATACCGGCTTCTATCCGATTGTTTAAAAAAATGTGTTTAGCACTTGGAGCTATGAAGCTGAATTATAGCACAGCTGATGAATTACTACAAAGTACATGTGGATTACTAATGAAGTACACTGCAGTTCCTTAGATAGTAACTTTTTCAAATGGTCACTGACCCATTCCATGACGATGCTTAAGAACTGAAGCAATTATTTTTAAATAACCCTGAAATGGTTGCTGAAATGTGAGGTGTGTACTTACTTTTGTGGGATACTGTATATCTATATATACAGTTTCCCACAAAAGTAAGAACACCCCTCACATTTCAGCAACCATTTTAGTATAATCTTGTCAAGGGACAATACTATAAAAATGAACCATGATATATTTTAGAGTAGTGTATGTGCAGCTTGTATAACAGTACAGATTTGCTGTCCTCAAAAAAATAACTCAACATACAGCCATTATATTCAAAATAACTGGCAACGAAAGTGAGTACACCCTAAGTAAGATAACAGCTGTACGTCGTGTAACCGTGCAAAGCCAGATGTCCTATTCATCATGTTCATGTTTTGTCTGCTTGACACGACCATACATTTGTAGTGTGTATATATTGAATATAGTGTGTATATTGTATTAGAGCAGTTAAAATTTTGTGTTTTGCGTACAATTCTCTCACACTGACCACTGCATGTTGGCACCTCATGGCAAAGAACTCATACAGAGATGTCATACAGAGGTTTTCCAAGACAGGTTCCCCATTGGAACAGGCCTCACAAGGGTTGATTTAAAGACGTTGAGTCCTCTTGCTGTACGTCAGGTGCAGAAGCTTGATGGTGTCCAATTTGACCTGGTGAGAAGTACCAAGTACCAAGAAGTGGCACCAAGTACCAAGAAGTGGTACCAAGTACCAAGAAGTAGCATGGTTCCATTTAGAACAGGCCTCACAAGAGTCGATTAAAGAAGTTGAGTCCTCTTGCTGTACGTCAGGTGCAGAAGCTTGATGGTGTCCAATATGACCTGGTGAGAAGTACCAAGAAAATTGTGTCTTGCCTACAGTCAAGCATGGTGGTGGTGGCATCATGGTCTAAGGGCTGCATGAGTGCTGCTGGTACTGGGGAGCTGCAGTTTATTGAGGGAAACATGGATTCCAACATGTACTGTGACATTCTAAAGCAAAACATGATGCCCTCCATTCAGAAACTGGGTCGAACAGCAGTTTTCCTACATAATAACGACCCCAAACACACAACTGCCTTGCTGAGGAAGCTGAAGGTAATGGAGTGGCCAAGTATGTCTCGAGACCTGAACCCTATTGAGCACCTTTGGGGAATCCTCAAGTGGAAGGTGGAGAAGCGTCATGTGTCTAACATCCAGCAGCTCTGTGATGTCATTATGGTGGAGTGGAGGAGGATCCCAGCAACATCATGTGCAGCTCTGGTGAAGTATTAAAGCTCACATAAAGTATTGACACATTGAACACAGTTTTGGCATGTTCACTTAGGGTAAACTCACTTTTTTAAAGTTATTTAGACAATAATGACTGTATGTTGAGTTATTTTTATAATAACTCAACATAAATTGTGTAACAGTAAATCTGTACTGTTACACAAGCTGCACATTCACTACTCTAAAGTATATCCAAGTTTATCTCTATAGTATTGTGAAATTAAGAAAAATGATTGCTAAAATGTGAGGGGTGTACTCACTTTTGTTAGATACTGTACTGATACTGTATACACTTGAGCTTGTTAATATGCAACAAACCGTGTAAAAGGCAAGAATGTCTCTAAATCGTAGAACAGGGGAGGAGATGTTAGCAGACTGCCTCAACCCCACAGTCAAACAGTGAAGTGGAAGCTTAATGGTTTGGGGTTGTTTTAAAGCAGGAACATTTGGAGACTTATTCTGGGTGAAATAAATACTGAACCAGCATGACTTATATTCCATACTTCAGCAGGCCACTAAAGATTCTCTAGCCAATTTTAATACTTTGCATGATACAGCTGCAAATAAGTATTTGAACACCTGAGAAAGTCAATGTTAATATTTGGTACAGTAGCCTTTGTTTGCACTTAAAGAGGTCAAACATTTCCTGTAGTTTTTCACCAGGTTTGCACACACTGCAGGAGGGATTTTGGCCCACTCCTCCACACAGATCTTCTCTAAATCAGTCAGGTTTCTGGCCTGTCGCTGAGAAACACGGAGTTTGAGCTCCCTTCAAAGATTTTCTATTGGGATAAGGTCTGGAGACTGGCTAGGCCACGCCAGAACCTTGATATGCTTCTTACAGGGCGACTCCTTGGTTATCCTGGCTGTGTACTTCTGGTCATTGTCATGTTGGAAGACCCAGCCTTGACTTATCTTCAATGCTCTAACTGAGGGAAGGAGGTTGTTCCCCAAAATCTCGCAATACATGGCCCCGGTCATCCTCTCCTTAATACAGTGCAGTCACCCTGTCCCATGTGCAGAAAAACACCCCCAAAGCATGATGCTACCACCCCCATGCTTCACAGTAGGGATGGTGTTCTTGGGATGGTGCTCATTTTTCTTCCTCCAAACACGTTTAGTAAAATGATGACTAAAAAGTTCTATTTTGGTCTCATCTGACCACATGACTTTCTCCCATGACTCTTCTGGATCATCCAAATGGTCATTGGCAAATTTAAGACGTGCCTGGACATGTGCTGGTTTAAGCAGGTGAACCTTCCGTGCCATGCATGATTTCAAACCATGACGTCTTAGTGTATTATCAACAGAAACCTTGGAAACGGTGGTCCCAGCTCTTTTAAGGTCATTGACCAGCTGCTCCAGTGTAGTTCTGGGCTGATTTCTCACCTTCCTTAGGATCATCGAGACCCCACGAGACTCCCTCTTTGAGGGAGATAGACAGTCATGTTTAGCTTCTTCCATTTTCTAATAATTACTCCAACAGTGGACCTTTTTTCACCAAGCTGCTTGGCAATTTCCACGTAGCTATTTCCAGCCTTGTGGAGGTGTACAATTTTGTCTCAAGTGTCTTTGGACAGCTCTTTGGTCTTGGCCATGTTAGTAGTTGGATTCTTACTGATTGTATGGGATGGACAGGTGTGTTTATGCAGCTAACGACCTCAAACAGGTGCATCTAATTTAGGATAATAAATGTAGTGGAGGTGGACATTTTAAAGACTAACAGGTCTTTGAGGGTCAGAATTCTAGCTGATAGACAGGTGTTCAAATACTTATTTGCAGCTGTATCATACAACTAAAGTCTGTCAGTTGGCAACAAGACTGTCAGATGGCAACTGTGTGAAAAGTAGAACCACTCTATAGAAGAGTCTATAACCTGGGTCTATAGAGGGAAGGCAACAAAAAACACCAAAGCCTGTAACAGAATATCACTGACATCTAACATAAAAGGATGTTAGATCTCCTTGGTCTGTTGACAGGTTAGTGCACAACATGGGGGGTGGGGTCTCAGAGGACCCTGACAAAGCCGTGGGATCAGAGGCTAGCAGCAGTAAAAACATAAGGTCTCTGTTACACATGCAGACAATTTGGGGATTATTAAATCTAACATTTGAATTGCCTTGTACGAAGAGAGAAATCTGATCAGGGTTCACCCTGCAGCACTATCCAGAGGGAAATGATGCAACAAGTCACCTCAGTCTGAAAATGCTGACAAGCAGTGTGCAGTTTTGCGTGCTGAACCACCAATAAGAAACAAAACGTGTATCACTATTCATCGCCTATTGTCCATCGTCTATATATAATTAATGGGATGTTTTTCTTAGTTAAAGTAGTAACTAACTAGTTTAGCATTATGTAGCTCACAGCATGTAAATACAGTTACCAAGCAACAACCACAATGCTGATTACAGCAAAGTCACATCCTTTACTTGAAGCTTCTGAGGTGTGTTTCAGATCCTGACTCACACACGTCAAAGGAGCGTTACAGAAACAAAAGCGTAAATATGTTGTTTGATAAAAAAAACTCTTGAGTATATACTTTTCAGACAACTTTTTGTTCACTTCTACAGTTGACACAGAGAATCTGAATGTTCTATTTTCTCTCAATTCTATTTGATAATTTTTCTTAACACTAACGATCCATGAGGTTACTGTGAAGGTTAACTCAGGAACCATGATTTGATCATGGATTTGAACTGTGATTAATGTAGATGGTTTGCTACAATGCCTTGGGTCTATTAATATTTCTAAGAGTAGTGTTCTCATTTAAGGTGATAAGCTCAACGATAATGGAACTATAATGAATGGACCTCCACTGCAAAAGAGTGTTTTGAGTCTGGTTCCTCTCAAAGTTTCTTCTTCATACAATGTCAGGGAGTTTTGCCTTGCTACTGTCGACACTGGCTCACTCATTGGGGATCAATTTCAATTCAATTCATTTTTATTTGTATTGCACTTTTAACAATGAGCATTGACTTAAAGCAGCTTTACACAGAAAATGTGGTGGTTAAAAGTTAATATGTTCTCCCCGAGGAAAAACTCCCCGAGATGGCATAAGGAAGAAACCTTGAGAGGAACCAGACTCAAATGGGAAGCCTTCCTTATCTGGGTTTCACCAAATGTCCATTTCATAGCAGAGTTAAATAATGGTATAGCACAATTAACAGTGATGAATTTAAATAGCTGAAATGTATATTTGTAATCGACTTAATTTTTAAAGCCAATTTGGGGCATTATTAAAAGTGCTATACATTTACATCGAAGGCATTTGGCAGACGCCCTTATGCAGAGCAACGCACAACCATACTCTCTCATTCATACAACTGAGCAGTTTAGGGTTAAGGGCCTTGCTCAAGGGCCAGGCAATGAAAGATTAGTGAGGGTGGGATTTGAATTCATGCCCTTCTGATCAGAATCTTAACCACTGTGCAACCCCTCCCCATTTATATACAAATATACAAACTGAATTGAATTGAATAGATTAGTTTTATTTTTTTGACAAATTGGTTTATGAACATTATTGTTAATATACATTTCTTTACTTCTCTATCTAGCTTACAGAAAGAGGACAAAACTAATATAGTTATGTTATATGTGGTTGCCAATTAAAGGTTTCATATATTCCAGGTATTTTATATAGCCACATCAAGACATACCATATCTGACCAGTGCGTTTTTAGCAATTATACAAACTTATCTAGTGAGCTTCGATAAATGGTGGACCACCTCTTTTTTGCATTAAAAAGGTAATGTTAGCTGGTAAGTTAACTTAACTCCTTAGCCTTCAGCACCACGCCAACGTGACCGATATCTCATTGTTCGGAGGTGTTGATGTTTAGCAATAGATTAAATAATACAGGAGAAGTTTAACCATGACTAACTATACATCAATCTAAAGGTCTAGGCCACAAGCAGCAATTGTAGATCACTGTTTTTCAATGGAAAACATATAACAAATGTAATTTCTGAATGTGTGTAAGCAGCACACACAAACAACATGCATAAAAAAATTCAGTACTTACACGATCATTTTAATAACGAGTCACAAACGAATCCCCTGCTGCAAATCCCGGTTTATTAGGAATGATAAGGGTCCACTGAACAACATGGCATAAAGCATTTTTGCTCCAACCAAACAATAGTGTTGTAATTAAGATGGTTATTCTTTTGTTTACATCACAGTACTTCGAAATGTGTATTGTTTGTATATGTTTCTGAATAACTTTAGCATGAAAAATCTTTGGTTAAAACCTTGCTAGCTTTGCTTAGTGAGCCTGCTAGTTTCTATCTCAAACATGCTTCTAGCTACCTAGTTAGCTTTCTAGCGAAGTTGCTCATTACTCATTACACCGAGCATCAAATGATCCGTCTTGCTATTCTAGATCATCAAGCTAGCTTATGTCTTATGTGCATATGTGTATGTTAAGGCTGTGAAAATGATGGGTTTTTAAAACTGATTTAATCAACATTTTCATTTTTCTTTTATCCTGGAAAAACAATTACTTATTCCAAAAAGTAGCATAATAGCAACTCATGTACAGAAGTCCTGTAATGAAAGTTCAAATTGTTTAGAAATTTCCACACCTGAGATCAACTGAGTGGAAATATAAGACATAGTTTTTTACACTCACACTGTATAATTGATACAGGCTTTACCATCAGTTCAGGCTGTGAGACACAACAGAAATGTGCCTAAATCGATCCACAGTGATTCAGTCTAAGCCTGGTTAGGACTCTGAGTAAGCGGATAAGGAATTATTGACCCAAAGAGTATGTGTGATAATAGTAGTGTGTGTGTGTGTGTGTGTGTGTGTGTGTGTGTGTGTGTGATGAGTCAATATTGAGCCTGAGAAAGGGTGTGGTTTGATGTGTGGCAGCTGTTTTAGGGAGGTGATCACTTTACTTGTATCCTTCGCACAGTGTGCGGACAGATCCCAGGAAGGATATGCTTCCTACTTTGTAGAATTCTGTCACAAACAGAAATCAGAACCTTTTCATTTTAAATTGCGTTTTATTTCTCCATCAGATATCGTTTAGTCATTCCCGGCAATAAAACCGAAGAAGCAGGGGATTTAGAGGTTGCTGTATTGTTGTACTCATGTCTTTATGAATGCTGAATGAAATGTTTTATGAAAGAATTACCTGCTTGTATATTTTATTTATAACACTAAGTGACTATTTCTTTTCCTCTCTTTCACTAACGCAACCCGGAGAGAGGAACAGGTAAAGATAATCTGCACTACTAAACCTGAACTGTGCTATTTCACTTCTGAATTGATGTACCTTGGTGCGATGGTTTAAATTCAGCAGTGCTTTGGGAATCAAAGGGATAACGTGAGGTAATAACCTGCTATTTGTGCATCTCTTTGGCAGGGTGTGGCTTGCACAGCTATGTTAGTTGCAGTTGTGACGAAGAAGCTGGCACTAAACAAAGGAGAGAAACATGTTCACTTCTTCATGATGGATATCCAGATCTCTAAAGAGGTGAGAAAGGTCTTTGAAGGTCCTATGTTTACCTGTAACTGTAACTGATACTTGCAAAAAGTAAGTAAACCTCTACCTCACAGGAGTTATCTCATCCTGCACCACACTCCCTCCGACCTCAACCACTGCGCCACTCTCCCTCTATCCTCAACCACTGCGCCACACTCCCTTCATCCTCAACCACTGTGCCTCTCTTTCTCTATCCTCAACCACTGCACCATGCTCCCTCCATCCTCAACCCCTGCACCACGCTCCCTCCATCCTTTAACACTGCACCACTCTTCCTCCATCCTCAACCACTGCACCACTCTTCCTCCATCCTCAACCACAACACCAAGCTCCCTTTACCCTCTTTCATGGCACCACACTCCATCCATCCTCTACCACTGCACCATGCCACCTAGATTCTTTATCACTCTACCACGATCCTTCTATCCTCTGCCACTGCACCACATTCACTCCATCCAGCCTTAACCACTGCACCAGTCTAATCTTTAGCCACTGTACCACTCTCCCTCCATCCTTAACCACTGTACCACACTCCCTCCATCCTACAACACATTACCACTCTTCCTCCATCCTCAACCACTGCACCACTCTCCCTCCATCCTCAACCACTGCACCACTCTCCTTTCATCCTCAACCACTGCACCACTCTCCTTTCATCCTCAACCACTGTACCACACTCCCTCCATCCTATACCACTTTACCACTCCCCCTCCATCCTTAACCACTGTACCACAATCCCTCCATCCTACACCACTTTACCACTCTTCCTCCATCCTCAATCACTGCACTACTCTCCTTTCATCCTCAACCACTGCACCACCCTCCCTCCATCCTCAACCACTGTGCCATGCTTCCTCGACCCCTAACCACTGCACCACGCTCCCTCCACCCTCTTTTACTGCACCACACTCCCACTATCCTGTACCACTGCACCACTGTCCTTCCATCCTCAACTTCTGCACTACACTTCTTCCCCCCTTTTTACTGCACCACACCCCCTTTATCCTCTACCCCTGCACCACACTACATAGATCCTTTATTACCTCACCACAATTCTTCTATCCTTTGTCACTGCACCACTTTCCCTCCATCCTCAACCACTGCACCACTCTTCCTTCATCTTTACCCACTGTGCCATGTTCTCTCCATCCTTAACTACTGCAATATGCTCTTTCTATCATCAACCACTGCACCACGCTCCCTCCCCCTTTTTTTTTAATCCACCATACTGCCTCCATCCCCTACCACTGCACCATGCTACCTAGATCCTTTATCACTCCACCATGCTCCCTCCATCCTCGACCAATGCAACACTTTCCCTCCATTCTCAAACAAGAACTTGAATCGTATCATGATTTAACATAAAACAGATGTAAGCATTTAGTGACGTGACACAGGCACTATCACACCTCAATACATATTGAATTTAATAATCATCGTACTTCCAGATAATTTATAAAAATACATATCTTTTATAGTCATTATATAAACCTTATTCATAGGAATAACAGTCCCTGTTATTCAACCATCCTTTGATTGCCTTCATGAACCTGTCAAAACCTTTAAAGATTTCTCAAGTGCTTGAGTTGGGAACAGAATCAGCATATAGTTTCAATAGGTATAAAAGTGGTATAAAGTGGCACAAATGGAGCAGGTGTTATTTTACACACCGCATGTGTATTATGCTTTCTAGGCTTTTTTTAGACAAAATGTTTTCCTTAAAAAGCACATTCCAAAGGGCACTGTAGTGTAGGAAAGTGCTCAGTGGGGTCCAGCAAAAAAAAAAGCATAAAAATCTTTGTAATGGTGTCCAAAAGGCGTCAAAGGCAGGAAGCAATCAGGTCGCTGTCAGGAAAAGGACTTGTGTCAGTCTGAATGTGGTTTTAAGCGGTGGACAGGAAACTGCAAGCGCTGGTGTGCACACGTGTGCGTGTGCACTCTAGCGTGTGTTATGACAGATGACGGTAGAAGGTGGGGTATGAGGATGCTAAAAGGATGGGTGCACTGTGCTACACCTCTCCAACAGGATCCATCTGTTTGCTTATCAGAGGGAAGGAGAAGCCCAAAAATAAACACACTTGGCAGAAGATACTGGGAGAGTTTCCATAGATGAAAACAGTCCAATTAAAAAAATTTAAAAGGAAGGAAGTGTGTATCACCTCAAGCGGCCAAATGTTAGTGTTGGTCAGGTGTTTCTTGGCCAGAAATACACTACACAAGTTACATAAGGTGATTACTTATTATTGTTGATGTGTTGTTGCATGGCTAAGGGTTAAATTCATGATTTGCCAAGTGTCACATCCTGTCACAGGTTGTATCCTTATGTCTGCAATTGCTGTGTGTATGTGTGTCCTGTGGACTTTAGCTGTCACCGTCAGTGATTTACCCTGACGGATTTGAAGGAAGACATCTGGATGCTCTAATAATATCCAAACACCACAGCACTGCAGTGCCAGTGAGGGTGTGACATCATAATGAGCAGCCTGGGTTAGAATGGTGCTCTCAGCAGGATGGCATGGACTAGAATAGAATCAAAGACCAGAAAAAAAAGATGTAAACCTCAGGAATGTAACCCACATGTTCGTTCTGTTGTGGATCCTGTTCTTAGAGCAAACATTTCTATGATTATTTCCTTTCGTTCTGCTCATATAACATTAGCAAGTGTAAATACTTTTTTTTTTTTTTGTAACTCGTATCATACGTAACCGTTTAGAGATAAACATCAGTGCAAAAGGGTTTTATTTCCGTTATCTTCACCAATAAAAATATTTCAGCCCATTAAATTTTTTGTTCAGGTTTTTCCAATGGATCCAAATAACACTGGGCACAATTTAACCAGCATCGATCACCACTCCATTGCACAACACTATTCACACACTCATTAATCATAGCCAGTCTGCTGGCTTTTTTTGGACCAAAAAACATGAAGGCACCCTACACAAACTTGAGGAATCAGACCCTAGTGCTCTGTGTTTCTTCCTTATGCCATCTCGGGGAGCTTTTTCTTGCCACATCAGTGTCAAACCTACTCTTAAATAACCTCTTAATCATTTTTATCACCACATTATCTGTGTTAAGCTGCTTTGAGACAATGTGCATTTCAGAAGAGTTCAGAAACTTGTTCATGGAGCTTGCTTTGTGCACAGGGGCATTGTCATGGTGGAACATACTGAAGGCCCTTCAGTATTCTGAAGTAATGGAAATTCTGTTATAGAATAAAAAGACAATTTCCTGGGAAGAATCCACCTTTTGTTTCAAAGTAAATTTTAAAAAGTGCTGTGCAAAAAATGTAGGTGCAATATTTTGAACGCTAAGCAGACTCTGTGCTGTTAAAGATCCGCAACGCTGCTGCAAACGTGCTGAGGGAATGCTGGCTTCTCCACCGCACCACACAGGCCAGGGACAAGCACAGCGAGCACAGACGCCACCAGAGATGCCTGCTGGAAGCCATCCGAATGTAAGTAACCTTAAACTCGCCTAATCTGCTACAAATTTAGCACCATCACATTCTTCACACACAAAGGTCTGTATTGGTATAAACGAACATGATAGGATTTGTTCAGATTTTCTTGTTTAATCATTAATGAACAAGAGCATGGTGGAGGTTGCAGTGTGAACCTATATTTTGGTAATCATTTTCCTTATCCCTTTATCTTCTGTTTGTTTATTGGGTTGGATCACTTTATCAAGATACACCTTGGCAATCAGTGCAAGTAAACCCTCCTCAGTAAGATCTAAGTTCGACAACTGGTTCTAACACGCGTTGTCCCCTTTTCCTTGAAGTTACTAACTGAAATAGTACTCTCTCCTTTGGATGTCTACAGTCTGTTGTTTACATTCTGCACCCGCAACTTCCTGCTGATAAGGAGATCAGCCAGGCTTCAGTTAAGTCATGAACAGGAAGTTCAGACGTGTGAATTTGTGAACCGGTGTTTAAAACCATTAGCAACGGCAACTGGCCTTCAAAACTTTTCCATACACATTTGAGCCAGGCAGCATGCGAGTGTGTGCTTTTGCTCATTTATGAGGGTTGAGGGATTTTAGTCGTCCGTCACACGAAAATATCTGGAAATAAAAATCTGGAAAGAACACTAGGAACATCTTAGACTTTTGGATAAAGAGCTAAAGGTCAGAATAGGTGGCCAATTTCCTTATTTTGTGTTTACGGTACATTTCCTTTTTTTATTTTTATGGTTTCTTTTTTATTTTTTTATTTTGAAGGCTACTATTTCATCTGGTTGACACTCCAAGGCCAGCCAAATCTGCTTGCTTCAGCAGTTACCTTACAACCACCCTGCAATATTGGTTTCCGTTCTACTTTCTGAAACACTGAATTATCATCCAAAGTTAGACAAGCCTTAAAATACTACACAATATCAAAAATGTCAAGAGATAATTAAGCCTTTGTCCAGCTTAATCTCATTGATCATACAGATTTAGTCATCAGCAACAACTGATATGAGCAACTTTTCCTGAGAAAAGCAGTTATTTAAATTTTTTTTAAGGTTAGAGATGTTTTTGTCTGTTAACCTCAGTGAACCTCCTTTATTTTCCACTTGTAGATTTCGACATCTGCGGCTGAAACAGAGGAAACTGAGGGACTACACAAGTGAGATGGTGGACCTCTCTAAGGTTGACATAAACGCTTTAAACAAATTATTCAATTTTGAATTCATTTGTATGATCTATAGTTTTATTGAATTTCATAGATGCCACAAAACTTTTAATCATTGAATAGGCACTATTTTCCATGTGTTTATAAAGTTTTAAATGTGTATACTATAAAAAGTGTATATATATATAGTACATGTAGTGTTTTTTTTACTGGACCACCGCTTATTTTTGCTGTCTGACACATGCCTGTGGTTAAAATTGTACATCTCAAAAGGTCAAGCTGTGAGTGATACCAGTGACATACTTGAAAAAAAAAATTATGTACGTTTTAGCAAACAAGGATGTAAGGTGTCCTGCATGCATTTATCTCAACCGTTTGTTTATAAAAGATGGTCCCTGAGTTATGAAGTTTAAGCTTTTTTTTTCTTACGATGACGAGAGCAATACGACAAATTGTAAAAAAAATATATATATACATATATATATATATATATATATATNNNTATATATATATATATATATATGTGTACAATAATGTAAAAAAATAATATACAAGTTTCGCACGTCAGGCTAACCTAGCGCCGTATACTTCTCGCTCTGCTCGCGAACATACAACAGTCAGTTTTGACCTGCCATGCCTCAACTTCTGATTATTTCAAGTTTCTTTGGAGATGCGTTCTGATGACTCCATAAGTAAGTCGGGGAAATTCCTGTATCAATACAAGCTCTGTGTTTTGCTATCTAGCTAACTGTAAATGCTACAACAGCTTTTTCTTTTAAACAGCATTGCCTAAATATTTAAAATATGTATCATAATCTTCTAGGTTTATCTTTTCAACCCTCTAAATAATGAGTGATTCAGTGTTGTTGAATTGCTATTTAACACTTGTGTGACATGGTGGTCCTTCAAAAAAAAAGGCTTACCCAGTCTTGTGGTTTTTTTCTCATTTAAATACATTTCATTGTATGACATTTACGAGACTCCCTTATACTGAGGAATTTATCTCATTGATACAACTGATCACTTCAGGGTTAAAGGCCTCAGCAGCCCAGCAATGGCAGCTTGGCAGTGTTGGGGTGTTATGATTTAAATTCATGACCTTTAAATCAGAAGTCCAATGGGTTAACCACTTAGCACCCACTTCCCCCAGGTAGATATATACAGATACATCTGTTAGAATAGCACAATACGTGAAAATAAAATGGCAGTAATGAAAAGGTTGCCTAAAGCCTTATCTAGTCTGCAATCAAAAGCATACCAGAACACTATTTACTGGTTTTTCAGTCCATAATGCCACTCCAGAGTGAGTCATTAAGTGAAGCATTATGAAAAGAAGCATGTTATTGCAAAACTGTGTAGAGCATATAAACTTTAATGCTGCTGACCCTACAGAAGTTCAAACCCAGACCAGACCTTATAAGGCAAAATAAAATGTCTTAATCTTTTATTGGACAGATGCAGATGATCATGTGTGACCTGAGTGCCAACTGGAACAACTCATACCGAGAACTGGAGCAGCGCATCATCTCTATGGAGCAGAAGCTGGATGAGTTGGGCCAGTCATTCCAGAGCACTTCTGAGCTTCTGAGCCAAGCACTTCAGCGCCGCCACCTTGTCCACAGGTATCATCCCAGGCCAGCGGGGAACAACCTTTTGATTAATGGAGTAGCTAATAAAAAATAAAAAATGTTGATGCAGTGACAGTGGTAAAGGAAGTGGTAGATTAGTGGTTAAGGTCTTAGGATCCAAAGGTCATGAGCTCAAATCCCAGCCACACCAAGCTGCTACATCTGAGCTCCTGAACTCAGGCCAAAGACTAGCTAATATTTTTATACTTTGAAAATAGCTACTTATATACCCCTCAATCTAAAGTAATTTTTTGTTATATATGACCAGTGGACACTATTCCACAAGGCTTGGTCTTCAGCTGTGTGTTAAACTGCACTTTTTATTCCGCATTATTTTGAGCAAGTCTTGGAGAATGGGGTGTCTTTCTGGCCTGATAGCTTTTCGGGCTATAACAATGCAGAAGTATCTTAATAGTGAATGTACCTGGTGGTATTAAAAAGTTTCAGGACTAGTTTAGCACATCAACAGATGGCAGCACAAAGTCCCACACACAGTCACAGGGAGCACCAACCTTCCTAAGTCAGTATGCTAAAAGACATCGTCCTGTGTACATCCGAAGCTGCACAACTGCTGCTATTCTGACCACATGGTTAAACCCCTCTGCGATTTCATCATGGACAGCAAGTTAGAACAAACACAAACTTCCACCCAGTCACTGAGCTCTCCTCACACGTGAGTTTCTCGCCGGAAACAACGTGATCCCACTTCCGCATACAGCCCACCCGCCAGATATGGCTCATGCGGACTTTACCCACTTCCCGAAGATGAAGATCCGGCTCAATGGTCGCCGTTTTGACACCATTGCAGAGATCCAGCATGAATCGCAGAAGGTACTTCACACGCTTCGAAAAGAAGACTGCAAGGGGACTATTTTGAAGGTGATAGTGTAAACATAGATAAATAAATTACTTACTTGTTAACAGGATTAGTCTCGAAACATTTTGATACCAATATTATTGGTGAAATAAATTGGTATATATGCCTTTACCAATTCAGTTTAACCTTTGGACCGATGTTTGTTTAACCCTGGGAACAATGCAAGACCTGTGTGGTCCCAAGATTTGCATATTTGCATACAATTGTTAATACAGTTCCCTCAGGTACAGTAATGCCTCTAGTTGTTTGTAAATTGCTCCTAAAGATGAACCAGCCTTGTACAAGTCCACATTTTTTTCAATCTATTTTCTGAATAACTTGATTTTTTCTTATGGTATCAAGTGCAAAAGGTCATTGCTCCAAAGTTAGAATTTTAAATACAGCTACAAGTGCACTCCTAATTTTGACAAATTGGCCAATCAGAAGTTTCTGAAAGATAGTCAACTTTGTTAAATTTTTTTAGGATTTCTGAATCAAGGGTCTATGTATTCTGGTATGTATTTTTGACCACTTACGGCTGTCATTTTTAACCAAGAACTAGACACAACCTGACTGTAGTCTACAGTTAAGTAATCATCAAATAGTCATTACAACAATACAGTCCTACAATTACAATGACAACAGATCATCAACAAACTCTTTTAAGGTGTTATCGTGTATGATGTTCAAAGGTATGATGTGCCTTTATTCCATTTTACATTATTTTTTTTTTATATTCATTGCTATTAGGGTGGTCATTGGATGTAAAAACATGTCATATGTTAATGCCAGTAAGAAGTTACAAAATGTAAAAAAATAAAATAGCTAATTCAGTTGTCTATGCAGAAATGGTTCAACTTTCTATAACTCTGAAGTAAGGAAAATTACTTTAAAAAAGGCTAGAACTTGAAGCACTGTATAGCCAACTATCATTAGAGAACTCTGAGCTAACGTGTACTCCTACAAACATGAGAGAAAGGCAAGACAATTACTAGCACATTAACAAACTCCAGGCTTATCCCACAGATTCTGAATCTGACAAATTGGGGTAAATCCAATTTTGTAAGGATCTGGATATTCTGAAATTTGATTAGATTAAATTCAACTATGTTATTGTGCAAGGTACATGTACAGAGCCAATGAAATGCATTTATCATCTAACCAGAAGTGCATAAGTGGCCTACTTAGAATGAATAAATAGCAGTGTGATAAATGTGAGGGTGAATAATGTACAGGAGGTGAAGACGGTAATTATATATATATAGTTATAGTTATATAGTTATATATAGTTATATACAATATACTGTGCATAGAGGATAACATGCTCAAATGACATGATATAACTAGTATAAGTTGTATAAGTGTACAAGTATGAATGTTGTGTGATACAGTATATAGATAATGAATATGGGTGGAATATACAGTAGTGCGGTGATCAACAAGTTATGGATGGTGGCAAAAAAAAAAAAAACACCTGAAAGTGACAATGCAGTTGTGTATTTTGACATTGTATAATGATTATCTGTTCAGTGCAGTAACAGCCACCTGGAAGAAAAAAAACGCTATTCTTTAGTCTGTTTGTGCGGCTCTGAGGCACCTTTAAAGTCTGCCCAAAGGAAGAAGGGGGAATAGTCCATGATTGGGGTGAGAGGTGTCTTTGATAATGCCCCTCGCCCTATGCAGACAGCATTTTTTGTAATTGTCCTCCAATCTGGTACCTGTGTTCCAATGCATCGTTGGGCATTTTTCACCACCCTCTGAAGGGCCCAAAGCAGTGCAGCTGCTGTACCACACTGAGATGCAGTTAGTGAGAATGCTCTCAATGGTACAGCATAAAAGTTCTCCAGTATCCTGTAACACAGGCGGGACTTGTTAAGTCTCGTCAGGAAATACAGGCTCTGTTGTGCCTTTTTGTTCAGGATAGAAGAGTTCAGGGACCAGGTGAGATCCTCAGAGATCTGGACTGCTCTGTTTGTGTGAATAGGGGCATAAGTGTGATTGCAGGTTTGTCTAAAGTATACAAAGACCTCCTTTGACTTCTTGGTGTTGTGTTCCAAGTTATTGTCCTCACACCACGCTATTAGGTGCTGGATCTCTACCCTGTAAGCCGTCTAATCGTTACCTCTGATCAGGCCTACCACCGTGGTGTCATCTGTGAACTTAACGATTCTGTTTGAGGGATAGGCAAGTGAAAAGCAAGTGTAGAAGAGGAGACAATACACATCCCTGAGGAACCCCATTTCTTTAAGTGAGACTGGAGGAGGTGACGGTGTTCTGTCGGACCGACTGTGGAATGTTTTTTAGGAAGTTCAGTTGCAGAGATATGTGCTGATACCAAGCAGATTCAGCTTCACGACTAGCTTGGAAGGGCTACCTGTGTTAAAAGCTGAGCTGAAATCAACAAACAACTTCCTGGCATAAGTGTCGGGGTTCTCCAGGTGAGTCAGGACAGAATGAAGCACTGTGTAAATGGTGTCCTCGCTTAACCTATTCAGGTGAAAGGCAAATTGGTATAGGTCGAGAGTGGGTGGCAGACAGGCTTTAAGGTGGGTAAGGACCAAAATCAACTCGTTTTAAATTTCCACATGAACAGCCTTAAGATCCATGAAGTTCCCTTCTGAGTATGGTTCCGCTCAAGGTTTCTTTCTCCTACCATCTCAGAGTTTTTATTTTCCACTGTCACCACTGGTTCACTCATGAAGGATAAACTTATAGGCACTAATGTATACATTTTAAAACTTATCTCTGTTAAGCTACCATTAAAAACAGTATGCAAATAAAATTGAATTGGGAAAAAGATAAAATAGTGCAACCAATTCAACTGCTTGAGATTTTAGACTCCATTACTGCAATGCAAAATGGCAAAATTCCTTAACCTGATTGCTTCCCATGTGGAATTATTTAAAGCCTTTTCTCTGACATAACGCTGCTACCAATCAGTTCACCACTGTTCCTTCCTTGGACAACTTTTGATAGATACTGACCACTGCAGACCAGGAACATCCCACAAGAGCTGCGGTTTTGGAGATGCTTTGACCCAGTCGTCTAGCCGTCACAATGTGGCTCTTGTCAAACTCGCTCATATCCTTATGCTTGCCCATTCTTCCTGCTTCTAACACGTCAACTTTGAGGCAAAAATTTTTACTTGCTGCCTAATCAATCCAACCCATTAACAGATGCCATGATGAAGAGATAATCAGTGTTATTTACTTCACCGCTTATAACGTTTTAATGTCATAGGTTATGCCATATCAGTTATAGGTTACTTATGTTGTGTTCTTTTTTCCAAACAGGTGACATGTGGCATAGTTCTCCTCTGAAACGCTACAGTGGAGGCTCAGATCAAAACTGCACAAAGCTACTTGGATCAGCATGAATAGAGGACTTATGATACATTTTTCCACAAACCTCCAAGGCTGCAGTGGCTGCATGGACTTTCCAAACAGAAAGATTACTGTTTTCGGATATGTGATTATGACAAAAATCAAATGTATTTATGACAATATTTATGTGTGTCTATAGCTACATCACTGAAAAAAACAACAGGGATGGGGTTCAGTGTTTGATGCTTTGAAGGTTTAGTGAAACTGTGTTTCTATGTAAATTCCTTGTTACTTTAAATGACAAAGTGATCAAAGCTTTTGAGCCCACTCCAGCAGGTCCATTTTAGGGCCAGTTTAGTCCAATTAGGCCAAAAGTCTACGACCAAGAACTGTTTTTATTTCGTCAGTTATCATTAATAGATTTGCACCCGTTTGAAATCATGTAGGATCTTGAAATCTAGCCGGCTATCCTGTTTGATTACCATTGCATCCATTGAAATTGTTGTAACGCTACACATTTCCTTTAGTGCGGCATGTTATATACCCTTCATTGATTCAGTTACTATGGTCCTCTAAGTTTGTGGGTTGAACTCCAGGTATGGCATGAAACCATACAAAAAAAGATTATTCGAATTGTAAACAGATTTCGTAAGGTTGGTCTTAAGAGTCTATATTTTAGTCTTCATGGATTTCCAGGCAACCCATAGCATCTTTTTAAATCCCATCTGTGCTTAAAACAATGGAAAACAAACATTTATTTTTGGCAAACCAGACTATGCATTTGATGTTTAAAAATATTGTCCAATAAAACAGCACTTCAGATTCGACAGTTGTAGATACATAAAGAAATAGCTGTGGCTATTAAATGTTACCTCAGAGTTGGATGTCTTTGGATACTGTAGATGTAACTAGGAGACAAAAAACCTGTTCCAGCATGACAATGCCCCTGAGCACAAAGCCAGCTCCATAAACATATGCTTTACATGGGTTGAAGTGAAAGAGCTCACCATAGAGCTTGAATGCACCCCAAAAGTCCTTACCTCACCTACACCAGTACCCAAATTTAATGACACCCTTGTTTCTGAACAAGCACAAATCTCCACAAACACTGCAAAATCTTGTTTGTCCCCAAAGATAAAAATAAAGACACCACTATATCTGTAGAACCACTTTCACCAAATACCTATAACTTATATTAGTGAAGAATGCTATAATCTTGTCCGAGACATATAATTTGACAAAAATGTGTTAGGTATTTTTTTTTCCCCAAAACTGTAGAAATAAAAATAGTTCTTGTAACCACAAGCTGGTTTTTTTTTTTCTTTTTTTTTTCTAAACATGGCTCTGTTTGGTTTTTGCTTTTTGACACAAGCGATTTCTCAGTGTCGAGAACAATGACTTTTCCTATTTTTATTTTTACGGATTACTGTTGGATTATAAATGTTAGGTGCAGAGAAAGTAAGCATTTATTTTTTTATTAAACCTGCTGCAAAGCCAAATGTATTTTTTATACAGGCACCAACTGTACTACAAGCAAAAGTGAGCAAAACTGCTAAACTTTTTAATTAAGATTTACTTAAATAACACCAGGTGCATAAATTATTCACCTAAATATTGACATACCATAATTTTCATAATACTGTAATCATACAATACAAATGAATGTAGTAATATTAAGCCCATTATGGCAATATAATTTCTTATCAAAAGTAGAGGTCGACCAATACCAGTAGCTGGGTTGAATCGTATTTGCTGAAAGCGGTTAATAAATCGACAGTTTTTATGGATACTGAATTAAAAACAAACAAAAAACACAATACTCCATGTCAAATAGTACCGCACTTTATTACAAAAATAAAAAAAGTTATAAATCATAAATGTGGTAAATTAGAATAAATATCAATGAATTAATGAATAAATATAATTATGTATTTAATAAATTAGAAATTAGGATTCAATTATAGCGCTATGCATGCAGCATGCAGTCTTATGTTTAAAAAACAGACAGCACGTGGCATCAGTGAATCGCCTCTAGAGGCCGCTCTCGTAATGACAGCCGACCGGAAGCCGGAAAAACTATATGTATAGATTTTTGTCGATAACTGCAACAACTACCTGTGCCTATTAATTGCAAAACTGACTGGTCCTCCACCCCCACGTCCACATTTTGGGACTCAAAGCTGAAAATTACCTACCTAAATTAAAATGTTCTGAAAGTTCCTGACAACAGTGTGCTGCATACACAATTTAGGCTAATCAGTTGACCTATAATCAAAACCTCTTTAAAAACAAAATTAAGGTTTCAGATTTGAGGTTTTACACTTTTATTTTTTCAATAAAAAAAGCCCATCCTTTATACGGTATGGATTTAACCATGGTCTGAATACAGTCGGGTTGGTTCGGGTGCACAATGTTAACAATTAAGCAAAAGTTGGGATACGCGTTACTTTTTTACTTTATTAACACAGTTTATTGATGCGGGAGTTCGTTAATGGTAAACGAATGCCATAAATAATGTTAGCTTAATGGAACTTTAATGTAAAATGTTTTTTTTTCTTCACATGATTAAACAGACATCATGCACCATTAAACACCGAACCAACAATTTGCCTCTGTAAGAGGTGCGTGGGCTTGAAAATGACGCCATTTTATCAGATTTGTTCTTGTACGCATGTGTACCCAATATGGAAGCTGATGTTAACAATCCAAATTTGATCAATAGGGAAAAAAAAACAGTAAACAGTAAAACAGTGAACAGTAATGATTCCCAGTGCTGTTATAATATTGGTATACTTGTCCAGTTAATTAGTTAACTGGATCTAACTGTTGTATGATAAGAATAAAGGTTTCATTCTGCCCCTGCTGGTTGTAGCATGAGTGTTTAAAGGTTAACATTCCACTAACACACAAACTTTCAATATTGCATTGACAGTGTAAACACTTGAGAGAGAAGAGAAACTGTATTTCAATTCCTCTGTATGTCTGCACATATAGTGGCATTGACAAATAAACAACAGTGAATCTTAAGCAACTGAGGAAAAAACTTTACTCCCACCATGAAATGATGTCAGCTGTAACCAAAAACCAAACCACTTCATTACTAAAGCAATTTTAAGTTTGTGTAGTGGTAGTGTTCACCACAGGGGGCTCTAACTGTGGTGTTTCATATTTATTTGGAAGTGACATTACACTGCACCTGCATGCCTCACATTATCACACCCTTTCAGTTGCTCAAAGGTTGGCTAGTTAAAGTGTATTCTTTTTCTTAAAAGGGTACTGGGAAAAAATAGCAAAGCAGATCTACCTTTATCTAGAACATTTTAAGTAGAGGTTGACCGTTTCATCAGTTTTGCCATTTAATCGGCAACAATAGTTGATTGCAATAACTTCAGGCAAAAAAACATACTGTTTTTTTAAGGTTGCGTTATACAGTGCAAGAGTGACCTCTAGAGGCGAAATTATGATACCACCTGCTGTTTCACTTCAGATGTAACTGTTTTTTTTATTTTGTGTTTCAGTTTGAATGCGTCTTTTATTTTTCTCAATATTTATTCATATAATTTATACATTCATTGTTATTTCATTTAACACATTTTCATGATTCAGTACTGTTTATATATAAAGTCCAGTACAAAAAATACATGGACATTTTTTTTATCCAGTATGCATTTAAAAAAACTCGATTACTTGGATTAATCGATTATCAGCAAGTACGATCCAACTTAGCTATCGGTAAAATCCACTATAGGTCAACCTCTACTTGTAAGTGGCTCTAAATAAGGGCGATGAACAGTTACAGAACAAGGAACAATAATTGAACAGATAAACACAACAATGATAGAATGGATTAATATCAGGATGTTACCCACATGAAGATGTCTGGTCAGCTCAATCATCTCAGGGAGTTTTTCCTGGCCACCATTACCGCTGGATCGCTTGTTATAAATAAACTTACAGAGACGAATTAAGCTGAATCTCTATTGTTACTTACCATCCAAATAAAATTAAACTGAATTATTACAATGTTTAAAGCTGACAAGCCAAAGAATCCCTAAAAATTTAAGTTTTGTTTTTTTCTAAGTAGGGTTGCAAAGGGGTGGAAAAAATTTCTGGTAAATTTCCAGAAACTTTCCATGGGAACTTCATCTGGGGAATTTTGGAAATATTTCAAGTTGGAAACTTACCAGGTTTTTCAAGGAATTTACAGAAATGTATTGGGAATTCATGGGAATTGCTAAAAAAAAAATAATAATAATAATTGGGGACTGTCATATACAAAACAAACATTTTGTTTGGTTAGAATCTGACATGCATGAAAACACAGATTTGAACAAATTACATTATTGACAATTATTTATGCAAAATGTATGCAATTTACTTAATCGCTAAAATTGACATTTTATTATTTTGTGTGCAGGAACAGGAAATGTGTTGTTATTGAGGAATGCATGGTGATTATAGGGGGTGTGGCCTGTGGCCCTGCAGTATGTGTGCTGTGTGCATGCGATTGCCGAATGTGCATGGTTGAAATTGTATTAAATTGTATTATTTTTGATCGACTACATATAAGTCCCCTATTATTGGCTAACTAATAACTATAGCTAACTTTAACTGGTATGTTTTTATGATCCGTTTATTTACTTTAATTTCCATAATTTTCTGTGGAAAATTTCAGTCAATGAGCATAGATTGACCTCTACTGTCCATTACAAAAGTGTGTATATAATAAAAAAAATAAAAAATGTACATCAGTAGCAAAAACACAATTCAAATTCAACAAATGTATATAAATAAGATTCTTAGTAATTAGTGTAGCTTTAATCAGACTCAGCAGAACATCTTATAAGATTATCCAGTCCACAACCACAAGTACTCTGGCGTCCGACTGGATTATTTTCCATCAGAAAAATATAACCACTCTAAAAGATCTTTAGTGACTATTTCACTGCATGTGATAGCACTCCATTTCAATTTGAAACAATCAACTTTACATCAAACATCATTTACTGTAAAGAATCCAGCAGAATTAGTTGAGCCTGAACCCTTTTAAACGCGTTTTGTGAGCATATGAGTTTTTTAACATATGCCACAATAAGGCGGCGGGTCTCGTAAAGCGCCGGCCGCAGTGGCACTGAAACACGTTCCTGCACTTTTGATTTGCTTGTTTTTTACACGTCGAGGCCGTGATCCTAAAGAGGGGCCGATGGCAGACCAGCTGCTGCGTACCGCAGAACATCTGGCCACAGGCAGCGCAGACGTAGCGTGTGGCCTCTGCGTGCTGGACCTGATGGTGCAGCAAATGCATCAGCTGCCGGAAAGCTCGGCCGCACTGGCACCTGTGGAGGCGCGGCCCGAGGTGCTGATAGCGGTGGCGCACAATGAGCGAAAACTGGCGCGACACGGCGCCGCACTGGCGGCACCGGAACACGGCCTTTGAGCGCCAACTCTGGCGCATGCGCTTCTGCAGGGCCAGTTCCTTGCTCTGGTTTACAAACATGCCGACTATTTTCAAAGGCCCCTGGGAGGAAGGAAAGATCTCAGGCAAAAGAGGAGACCTAGAAACAGTAGATTCAGGTAGTTGTCCTGTTACCTGTTCTGAGTTAGAAACCGAGCTAACGACTTGAGGAAAATGAGTGGACTCCAAGTGGACTTCATATGATTGGTGCTGCAGGGGCAAAGCAACGCTTGGCATCAACTCTGCACTGCCTGTAGGAGTGTCGGCCACCACTTTGGACTTCGGTAACGCTAAATCCTGAATCCGTTCACGTACTGTCTGAGTTACTGTAGAATTGCGTGTCCCAGAAGAAGGAGGAGTCTGAGGTACCCCTTTGCCCTGCAACTGATTTGAAAGCAGCACCTGTACAATTTGTTTTTGAGTAACTGCAGAAATGGGAGTCGTCATTTGTCCTTGGTCTCCATTTAAGACTGCCTTCTTTTGCTGGGCACTTGATGACCTGGTGGTCATGGCATGTAGTCTGACCTTCTGAGTATCGGAGCTGAGTGAGCATTTGGGTAGCAAACTTGATGTTGAATGGGATACAGTTCTATTGATACTGACTTGCTTAGAAGATTCTACATCAGCAGATGAGGACACAGGGTTCGGAATCAAGAGCAATGAGCGTTTTGGATTGTTCGATCTGTTGGATGGCGTTGGTGATTCTTCAGTGCAGCCCTTGGTCATGTTACAAATGTGTTGTATGTAAATATTCTGGTTGGGAAACAGCTTCCGGCACATCACGCACATATATTTGGCCAAAGGGTGCTTCTGTGCTTTATGGTTCACTAGCATTTCTTTCGTGCCAAACACTATTTTACACAAAGAACATGGAAAAGAAGTGGTCTGGTCTCTGGTCGAATTTACAGAATCGAAAGACCTGAGCGGTTCCTGCTGATTGATTTGACTGATTTGTTTTGGACAAACACTCCAACTTTTGCTTGTGGAATCTAAAAAAACAGCACTGCATGGCTCTGAGCTATCCTCATTACCTGTGAGTACAGAGTCGCTGTCCTCATGGTCACGTATCTGAATGACTACATCTTCCTGAATGGTTTCGAATTCTCTTTCCTCATCCTCCACCTTAATATTAAGCTCGAGCTGTGATTCCAACAAAGTTGCTAGGTAACCAGTCGAAGTGTCGTTGTTCCATTGGTCTGGGTCTTCTGGTTCTTTGTGTCCACTTGAACTGCATGTGCTGGGTAAAGGTTCTTGTTTTAGGAGAACGGTGTGATTTTCAAGGCTTTGTGTGGAGAAGTACGTATGATCAAGCAAGCCCGTGCATAACGAATCATGCTCCTGTATTGAATCCTGGTCACTTTCGGTTCTTTCTAGATCTGTGTCTGTTGTTTCATAAGACACATGCATGTTGTCATGATTTGCAAGGCTTGGATTAAAAAAGTAATTGTGATCATGTATTTCCCTGCACACAGTCTGATCATCCACTGGAGTCCCCTGCTGGTCATTTTCGGTATATGAGCGAGTAGGGGATATTCCGTTGTTGGTTTTATTAACAAAAACAAGCACGTTTTCATTGCTGGTGTACATAACGATGTTATTAGGTCTTTCCTTGGCAGAATTGCATGTTTGTGTGCAAAAATAGGTGTGATCATGCAAGTTTCCGGTGATCATCCTATTATCTTCTGGAGTCTCTGCAAAGCCGTTTTCCTCAGTCTGCTCCATCGTTCCGAAAACCATCCCCTCCTCCTCTTCTTCCTTCATGCACTTTATTTCCACCTCCTCGTTCTTGATTATGACTTCCTCCACCTCCTCAGGCAGAGGTTCCATGTCTGGGGTCTGCGTAGTGTCCGTGTACATCCTACAGCTTTTACAAGACGTATAGTAATAGGGATGGGCGTTTTGCATGTGCATGATCAGGGCGTTCCTGTGGGAGAATTTTGCCTGGCACAAATGGCAACACAGCTCGTGTTTGTGCTTAATAAAGTGCTCAGTTCGGTGCTCCAGGAAATCGGTGTGATCTCCGCACATGCAGCACTCGCCGTCGCTGAATCTTCCCAACGCGACCTCTTCCGGCTCCTGCTTTAATCCAGTTCGGGTCATTGAGCACTAAAACAACCCAGAAAAACAAATCAATTAACGTGAAACATGAATCAAGAAACATGAATTGTATGTATTACAAACTACTCATATCGACTATTTTTTGGGAAATTAATATTCAAAAAAGTCCTAATCACACACAAGGTTTACTCTCCAGCTCAAAGGACCAATTGTAAAGGAGTTTCACTGTCTGGTGTGCGCTGATCAGGAGGTTGTTCAGGATTCAGAACACTCAAACTTTACTGAGCTTAGAATTGATCGTATGTGAGGTGATTCTTGCTGTCGTCTGCTAGCTGCCGATCGGTAAGTTGTGTGATGTCTAATGATTGCTGCTCAGTGTTCTGGCCTTTTATACTCTTGATGGAGAAAGGTGCACTGTGATGTCAGAGGTAACTTATCATTAACGTTAAACTGTGTATCTGCCTCTAGTGGTGAAGCGTGGAAATGCAGCTGAATGGGAATCCTTTCCTTCACTGCCACCCCCAAATATGCATGAATTGTATGTATTACAAACTACTCAGACTATTTTTTGCAAAATCAATATTCAAAAAAGTCCTACTCACACACAAGGTTTACTCTCCAGCTCAAAGGACAAATTGTAAAGGAGTTTCACTGTCTGGTGTGCGCTGATCAGGAGGTTGTTCGGGATTCAGAACACTCAAACTTTACTGAGTTTAGAATTGATCGTATGTGAGGTGATTCTTGCTGTCGTCTGCTAGCTGCCGATTGGTAAGTTGTGTGATGTCTAATAATTGCTGCTCAGTGTTCTGGCCTTTTATACTCTTGATGGACAATGGTGCACTGTGATGTCAGAGGTAACTTATCATGAGTGGTAAACTGTGTATCTGCCTCTAGTGGTGAAGCGTGGAAATGCATCTGAATGGGAATCTTTTCCTACACTGCAACCCCCAAATATGCATGGAATATTTGCCCCTAAATCTAGGCTCATGGCATTTTTTACCCTCTAGTGTATTTAATGTTTTAACAATTTATAACCTCAGTCTAGTTTTGCCCCAAATGAAGACAGGTTCATATTTTAGTCTGGTTCCTCTCAAGTTTTCTTTCACATTCCATCTAAGGGAGTTTTCCTTAACACAGTCGCCCTAGGCGTGCTCATCGAGGATACGTGCACGTAGTTCACATATATTTCAATTTGTGTTCTATAATTTTTACATTCTGTAAAGCAGCTTTAAAACAATGTCCACTGTGAAAAGAGATATAAAAAAACCTTGAACTATATGGACAGAAATGTGTGGATATAATTCATTATTTTCCTCAAAATTCTACAAATTCAATATAATTTGTAGCAAATTTACTGAGCAATGGAAAACCTTACTAAGAAAATGTGGTAAAAAAAAAAAAAAAGAATGCATAAATGTGTTCTTAAAAAAGTGTAAGTTTGTCCCTAATGAGCGAGCCGGTGGCAACTGTGGCAAAAATAAAACTCCCTGAGAAGGCATAAGGAAGAATCCTTGAGAGGAACAAGACTCAAGAAAGAATCCTTCCACATGGCACAGAATATTCATTTATTACAGCTGAACGATGTTGAGTGTGCAGTGATGGTGATCAGATGGAAACTGCTGCCTGAGTTCATGACTGTTGACATTAAGTACAATCCAAATCCATCCTCAAAAAGCCTACAAAATGATAATGACAACGTGAAAGAAGTTTGTTTGAAATCTTTGCAAATTAATAAAAAAATAAAATTAATGCCAAGCGTCATGTCTGGAGGAAACCAGGCACTGCTCATCACCTGGCCAACACCATCCCTACAGTGAAGCATGGTGGTGGTGGCAGCAGCATGCTGTGAGGATGTTTTTCAGCAGCAGAAACTGGGAGATTAGTCAGGATCAAGGGAAAGATGAATGCAGCAATGTACAGAGACGTCCTTGATAAAAACCTGCTCCAGAGAGCTCTGGACCACAGACAGGGGCAACGGTTCATCTTCCAACAGCATACAGCCAAGATTACAAATGAGTGGCTACGGGAGGACTATGTAAATGTCCTTGAGTGGCCCAGCAAAAGCCCAGACCTGAACCCGATAAAACATCTCTGGATAAATCAAAAAATGTGCACTGACAGTCTCCATACAACCTGATGTCGCGTGAGAGGTTCTGCAAAGTGGAATGAGAGAAACTGCCTAAAAGTAGGTGTGCCAAGCTTGTAGGATCAAACTCAAAAAGACTTGGGGCTGTAATTGGTGCCAGAGCTGCTTCACCAAAGTAAAGGCTGTGAATACTTTTTTATTTTTAATACATTTGCAAAGATTTTAAACAAACTTCTTTCCCAAAGAGCTGCCAAAGGATGTCGGAGACAAGACTGTAGACCTGCACAAGGCTGGAATGGGCTACAAAACCATCAGCAAGAAGCTTGGTGAGAAAAAGACCACTGTTGGAGCGATCATTCGAAAATGAAAGAAATACAAGACAATCGCCCTCGCTCTGGAGCTCCATGCAACATCTCATCTCACGTGGTGAGGATGATTCTGAGAAAGATTGGAGATCGGCCCAGACTTAAACGAGAGGAGCTTGTTAATGATCTCAAGGGAGTTGAGACCACGAAAACCGTTGGTAACACACTGAGGTCCCTCTGCTCATGAATGATTCAGAGAAGGCTTGGGAGAATGTGATGTGGTCAGATGAGACCAAAATTGAGCTCTTTGGCATCAAACCAACTCACTGTGTTTGTAGGCAAAGAAATGCAGAATATGACTCCAAGAACACCATCCCCACTGTCAAATCTGGAGAAGGAAACATTCTGCTTTGGGGCTGTTTCTCTGCTAAGGGTTCAGGAAGACTTCACCACATGAACAGGGAGATGAACTGTAGAATCTTGGATGAGAACCTCATTCCCTCAGAAGATCACTGAAGATAGGTCATGGATGGTTCCTTCCAGTATGACAAAGACCCAAAACATACAGCCAAGGCAACAATCTAATGGTCTTGTAGCCCATTCCAGTCTTGTGCAGGTCTACAATCTTTGTCCCTGGTGTCCTCTGAGAGATCTTTGTTCTTTCGCATGGTGGTGGAGAGGTTTGAATGGAAGAGGTTGATTCTGTGACTGACGTCTTTTATACACATCACGAGTTGATATTAGAAGTTCTTTCCTAAAGGGATACGACTAAATTGGGGGTGTGGAAGTCAGAATCCCTTAACTCTGTTGAAATAAACCTACAATAAACTTCTAGATTTCTTTGTAAGGGGGTAAACTCACAAAATCAGAACGGGATTAAACAATGATTTTCCCCACTGTATAAGTCATTGTATGCATGGTGATGCTTGTGATGAGCACCTGAGTTTCTTCCCACTTTG
This sequence comes from Silurus asotus, assembly GCA_024362625.1. NCBI lineage: Eukaryota > Metazoa > Chordata > Actinopteri > Siluriformes > Siluridae > Silurus > Silurus asotus. The sequence continues at coordinate 5,969,364 of MU551646.1, read as the reverse complement.
TCAAGCCGCACACTTTGTCCCGTTCCTCCTCAGAATCTTTGTCTCGCCACTGCTCCGCATTGACTGCACACTTCGTGTCCTTACAGGAAATCTCCATGGCAACTGCACTCCACAACTAAAACCCCCAAGGAGATAGAGAACAGTTAGTCATATGTAACTCAAAAACTATATAAAGACACAATACAATCAATACAGACACAAAACACACTAAATATTATTGTGAATAAAATAATAGAGAACAAAAAAAAGATTCAAGAGGTCACTGGACTGAATAGATGTCCTTGAATGATCAATCTGTACTGTGTGTGTGTGCGCAAATGCGATACATAAGTGTGTGCGCGAGGGCATGTGTGTGTGTGTGTGTGTGTGTGTGTGTGTGTGTGTGTGTTAATTTCAATTCTTCATTAATTTACTCCCTCAGTCGTTCTCTCACTTCCTCCTTACTCACTCACTCCCCACTAAATCCCTCAGTCGCTGGCTTACTCCCTCCTTACTCACTCCCTCTCTCCCTCAGACGTTCACTTCTCCCTCCCTACTCCCTTCCTTCCTCAGCTGTTCACTCCCTCCATACTCATTTACTCCGTACTCCATCCCTTCCTCAGCCGTTCACTCCCTCGCTACTCACTCCCTCCCTCAGTCGTTCTCTTACTTCCTCCTTACTCCCTCCCTCTCTACTCCCTCCCTCCCTCAGCCATTCCCTCCCTCCCTCCCTACTCCCTCCCTTCCTTAGCCGTTCACTTACTCCCTACTCACTTCCTCCCTCAGTCGTTCTCTCACTTCCTACTCACGCCCTCCTTACTCACTCCATCCCTCAGCCATTCACTCACTCCCCACTCAATTCCTCCGTCGTTCTCTCACTCCCTACTCACTCCCTCCCTCAACCATTTACTAACTCCCTCGCTCCCTCCATCAGTCAGTCATTCTCACACCATTCCTCATTTGTTCTTTCATTTACCCACTCCCTCCCTCACTTGTCGTTCACTCACTCTGTCTCCCTCCTTTCCTCAGTCATTCACTAACTTACTTACTCACTCCCTCCCTCAGTCATTCTCTCACTCACTCAATTTCTCCCTTGGTTGTTCTTTCACTCATTCCATTCCTCAGTTGTACTTTGCCTCACTTCCTCCCTCCATCCTTCAGATGTTCTCTCACTCCCTCTCTCATTAATTCACTCACGCAGTTGTTCTTACACGCCCACAGTCGTTCTCATACTCATTCCCTCCAGACCATCAGGCCTTTTGATCAACACAGTATGACAAAAATATTTGCTTGCTACTCTAATCAGACTGCTAAGACATTGTAAGCAGTACCTTAATGGAATGAAAGTCTGGCACACCACTCTTCATGGGGTCATTTAACTGGCAGCGGTGACAAGATCTGACCTAAAAAGCAACACACATTGTTCTTATTTAACAAAATTACAAAGCCGATACAAGAAGGTGATGACAATAAATCTAGGAATCAGACGTGGCACATGTAGACATGTTCTTAAGTACAGACGGTCATGTAGGAAAAAAAGTAGAAGTAAAAGTAAAGTTCCACCTCTGTAGTACTTTACCCAGTCTTTCACATCTTGGATAATTGTAGGCCAATAGTATCCAGCAGTAACCCTGTTTTGAGTGCCTCTGATGCCACTGTGATTCCCAGTATCAGGGTTGTTGTGGCACTCCGTAAGAACAGACCTTTTCTCTTCCTCTGAAAGGACAACCAGCCGCATGTACTGATTACTGGGGCCGACGTAGAAGAGTCTGCCATCTATTTTAAAAGAACAAAAAGAAAAAGTTGAGATTGAAAGAAAAAAGAAGGTGCTTTATGATTGTCGCATGTGCGTTACAGCACAGCAAAATTATTTCTTCGCTTATACTAACATCAGACATTTGTTTTCTTACAAACAAGAATTGTTTGGCTATCTGCAAGAGTGAAAGGGAAAGTTTATAGGACTGTGGTGAGACCTGAGATGTTGTATGGACTAGAGACAGTGGCATTGAGTAAAAGACAGGAGGTGGAGCTGGAGGTAGCAGAGCTAAAGATGTTGAGGTTTTCGTTGGGAGTGACGACGATGGACAAGATTAGAAATAAGTTTATTAGAGGGACAGCGCATGTAGGACGTTTTGTAGACAAGGTGAGGGAGGCGAGATTGAGATGGTTTGGACATGTGCAGAGGAGGAACATGGGGAATATCAGTATGAGAATGCTGAGGATGGAGCCACCTGGAAGGAGGAAAAGAGGAAGACCAAGGAGGAGGTTTATGGATGTGGTGAAGGAAGACATGCAGGTAGTTGGGTTGAAAGAGGCAGATGTAAAGGACAGGGGGGGGTGGAGACGCTGTGGCGACCCCTAATGGGAGCAGCCGAAAGAAAAAAAGAATTATAAGCTAATAAATTAGGTTGGGAATCCAGAAGAATGGCAGATCATTAATGGAGCACAGGGGGTTAAGAAAAGTGAAAGTGACACATTTTTTCGATACCGGAAATTGAACCCCGACCCTCCGATCAGTAACCCAGAGCCTTAACAAGTGGGCTGACATACAAAGATTAAATTACTCTCTGATATCTGACAGATTTATCTATATAAAAAAAAAATAATAATTAATTAGGCACATGACAACGGGGTTGTACCAGACAGACATTTCATTATAAAATCTCTCGGTAATTATAATTACCTTTAATGATAAAATTCGTACACGCCCGTCTCACCTTCCGACGGCATACGGAATTATCGGGAATTTCTCCTTTTAACAGAAATTCTTGAAGCTTTACATAAAACGCAAAAGTATCCATAATTGTGGCTACACGATCCGTACCGGAAACACGATTTGTACACAAATACGTCTACTTCCTGTCTGAAATTTGGCGAATGTTCTGGGCATGCGCGACTATTTCGCGTTTAACGTAGAGCTCATAAAAAGGAGAAATTCCTGACAATGTATTATTTATGAATAAATAAATTCAATAAACAACTTACTATCTTGTGCGTTTTTTAAATGCAGACATTAGGTAAAGTCTGCTGAAATAAGTAGAACATAGAAAACGAAACGTTAAATGTAAACCCAAACCGGGTCTAACAAATGGAAACTAAGTTGTCCACTATTTTTTATTTTACTTAATCGATTTAACTACTTTTATATAATATAAATACATTGTGTCCATGACTTATATAATGATCAAATGTTTTTGTTACTGTGCCTTTAAGAGCACATTTGGACGTTAATATTTCCCCCCAGATTTTGTTTCATGTCCCGTAGCCACGCCCCCCGTAGTAAATATAGTACATTAGAGCTAATTTACTATTTTCTGTATTTATTTGCATTAGGATATCTATTTAAATGCCCGAGTTCGCTTGATGAGGAACCCAAAATATGAGAAATAATGTGCATTCTCGCTTATAGATATATTTTCTCTATTACATATACAGATACAAACCAAATCTGCTGCTATCACTGTCGCTTGGAAATGACGTCACCTCTGCGCGTCAACTAATCATCGTACGCGCAACACATAGCCCCGCCCCAAGCCCGAGTTACGGTGACTTCCTCCTCAGGCAGTTGAACCAGAGGAACTGTTAGAGAAACCGCTTGGTCTAATTATTTATCTCAAATGCACTATATAGTTGTAATTATATAAACATATATATTAGTAAACTAAAAATACGTACATATGGTTTAAGTTTGTAATCAGGTCCCCCGGAGTTGAAGTGACGCCATTCTTTAACACAAACTTCCCAAATCCTGGGAGCTGCTTAGAAAGTAATCCGAGCTGAAATACACTGTTATATGAAGTCTGAAATTGTAAGAGGAAACATAAACGTCATCCAGTTGTGTCTTTGTGTATATATATATATTTTTGTCAGAATCTGCAAACAGCCACTTTCCTGCCAAGATCAGTTCTGTGACTATTTTTTGCTTTTCACATTGAGAAAGCAGTCTGTTTAATAATAGGACAAAAATTATACAATAAAAAGGTCCAAAAGAAAAATCAGTGATGATAAACTATTAAGCCGACCCGTTTCATTCGTATTCTGATTACGTTCAAGGACCCGGAAATACGTCATAAAGTAAGGCTTGCTAGAAGGGACAGAATTATCGATAGCAGGCGCGCGCGCGCGCACACACACATTTTGCCTATTTGAGAGTATTACAACCATTTTTGCAAGTTTATTTGAACTTAGTAATGCCGTTGATACATTTTGTACCCACTTCATTAGGAACGCCTACTCGTTCAGCCAATCACGTGACAGAAGCCCAATTCATAAAATCATGCAGACAAATGCCAAATGCTTCATCAAACATCATTGTGGGAAAATGTTGACGTAACGTTTGCGGCTTTTAGCAGACACCCCCATCCAGAAATTGCTGGTATTCTTGGGGTTTTCAGGCAACATAGTTTCTCTGAAGTTCCACTTCAACCTCAATGGAAGATCACACAGGGTTCTGCTCGTTTCAGTTCCCCAGAACTGGAATATGAGACTACAGTGTGCACATGCTCACCCAAACTAAACAGCTGAAGATAAAGGTCAGATGAATCTGATACTGGAACATGCAAAAGGATGAGTCATAACTTGGCATGAAGAGCATAAATCCATGAGCCCATCCTTAGCTAGTAATGGTGATGTAAAGGTGTGGTTTTCCTGGCACACATTGAGCACATTAGTACTCATCAAGCATTATCTGAGAGCAGCCTATTTGGTGCTTACCACATGAATTTTTTTGCATCATACAAGCAGTTAAACAATCAAAATGTTTAACATCTTCAGCACTGGTGATGCATTGGATTCACTGATACCTCAATATTCTTAATCCTTGCATTTAGTTAAACTTTTGTGTTGTACAAATGGCTGTAATTATCAGCAGTTTCACACTCGAGTCTCCAGCGGTGAACTTTTACGAGCCTCAACAAGGATGGAACTATAATGGACATTTGGTCTGATGCTTTTTGAATCTGGTTCCTCTTAACATTTCTTCCTCGTACCATCTCAGGGAGTTTTTGATTGCCACCGTCACGTTGCTCAAATTTATAGGGACTCATTTTTGATGCTAAATTGTGTATTTATGATCTGTTTATTTAGAAAAACTGCTTCCCCTTTAAGTCACGCTGCTATAGCGAGTTTTGCCGGAGTCCCCAACTGCACAGTGTCTAAGATTTATGCAATAATAAGAATACATATTGTTATAATAATCGATATTTCTCTCTACCCATCACCCCTCTTTCCTCTCTCTCTCTCTCTCGTTAAACATGCTCCTGAGGTACCAGCGACAAGTGTTTCTGTCCCTTTTACTCCCATCTGGATTTAGTTCTCTTCGATTGGAGGCCAACACAAGAGAGCAACACAGGAGCTTTGAGTGTGGATTTGAACTGTAGTAAATGTCTACTACGATGGTTTAGGACCACTGGTTGCAATTAAATCACCTGATGAACTGTAATAAATAATTCCCTTTTGGGTCTGGTTCCTCTCAAGGTTTTTTCTTAGGGAGTTTTTCCTTGGCCTCAGTCCCCACTTCTCTCGCCCATTAGGGACCAACTCATACATTCTTTATTACCGCTTTGTCTCTGTACGTCTGCTTTGAGACAGTCCATTGTTAAAAAGCGCTATACGAGTTAAAACTAATTGAAAAGCGGTGTGCAAAATCAAACTAAACTGATTTTTTTTATTAAACATAAGTCACATTGTTCCACACAGATCCATCTTGCAACTTTTTTTTATCTGATAGCAAATGAATAGGTGGCACAGTAGGAAGCAGTACCACCTCACGGCTTCAGTCTGATCCTGACCTTGAGATACTGCCTGCCCAGAGTTTCTGTATACGAACGATTTGTGTCCGATACAATCACTAGTCTTTTTGTAGCCAAGTCAGCTCTTTTTCCTAAACCTCAGATGCAGGCCAGAGCTCTGGGGTCAGATCCACATTCAGAGACTTGGTAGAAGATCCGTCAATGTTCGCAAGCGAGCTTGCTGTCTTTTCCTGTTTAAGCTACAACACTGCCAGTAGCTGGTGTCTGACAAGTAAGTGTCCCAGCGAAGACTCATCCCTGTTCTAGTCGAACAGGCTTCACGTTGCGTGTCGTTTCCAGACGTGGGTCTCGTCTGGTTTACGACAGCAAGCGGCTGTATTCGGAAAGTGCAGAGGACTTCTTTACTCCATCCCAAATTCTTGCAGCGTAGTGGAACCTGAGCAGGTACAACGAAGCGACACATAAAATCAGCCATACAGTCCACTTTATTAGACATTAAACCACAGATAAGATTACTGATGATCATATTTCTTCACAGTATATGGACAAAAGTATTGGGACACCAGACATTTCTAGCCATATGTGGTTCTTTCCCAAACTATCACCACAACGTACACAATTGTATAGGACGTCTCTGGACATGAAAGCATTACAATTTTAATTTACTTGAACTAAGAGACCCGAAGCTGTTCCAGCATGGCAATGCCCCTGTGCGCAAATGGGTTGGAGTGGAAGATCTCCTAATATAGAGCTCTGACCATAACCTTAAGATGAATTTGAACGCTGACTGCACTCCCAGGCCTCCTCACTGTACATCAGTAACTGACTTTACTAACGGCCTTGTGGCTGCATGACCACAAATCTCCTTCATTTCCAACAGCTAGTGGAACATCTTCCCAGAAAAGTGGAAATTAATATAACAGCAAATGGGGATGTGAAAACGGATGTTCAAAAAGTACATACCAAAATTTATGGTCGGGTGTCCACACACTTTTGTACACATAGCGTATTTGTATAAAAGATCAGTAACGATTTTACATTTCCATTGGTAGTTACAAATCCTGTCACAACCGAAATCTAGAATTTTAATTCGTGTTCATTGTTTGATCCTCAAACTCACCAGTTCTTCTCAGTGAGGATGGTGTGGGAGAGCTGATTGCGGGACATGGCCAGGACTTGGCTTCGCAGTTTGGACACCAGTGAAGAAAAGCTCGGGTGGCCTTTGTAGCCAGGCAGCAGAGAGAAAAGAGGAACAGACCCAGATCCTGGCACACGAACACAACACGCGCTCATCAGCTAGACGCTTTTTTTCCCCCCACATGCCGTTCAGCACATTTTCATACAAAGCAGATTTAAAGTTGGGAAAACCTCATGGGAAAACTTTGTATATTAATATTTCTGCTTCCACTGTATATCCAGCCATTTTCTACAACATGTCTCCCAAAAAAACAAATAAATAAATGAGAATTTCTCAGACCTGCTCTTGTCAACGCTTCATCTCCATCGTTCTCTAAAATCGGCAAAAGGAAGAGATTCACTTCATTTTCAAGGTAGGCCCGATCCAGTCCAGGGAATATATTACAGTCCAACATAGACAGCATACCTAAAAAGCAAGAACACAGCATCAGCACATTTATCACCTACTACTACTGCTGCTAATAATAATAATAATAATAATAATAAAGCATACACCGACCAGGCATAACATGACATTGTGACATTATGACCAGTGAAGTAAAGAACACTGATGATCTCTTCATCATGGTGTTAGAAGCATGAAAAACTAAAGCCAGATTGTGATGGCTAGACATATAGGTCTGAGCATCTCCAAAACTGTGGCTCTTTTGGGATGTTTCCGGTCTGCCGGGCTCAGTATCTATCGAAAGTGGTCCAAGGACGAAACAGTGGTGAACCGGCGACAGGGTCATGGGTGGCTGAGTGATACTGTACCTCAGATTGCTGAAGAAGTTAATGCTGTTGATGTTAGAAGGGTCAGGACTGTTTTAGGAACGAAAGGGGGACCGACACAATATTAAGCAGGTGGTCATTATGTAATGCCTGATCGGTGTATTTCATATGAGCCATACACAGGGGCTGTACAGTTTCAATAACATGCGAAATTCAACCAAAAGATAATGTAAAAGTTAAAGTGAAAATCGGATAATGGCCAGGACAAACCTTTATATTTCAGGTGGGAATGGGCCATCAGTTTGTCTACAACCATGTGCATATCTTTCAGGTTTCGCGGACAAAAGTCCTCCCTCCTCGCTTTGTTCTGCAAGAAAACTATTAAAGCACGGTCACGTGAATTACAAGTAATGGGTACGCCTTGAATATCTGTATCTGTAGTGTTTTACAGTGTTAAAGCTGTTCTTTTCTGCACAATAATACAAGCAGTACTCCAAAGCATGCAGAGCGCAAATTTTAAATTTGGTTAAACTCTGATTTGTGAATTAGCATCACATGAGTAGAGGTGACTAGCAGATTTAAAAAAATAATGGTGTGACCTCCAGAAAGTTCAAGATTACAAGAAAACGGCTCGTTTTATACTTCTTTCGGCTTCTCCCATTAGGGGTCTCCACAGCGGATCATCAGTCTCCACACCCCCCTGTCCTCTACATCTGCCTCTTTCAACCTAACTACCTGCATGTCTTCCCTCACCACATCCATAAACCTCTTTGGTCTTCCTCTTTTCCTCCTTCCTGGTGGCTCCTTCCTCAGCATTCTCCTACTGATATACCCCATGACCCTCCTCTGTACATGTCCAAACCATCTTAATCTCACCTCCCTCACTTTGTCTCCAAAATGTCCTACATGCGCTGTTCCTCTAATCCTGTCCATCGTAGTCAAACATCTTCAGCTCTGCTACCTCCAGCTCCACCTCCTGTCTTTTACTCAATGCCACTGTCTCTAATCCATACAACATCTCAGGTCTCACCACAGTCCTATAAACTTTCCCTTTCACTCTTGCAGATACCCTACAATCACAAATCCCTCCTGTCACTCTTCTCCACCCACTCCACCCTGCCTGCACTTTTTTCTTCACTTCTCTAACACACTCTCCATTACTTTGCACTGTTGACCCCCGGTACCTGAACTCATCACCTTCTCCACCTCTTCTCCCTGCAACCGCATCACTCCACTGCCCTCCCTCTCATTCACACACATGTACTCGGTCTTACTCTTACTGACAGAGGGGTATGGAGACGGATGATTCGCTGTGGTGACCCCTAATGGAAGCAGCCGAAAGTAGAAGCTGTTGCATATACAAGGAACATTTATTTTTATCGAAAACATAAATGCCTTAGTGTTTCCAAACCTTTGAGAGAGGTTTGTAAATTCTTGTGAATACATACACATCTGTTCTGATAACACAAGCAGAAAGCTAATGTTCAAGTGGTCTCAGTAGAACTAGGCTTACTGAGGTGAGGATAGTATTCTGATCCATCGTCCGGTCCTGATGATCCAACACTGTCGTGGCTGGCAGATGGAGTCGAAGGCTTCAGCATCTCAGCGGTTTGTAAAAACCTGTTTAGCAACAGAAGACGACGGATAGCTTTTTTTTTCATTATTGTTAATGGTGTTCCCTATGTGATATACTCTAATAACCAATCCCAAAAAGTGCTCAGCTCTGAGAATATTTATATGAACAGCAGTGGAAAATGTTTTTAGAACGCTAGTTATTGGATTATATATTAGACATCAGGTACTATTTTTAATATATATTTGAAATGTTACGTACCCAAAAATGTCCTGAATAAAAGAAAAAATGTTTTACCTGTAGAGGTTGATGTCTGTGAACCAGTCCTGAACCACAATTACAACGTGGCACACGGTGAAAAGAAAAGCCGCAATCTGTAGAGACTAAAAACATACCAGGGGACAAAAGGAGTTACTTTTCACATTTAATGCACTATATGGACAAAAGTATTGGGAAACCTGACACCTTCTCCAGCCATATGTGGTTCTTCCCCAAACTGTCATCACAAAGTTGGAGGCACACAATAATAGTAGGTGTGGTTGGATGCTGTAACATCAAATTGTCCATTCACAGATTTCTTGCTATAGAGCTCTGATCTCAACCTTTGGGATGAATTGGAACACTGACTGCACCCCAGGCTTCCTTACATCATCTACATCAGTACCTGACCTGACCAACACCCTTTTGGCAGAATGGTCACAAATCTCCTAAATCTAGTGGAACATCTTCACAGTAAAGTGGAGGTTATTATAAGAGCGAATGAGAACTTAATGTGGATTAGGATGTTCTAAAAGCACCTATAAATCTTATGCCCTGGTGTCCACAAACCTCTGTCCATATCAAAAATTAATGAAGTTGATGGATTTTAGGCCCGTTTTCTTTTTTTTCTTTGCACATTTTTATTATCATTAATGAAATCTAGTTAGTACTTTCTAGTTTTTTTCCCAGACTGACCTGCATCTCCACATAGGTGTGTGGCAGGTTATACTCTGGTGGCAACTTGCGGTCATTATTGATGAGATGGTCCAAAATAGAAGGGCTTAGAATTGGCTGTGGGGGAAAAAAAAAAAAAAGGATAAGGAAGAGACAGGCGGGTAAGGAAGAGACATTAAATGTCAATAACACAAGCCCTTGACACGTTCATGCAATTATCCAATCAACCAATCATGTGGCAGCAGCACAGTGTATACAATCATGCACATTAAACATCAGAATCGGGGAAAAGTGTGTGTTCGGTGACTGTGCCATAATTTTGGTGACAAAACGTTGTGTTTAATTTCTGCAGGCAAAAATGATGCTGATGAGACAAAAAGGGGAGACTGAGTCACGTCCGACCTGACAGGAAGTCTATGGTAACGCACATAACTCCACAACTATAACAAAAAAGGATGACTACAGCAGCAAAAGACCACAACGGTTTCCATTTGACAGTGAAGACCAGCAGCTAAAGCTGTAGTGAGAATGAACACGTATCTGGGTCGTTTTCCGCAAAACGATTGGCTGACAGCTCAAATTAAGTGCATGAATACTGTTAAAGTGGCCCATGGGTGTAGTAGTTGTAGAAATAAAATATTGATTCATTCTGGTCATCATAAAAGTTCAAATGGCAGTACACAAGATGGTTTGCAGCAGGATCTTCACAACTCATTGGGGACATCAGCTCTCAGGATAAAAACAAAATTGATAAATGTGACATTCCGCCCATCTTCCAGTCCAGGACTTGCTTCCGCCTGGCATATTTTAGTGCTCGCGAATTAACATGACTGCATTTCCTGTGTTGAACTGGATATGTTTACGAAAAGGGGACGCGGGGTTTCACCTGGTTTTGAAACGTGTTCTAACCAGATATGAATGCAACACGGAAAAAGCCACTCAAATAAGTAGTAGAAACAATGGATTTCCACGTCGTACTGACTTTTGATTAAAAACAAAACACAGCAAATGATACTTTTAGTCTCAGTGAAGGACAATCGATACCAACCACGTGAAACAAAGTCAAGATTAACCTGGGTGTCTAGGAAGATCACTCTCTCTTGTGTAATATAGAAGTCGATTCCACTCGTCTGGTTGCCTCCTCTCTCCTTGATCTCCTGCGTCTGGGCCCTGAACACATACGCCCTGTGCAGCACAAGACACCGATTACATCATTACACAACTGATGATGATCAAGTTCTTGGTTGAGAAAAGATCAGTGCACTGAGGTAAGAAAGAGTTGAAGGGACACATAGGACTTATAATACTTATACAGTGGTCCCGGAACCGGTCCGTGGGTCAGTTGGTAGAAGAGCCCCACAGAAAGAATACATAACTTACATTATTTCCGTTTTATTTATTATCTATTTATGTTTTATTTCGGAAAATTACCGGATTCTCTCCTCCACATCTGTCTATGACTCACTCTTAAACATGTCATGATGCCTCGGTCACGTCTTACCTCCATCCTCTACCTTCTTAAAGGGGCTGCTCCGCCCGCTAACACATAATACATTACCGCTAAACTGAAACCCCCAAGCAAGCAATTGGATTCACGTTTATTATTATATTTAGAAAATACCAGTGTTTATGCAGGTCGTATCATTTTATGTATTTATCCTCCACACCTTAAAGACCGGTCCGTGGCGCAAAAAAGGTTGGGGGGGCGCTGTGCAAACAGACCAACACTGTACACATTATAAGCAAACAGGCTGCAACCTTGTAATATACAGTGGGGAAATATTATTTGATCCCCTGCTGATTTTGAACATTTGCCCCTTTACAAAGAAAGGAACAGTCTAGAATCTTTGTGGTAGGTTTATTTGAACAGAGAGAAAATCCCACACCCCCAAATTAGTCGTGTCCCTTTAGGAAAGAACTCCTAACATCAACTTGAGATGTGTATAAAAGATGTCAGGCATAGAATCAACCTCTTCCATCTAAACCTCTCCACCATGGGTGAGATCAAAGATCTGAATCAATGAACAGTTGATAACCTCAACAATCATGGAACTGTAATGAATGAACTATAATGAATGGACATTCCGTGTCATACAGATTAGGATGAGGACTCCCTTTGAGTCTGGTTCCTCTCAAGGTTTCTTCCACATACCATCTCAGGGAGTTTTTCCTCACCACTGTCACCACTGGCTCCCCCAAGGACTAAATTATCACCGTGAAATTTATATCTGTGATCTATTTCTTTCTGGAGAGCTGCTTTGGGACAATGTTCACTGTTAAATTGCATTGAAACGGGAATGATTATTCTGTCCTTCAGAAGTGACCATTTTGCAACCTTCTTTTAAGCTCATTTCAATATTATTAATAGCTACATAGCTTGTAAGTAGTAGTAGTCAATCATGAATCCGATTGTCAACATTTTTTTTTGTTCTTTGCAATTATTATTATTTAAAAGCACATAGAAATATTGTTTTCCCAGCAACACAAGTCAAACAGTATGTAATACACACATGGTTTATTATTACCTTTGGTCTTCTTCAGGCATGTTGGCTGAGAGGAAAGACATGATGGTGGACTTTCCCATTCCCTGGTGCCCAATGACTCCCACAACCAGCATGTCGGTCTGGTCACGTAGATACTAAGCCACGGAGAGACACACCCAGCAACAATGAGGATATATAAAGACACAGACTCTTTTTTTTTTTTTTTAACTGTAACTAAGGATTGTAGGGTAACAGTTTATTTGGTGGGGGGGAGGGTATTTTTTAGTGAAAAGCCAATATCTTGTGTGCATAAGTATTCAACCCCCCCTCACGTAATGAAGTAGTTTTTGCAGATTCTTTTTTTTTTTTTATATTAAAGCAAAATCGGCCACATCAGAGGTTAAACAGACCCCCTTACCTCTATAGCGCTGTCGCACCAATTCATTTGGTCGTCCACTAGTTTAATGCTGTGCTTCATTTTCTCAGGGGGGAGGAGCTTCGTCTGACCAATCACAGCTGGCGATAGTAAAACGAAGGCGATTATTAATATGAAAAAAAAAACATGCTGATGGGCGAGCGGAGAGCAAGAAGCCTTTTCGAGAGCAATGACAGAAGACGCAAGGACAACTCACGATCGACAGCGCAGGTGGACGCAGCTGAAGCCATTCCACGGTTCTGGATCTGATACACAGGCTGTGTTGGACGTTGGCCCTCTCGCTCCAGCTTTGCTGCTCCAGAGCCAGAAACTGGAGGAGCAGCATCCGGTATGGCGCCAGTTTTACCGCCTTCGTCTCTGGCTTTTATCAGCATGATCGGCTTGTCTAAGGGGTTACCGCCGACTGTGGCGTTTGGTTTTGCCTGAAAGAGCACAGGTTCATCAAAAAAAGAGAAAAATCAACATCAAGAAAGACCGATCCTAAAATTCCTGAATCCAGATCCTAATGTCATTCTGGGCATCACCACCATACTGGTGGGGGTTGGATGGGATGTTAAGGTTTTGGGTAACTGATCAGAAGGTTAGGGGGTTCAAGCCTTAGCACTGAAAAGCTCCCACAGGTGGGCCCTTGAGCACGGCCCTCAACCCTCCCTGCTCCAGGGGCACTTCAACATAGTTTCTTTTATTTTTTTTTTGTGCTCATGGTTGGATCTTGTGCTCATGTTCGAGCGGGTTTCCTCGACCATCCACAAATATGTTAATAACTGGAACAGGATACTGGATTAGCAATGGTAGTTCTGAAATCATCTGCAGGTTCCCTACAGACTCACCCTTTCTCCTGGTGGTTTGGCCAGAATGATAGGTGTTTTCTGGAGAAGTGGACCGGATGGTTCTTCGCTCCCATCCTACACACACCATGTACACAAAACAAATAAAAAAATAAATAAATAAAAACACCTTCTTGCATTAATTTCTTCAGTTATAAAATATGAATTATATATAAATCATACACAGTGGTGTGATTTCTTATTCTTTTGCATGTGTATCACTTTAATGTTTTAGATCATCAAACTAATTTAAATATTAGTAAAAGAGAACACAAATGAACACAACATGCAGTTTTTAAATGAAGGTTTTTATTATTGAGGGAAAACAAAATCCAAAACTACATGGCCCTGTGTGAAAAAGTGTTTGCCCCCTTGTCAAAAGCACTGAAAAGCTCCCACAGGTGGGCCCTTGAGCACGGCCCTCAACCCTCCCTGCTCCAGGGGCACTTCAACATAGATTCTTTTATTTTTTTTTTGTGCTCATGGTTGGATCTTGTGCTCATGTTCGAGCGGGTTTCCTCGACCATCCACAAATATGTTAATAACTGGAACAGGATACTGGATTAGCAATGGTAGTTCTGAAATCATCTGCAGGTTCCCTACAGACTCACCCTTTCTCCTGGTGGTTTGGCCAGAATGATAGGTGTTTTCTGGAGAAGTGGACCGGATGGTTCTTCGCTCCCATCCTACACACACCATGTACACAAAACAAATACAAAATAAATAAATAAAAACACCTTCTGGCATTAATTTCTTCAGTTATAAAATATGAATTATATATAAATCATACACAGTGGTGTGATTTCTTATTCTTTTGCATGTGTATCACTTTAATGTTTCAGATAATTAAACTAATTTAAATATTAGTAAAAGAGAACACAAGTGAACACAACATGCAGTTTTTAAATGAAGGTTTTTTTTATTGAGGGAAAACAAAATCCAAAACTACATGGCCCTGTGTGAAAAAATGTTTGCCCCCTGTCAAAACTGTGGTTTATCACACCTGAGTTGAATTTCTCACCACACTCAGGCCTGATTACTGCCACACCTGCTCACAAGAAATCTCTTAAATAGAACCTGCTTGACAAAGTGAAGTAGACCAAAAGATCCTTGAGAGCTAGACATCATGCTGAGATCCAAATAAATTCAGAAACAAATAAGAAGGAAAGTAATTAAGACCTATCAGTCTGGAAAAGATTATAAAGCCATTTCTAAAGTTTTGTGACTCCAGTGAACCACTGTGAGAGCCGTTATTCACAAATGGCAAAAACAAAAGCCCCCAAAAGCACAGCAACGACTCATCCAAGAGATCACAAAAGACCCCACAACAACATCCAAAGAACTGCAGGCCTCACTTGCCTCAGTTAAGATCAGTGTAAAAAGCTGAACTTTTGGGAAGGTGTGTGTCCCATTATGTCTGGCGTAAAAGTCACACCGCATTTTAGAAAAAAGAACATCATACCAAAAGTAAAATATGGTGGTGGTAGTTTGATGGTCTGGGGCTGTTTTGCTGCTTCAGGAGCTGGAAGACTTGCTGTGATAAATAAAACCATGAATTCTGCTGTTTACCAAAAAAATCCTGAAGGAGAATGTCCTGCCATCTGTTCATGACCTCAAGCTGAAGTGATCTTCTCTCCTACGGTACCAGTCAAAAGTTTCCACACACCTTCTTAAGAGTTTTTTTCTATTTGTTTAATTTTTGACATTGTACATTAATACTGAAGGCATTCAAACTGACGCGTAAGGAATTACATAATGAACAAAAACGTGTTAAATAAACCAGAATCTTTTATATTTTATAAAATATTGTATATGTATTTCCAAAGTAGCTACATTAACCGTTAATGGCAACTCGATTGAACAGAATCATTTAAACGGTTGATTCATTGAATCGCAACGACTCGCTTATTAACAGTGACTTGTGGGGAATTTGAATTTCATATTTCAAGTATCCTTCCTCTGCACTGCAAAGATGGAGTTTTGTGGGTACTGATTTTTTTTGCTTGGTAACAAAATGTCGTATTATTCTAATTCACTGATTACATGTAAGAATTTGACTCATATGTCCTTAAGGAACAAACCTTGATATATACAAAATATTGAGATAAATGTTTTGTCAATAGCGCACCCCCCCTACCCACTAGTGCTACTACAACATCTTTACAAATCCATATTATAGCAAGTTAACCTCAGTTCATTAAAGAGAAAAGGCAGTCCATCATTACTTTAAGAAATGAAGGTCAGTCAGGTCTCAAGAACTTTAAACGTATGCAAGTGTGGTCTCCAAAAACCATCAAACGCTATGAAGAAACAGATGTGTGGACCGTAGCAAGCAAGAAAGACCAAGAGCTACCTCTGCTGCAGAGGATACGTTTATTAGAATTACCAGCCATTTGAATAAATGCTTCTCGGAGTTCAAGTGGCAGAAATATTTCAACATCACATTCCACATCAGTGGAAAACTGTCCTTGGGTCTGATAAGTCCAAATGTACATTTTTTTATTCCATGGTGTCTTAAGATATTCAAAAGGTTAAAGGGACGGTTCCTGAACGTGTGGTTCCCACTGTGAATCATACAGGAAGAGGTGATGGTGTGATGGTGTTTTGCTGATGAAACTGTTGGGCGATTTTATCAAAACGGTGGGAAAATATAACCAGCATGCCGTCCCACCTAGTTTGCATTAATTTATTTTGGAACAAGACCATGACCCCAAACAGACCTCTAGGATATGTAGGAGCTATTTGTCCGTGATGGAGATTGATTGTAGTGCTGCATCAGATGACCTGGCCTTCACGATTACCTGATCTAAATCCAGTAGAGGCGAGTTGGAATGAACTAGACTTAATGAGAGTGAAGGAAAAGCAGCCAACAAGCACTCAACAGCTGGGAACTCCTCAAGATTGTTGGAAAAACCATTTTAGGGGACTGACTACCTCATGGGGCTGATGTGTGGTTAAAGCAAATGGGAGCTACTATGAAAAATCGAGAATATAAAATACATTGTTTTCCTAATGTAATGCATTAGGAAGCAGTTACAATAAACCTACCCTGCGCTCTCGAGGCCCGTAGTCTCGATCACGACTCGGTCCGGAGAGATTCTGCCCAGGTGGTCCAGGCTCCCTGTCTCTCCGCCTGCGTCTCCTCCGTCCTTGTCCGTACATCCCGGGCTGGCTGTGTCCAGACTCCGACATAATGTCAATATCGCTTCCAAACTGTCAGAAATAAAGCGTCATGTATTTTTTTTTTTTTACACAAAACCCCCAAACCCTAATTGTAACGCTATGACAGGCATTTACCTGATAAACAGAAGTCCAAACGCCCCCTAGTTCCCTCTGTAGGCTGCCTACATAGGCTGCGTTGTGCTCCTAATGTTTCAGCACTAATTAGCTTGCTGCTAGATTGTGCTACTTTTATAATTCTCTAAAGGTAATATAAAATAAAGCAATCTTCACAAATCATTCGAGAGTTATTTCAATATAAATGCCATTATAAACAGAATTTGGGACGCTAATCCAGCCTACAATAACGTTCTTCCTGATCCGGGTAACACACAATGGACAAACATAAAGAGATGTTCGACAGGAAACAAGGGCTGAGTATTTTGGGTTCCGGAGGTAAAATTAGACCAGGACATGATCAGAATTATTTGAACTGAATATGCTGGTGTGTGAGTTGGCTAGACTAAATGATTCCTAATGGTGTGTGTGTGTGTGTGTGTGTGTGTGTGTGTGTGTGTGTGTGTGTGTGTGTGTGTGGACGCCAGTGGCGAGCCGTGCATTTTACATCTAGGCCTTCAGTTGTGTCCTACCTGAAACCACCTCTTCATGCCATCATTATGATGCCACAGCAATAGAAACCATCGATATTATACAGAAATGCAGTATAACAGAGCGCTTCATGACAGACAGATTTCACATACAGCAGCAATAAATGTTATTACCAAAGCAAGAAACCTAATAAACACAATTTAAGTCTCCTTTCACTGCAGCCACATCTGGACTGCCTGCGTACATCATCTCTAATCCATTAGTATCAAACTCATAATATGGCTTGGGGTTTTTCAGACATTTTTGGTATTTTTTTGTGCTGTTTTCCAGTTTAAAACGAAGGCAAATTGTGTGTTTTCGTGCACATTCTACAGGAAAGTAAAGGCCGAATTATAAATAGCTCAACTGTTTTGAACTGTTTTGTCTGACCTTTCCTCATGACTTTCAGCTTTTTTTCCTCAAAAGTTCATCTTGTAAATGTTCTTGAAAGTATATCTGCGCTCAAGTCAGCCATCGTGGAATGAAAAACAGCTGTTAAATCACATCAATATATTTGTGCAGTTTGCTACAGATGTAGTTTGCAAGCTCTGACTAGCACACTGAAAAAGCTGTAGTTATTAGCCCCCGAGGTGCCCAATCGAAATCTCGTTGGTTAAAGCTACAGGTGTCCGCACTGTTCAATTTAAAGGCTTCAAGGTAGATTTCTTTGGCTTTAGCAACACGTGATGTGACTGCTGAGATCTGATAGAAAAACGAGCACTCGCAGCGGCTCAACTGGGAGAAAAGCTATGAAATGAAGACAACGTAAGAATATTGAAGCGCGAGTCAGTGATTCTGATTAGTATAGGAGATGGCCTGATGGCCCACCGCTGGCGGTTGCACAGTGCCCCTTAAAGAATTACCTTACTAAAAAAGATTGACTGTTTTGAACCCTAAATCGATACTGCAACATTATTTAAGTGATTTTTCTTGTTTTCCTGGAAATTTATATTGGCAACCCCTCTTAGACCCCCTCATTCCAAGCAATTTACAATATTCTGAGCAGATGAGGTTTAAAGAACTTTGCTCAAAGGCCTAGTAATTGCAGCTTGGTGGTGGTGGTGGTGGGATTCAAATTCATAACCTCCCAATCATTAACCACTAAGCAACCACTTCCTTTGAGTAATTGCAGAGCATTTAAGATCCGTAATAGCATTCGGATAGGTGAAACTTACAATTCAGTCTATGGACCAGTTTGTGGACATCTATATGTTGGTCTTCCCCAAAATGTAGATTTTAAGTGCACAACGGTGTAGAATTACAATTTTCCTTTCACCAAAATTTAAAGGCTTAGTCAAGTTCCAGCAATGATGATACCTCTTTGTACATTTAAAGAAGACCTTTTTTCCACCTTTTTGGATGAACTGGAGGAGACTGCACTACAGCCATCCTTTTTTGATAGCAGTACCTAACTTCCAGAGATTAAATGTTAAAAATTACATTTGCTTGTTACTGCGATTGAGTAATTTCTTTGTGTACTTTTGGATTTTCAAAGTAGGTTTTAATGATTTGAATTTGACTTAGGTATGTTTTGTCGGAAGATTTGTACTTAACTACGTTTTAAATCGAGGTAAATAAACAAACAAACAAATCAATCAATTCAAATAATGCTAAGGGGGAAAAAATCGTGCCCTGGAAAGTTGTGCAATACTACACTTTTAGATCACAAGATGGAAACGGACAAGACAGACCTGTGCAAAAGTGTTAAAATAGCGCTGTTGTTGTTGCACTTTAATTTGTAAAGGTGCTCCAATTAAAAACAGCTAGTTAGAGATGTATAGCCCCTGGTCCTTTCTAAACTAGTGAATTTACTTGTGCTTGAATAATCATTGAAGTAACAGTACTTTTGCATGAGTAGAAAATTGTATGACTCTTTCCACCTCTTCAGTCTTGTGGATGATTGAGCACAGCCACTCAGTAAAGCCTCGTTGACTTCAGCAAAAGCGCCTACAATGGCCACTTGAGCTTGATGACCATGGCGTGATAGAAGAAGTCAGGCCTGGTCTGATGAATGAGATTTCATTTGACATCATGTGGATTGCCAGGTGCTTGTGTGTATCTTAGAGGAATGCATGACATCGGATTACAATCTGCGAAGGGATAAAAACAAGGATATATATATCTAACACATACCTAAACGTGGTTCCAGTTACACTTCTTCATTCCAACAGTATTCTGGTGCCTCTTTCAGCAAAATAAAGCATCTTAAGACAATACAAACATTGATCCGGAATGTTTAATGAACTTCACATTTAATTCAAGGTGCTGAACTTTAATTTCCCCAAATCTCAATCCAATCGTAAATCTGTGGGATGTGATGGACAAACCAAGTACGATCCATAAATCAGTTTCCAGGACTTGAATGATCTGCTGGTAACATTTTAAAAGGTTCTGATGCCACAGCACACCTTCAGAGATCTTGTGGAGTCTGGGCTTTGAGGGCCCGGAGTTGTTTTGTGGACCTACACAATACTGTGAATGTGGTTTTAATGTAATGGCTTTAATGTAAGTTGGCTGCAGGTTCCCAATCCAAATAACACAATATGTGCATATGCGCATATAATGAGGCACTGAAGGGCAATATGAAGCCGCTACACTGTAAGATTTTGAATGAAGGTTTCACCTTAATTCTTTACTGGATTTCCTTCATCATAAAAGTGTACTTGCCTGAGGTTCTCAGTTTAGTTCTTCTCAAAAACACAACAAAGTAACAATGGTAATGAAGAGCTTTTTTTTTTTTTTTACCAGGACACTGGAACTGAGTTACAGTACATTGGCCAGGGTCATACAGAGGTTTTCAAATATATACATATATACTAGAACAATAAGATGGAAATTCATTGAGAGAAAAATGTACTGTGACATTCTGTCCCTTCAGAAACTGGGCTGAACGGCAGTTTCACATTATAACGACCCCAAACACACCACCAAGATGAAGACTGCGTGCTGAGGAAGCTGAAGCACCAGCCAAGTATGTCTCCAGACCTGAACCCTTCTGAGCACCTGTGAAGATCCTCAAGCACCATGTGCCTAACATCCAGCAGCTCCGCAATGTCAATATGGAGGAGTGGAAGAGGATCCAGGCAACAACCTGTGCAGCTCTGGTGAATTTCACGCTCAAGGGGGATTAAGGCCGTGCTACAGAACAGTGGTGCTCACACAAAATATTGACACTTTGGACACAGTTTTGACATGTTCACTTTAGGGTGTACTCATTTTTGTTGAAAGAATCCTCAGCGGTAGCCGCTGACCTGATGCTATATCTCCTCTTTCCTTGTGTGTGTGTAATTATAAATATGTATATAGTGAAGAAAAAATGTTCATTACATTCAGTTTGAATCAGAGAAAACTTTACAAATCCATGCTGTCCTGGTTTTAAGTGATTTAATTGTTTAAAATCAAGATCTGAGCATGAGAATAAATGGAGTCAATGTTTCGATCTGTAAATGCAGTGTCTAAATGTATGTACATAAAAAGTAAATATATTCTACATGTATATATCTCGTCCTCTACACATTGTTCCTTACACACATCTGGCGTGAATATTGTTAAATACTTATGTATATATATATATATATATATTCTTAGTGGACTTGAGAATCAAATTATGCAAATTTCCTTTTTTTTTTACACCGCCCATAAATTTGATCAGTTTGCATAATTGGTACTATTTGAACTTCTGGTAGATGCTAAACTGCATTTGGTTGCTTTGTACCTGTACTATGCAATGACTATAAAGTTCTATCTGTCTAATACACGTTTATGAAGGCTTCTTTCACCTTCCTTACTCGTGTGAACTGCTATGTCTCCTGGTGAATTCTGAGTTTCTTCAGCTGAAAAGTGCAGAAGCGGCTAGTCTTTAGGCCCCGCCCCCCCGGCTACAATCCATCAGTGGTGCTTTCTTGAACTTGTGCCCTTTTGACAGTGAGATTAAAAATGATGTCCAGGGTTTGACTTAACAGCTTTTAATAATGGTATCAAAAATTATCAAAGAAAATTATAATAATAATTATTATAATAATAATAATTAAATGAAACAACAAAATAGTAACGGTTTGACGCACGTAGGAACGCTTGATGCCCTGCTTGTGCAGTCTCACTGTATCGCTATCAAGCTTATGTGCTCTTTGATCTTAGGGGTCCTTTCTACCTCGTACATGTTAAGAGCAGAGAAAAGAAAAGGGAAATATGAAGGTCATCCGCAAACACAGCAAGGAAAGAAAAAAAAAGCAAAACTTGACGATGAAGTTTATTTTTTAATCATTATGTTCTCGTTTATGAACGCGTAAAGCAGACCTTATCTCCTTATATTACCTACATGATGACGCTGACGTTGGTGATGCAGATGATGCCACTTAGGGACGGTTGTTTTTTTTTTTTCCTTTTTTTTTTTTTAAAGAACGCTTATAAAAAATTGCAGCTGTGCATGAGTGTGGCAAACACTTCAACTCCGTGAATGATGGACATACAGGATATACAAATGTCTAAGACAAAACCTGGAGTTGAGAACTTGCCCTTGCCTAATGAACTCGCTAGCAGACGAGTGTCACTCCCTACCTGCTCCCTTCAACCCTTAACGACGACC
>MU551646.1:5875516-5946960 GCA_024362625.1 Silurus asotus | reverse complement strand
CCCCCCCCCCTTACCCCTACCTCTCCCTGGGTGGATTAATGATAGTGACGGAGAAAAGGAAGAAGGACAAAAGGAAGGAAGGAAGGAAGGAAGAAGTCAAGGAGACAGAAGCCAGATGATTTGATGGTCTCAGTGTGGATGGGATGATGAAAGCCAGATGTAAGGGGAAGCATAGACGCAGACGGGGGGGGATCAGTTTTCTCTTCCTTCCTCGGTGTCCTCGGCATCGCCCTGGTTGTCTGAGGTCCACAGCTGATGAGGTGAGACGAAAAAAAAACAAAAAACAACAATAATAATAATTAGCACCAAGGATCAAAAGCCCTTCACGCTTGGTGTGTATCTGCTTATCACCACCACAGCACCCGTGGCCGTATAGGAAGTAGTTGAACACAAGGTTTTGGGCTCAGGATCATTGTAATAAAGATCAACCAGTGTTTGACTCATTAATATCAATCTATTAATACATTTGGTGTTGCTAATAGTAACAGAGTCTTTTTCACATTAATTGAGTTGATTAAACAAGAGTCTTGTGACAAAAATGATAAGAGGAACATTATCGCTATAATAAATCATAGTTCTTTAGATACGTAAGTACATTTGAAGGCAAATACTTTTGTTCAAGTGAAAGTTTAAAGGGAGCCCTTTTACTTGAGTCATATTTTCCCTAATGTATCTCTAGTACATGGGGGGTGGTGGTGGTGGTGGTGGTGGTGGGGGATCGTTTGGTGAGAGACTTACTGTCAGGTTGTCTCGCAGCAGCTGCATGATCAGCGTGCTGTCTTTGTAGGATTCTTCGTTGAGCGAATCGAGTTCTGCGATGGCCTCGTCGAAAGCCTAAGAGGAAACGGAGGAAGAAAAAAAACAACCTGTGATGAAAATGGCACTTCAACCTCGAGCCTTCACTGTGGTTTCTTCTTTAAACAATGACTCGGCTCTGGCTTCCTGCATCGACTTGATGCGCTTTTGTGCACGCACCGTCCCCTTTATTAGGAACGCCTGCTCGTTCATGCGGCTAGTTAAAAAAAATAAAATAAAAAATAAAAAAGGAAAGGAAAAAAGGAGGTGGCCACGCGAGGCAGAGCACTTAACTCAATGGAAACTCAATGTGCCAAATGACTTTGGATGAGTTTTTTTCCTTCATTTGAGCGTCTCATAATCTCCTGCTATACAACTCTGACCACAACCCTGCTGAACACCTTTGGGATGAATTTGAACACTGACTGCACTAGAGGTCGACACATAGTGGATTTTACTGGTAGCTAGGTTGGATCGTACTCGCAGATAACCGATTAACCGGATGATATTGGAAAAAAATAGTACTGAACTTTATTTAAAAAAATGTATAAAAAAATTAAAATAAGCAATGCATCATGAAATAAAACAAATTAAGATAAATATATCATAAATACTATTGTATAATTTAACGCAGCGCTCTTCATGCAGCACGCAGCCTCGCGTGTAAAAACAAACAGCACGCTACCAGGAAAAACTATTGATATGGACTATCGGTGCTGGTTAATCGGCAAAACCCATATATCGCCGACCTCCTGCCTGCACCCCAGTCCTCCTGACCTACACCGCTTTTACTAACACCCTTGTGGATGAATAAGCACAAATCTCCACAAGCACACTCCCGAATCTAGTGGAGCATCTTCCCAAAGAAGTGAAGGATATAAGAGCAAATGGGGACTAAACGTTGAAGATGTAAAAAAAGAAAACATATAATCGTATATATCGTGTACTGAGTGGGTTTTGTGATTTGTTTTTGATTTTATTGCATGTGTTTTCAGAAAGCCTGCTGTTTGAAATAGGATATGATGCAGAAATAAAAGTCCACCTCTACAGCAAGCAAATGCAACACCTGTGAAGACGAGGTGTGAGAAACACACGTGTCCCGTTCACAAGGCGACTAGGTGATATGTACTTTTGGTTTTTCCTCGCGAGAAAACGTGTAAAAAATAAAATAAAATAATAAAAAAATAATAATAATTATAATAATAACACGTGGCCTCTTGGGGCTTCTGTAAAGTGGACAATGAATGTGGTGTTTTTGTGTACCGTTTTGGCCAGTTTGCAGGCCTGCTCAGGAGAGTTCAGGATTTCATAGTAGAAGACGGAGAAGTTAAGTGCCAAGCCCAGACGGATCGGGTGTGTGGGCTGCATTTCGGCCTTGCTGATCTCAAACGCGTCCCGGTAGGCTTCTTGTGAGCTGCTGATGATAGCTGGGTATTGGTAAAGGGAAAAAACAAACACACAAACAAAAAAACAATTAGATCAAGAAATGAATTAAGGTAAATGCACAATGACTTAAAAACTAGGACCTTCAATTTCGACATGATGTACAGACAGTTTCAAATATTCTATCTTCTTCAGTGGCAGCACCCTGTCTCTCTCGAGCACACTGGACGTAATCTTGAGATCATACTCATCATCAACATTCCAACAAAACACTAAAAGAACATTCCAAGGCCCTGCAAGCGTCCCACCCTCCCCTGTCGGTGTGTCTTCTGTATATGACACTCAGAAAAAGAAAAGAAAACCTTTTAAGGGAAAACAAAGACAATGAATCCTGTACATGATGCAGTTTTACCGAGAATAGTCTCCTGCTTCAAGTCTGTTCTATTTGGAGTTTTCTTAAACTTCTAAAGTCTTTAATTAATAAATGAATAAATGAATTAATAAAAAACGCTACTGAAATGACTTTATCTAACCTTTTTTTTTTTATATTGTAAGACATTACAAAATAAGCTCAGGTGTACGCGTGTGCTTCTCTGAATGTCAATCTGAATGGAATTTATTTCCAACTATACACATTCTTTATCAGAACGGTGGCAAGTCGGGGCAAACATCTGGATTCGAGTTCCAAGTTGATTGCTGATGCTGTTTATATCGACTCTCTTCAGTACGAAGCTCGAATAGGAAACATTAAACGAGATTGTTATAAACTGCAGGGGAAGGAATCGATACGCTTCAAATACACAATATGGATTAAAGTATTGGGACACTTTTCCAGCTATGTGTGCTTTCCCCCCAAACCCTTACCACAAATCTATAGGATGTCTTTGAATGCAAAAGCAGGAAATATTCCTTTCACTTGAACTAGAAGACCCAGACCTGTTGTAGCATGACAATGCCCCTGTGCACAAAGCCAGCTCCATGAAGATACACGGGTTGGCTTTACATGGGCTGGAGTGGAAGACTTAAGTGGCCTGTTATAGAGTTCTGACCTCAACCCTACTGATCATGAGGAGTTGGAATGCTGACTGCACCAAACACCACTTCACCTCACCTACATCAGTAACTGAAGGGATGCATGAACCCTTGTAGATCCATAAACACAATCTCCTAGTAAACTGGGACAAAAAGTGGAACGTAATGTTCAAAAAGCACATGCAGATCTTTGTCGCATATAGTGTATGAAAAAAAGAAGAAAAGAAGAACACTCCATGTAAAATATTCAAAATATTGAACTTCATTACAAAAATTAAAACAAAAAAAAAGTACTGAATGATAAAAATATGCTGAAGGAATTAAATATGAACATATTCATTTATAAATGTAATTATATAACTAATAAATAATAAATATAATATAGCGCTCTCCGTGCAGCACGCGGTCTCAAGTTAGAATGTACAAAAAAACGTGTCTGTGATTCACCTCTAGAGGCCGCTCTTGTAATACCAGCAGACCGGAAGCCGGAAAAACTATCGTTATGGATTTTTGCCAAAAACTCCAGCAATCAACTATCAGTGCCGATTCATGGACAAAACCGGTGAATCGGTTGCCCTTAAGTTTATTTTGTGCTATAGAGATCTAATAATAATAAAATTTTGATAATTAAAACCTGCCAAAACACAGGCCTGCGAAATATAGTATTCTGTAACAACAGGAAAATGAACTCTATATTTATGTTTTTTTTTAATTCTTGATATATTGACTAGCTTAGATTGTTTTTTTTTTTAATAATTTATTATACTAATTGCATTTACGATGCAATAGATATTGATGAGAAAGTGTTCGGTGAAGTGCTTGAGTAAAATATATATTTTTATTTTGAATAAAATAATAAAAAGGAAAAGGAAAGGAAACTGAAAGAAATGGAACAGTGGTATCACTGCTTTTGTCTGTGCAGAATGCAACATTAGATAAAAAAACCCAAAACAAACCATATATTCTACACCAGTAAAATGCTATTCAGCAAACCATGGACTGGGTATTTCTCATAAACTTACACAAATAGGACAAAACGTTTTCGAAAAGCCTTCTGAGGTTCGCAATCTATCCGATAACCCGGATATAGCGCGAATGAAAGAATGGAAGAAAGTGCTCATTATTCCTCGTTCAGACGAATACAATCGACGGCCTGTTTCATAAATGAATTAAATAACCAGCAGAACTTGCTCTATTCTCAGATGAATCAGTGGTATTTGCACTGGCTCATCAGATGACATCCGAAACCCAACACAAAGTTACGAGGAATTCAACAGCAACGTGTTATTTTTAGTACAAACTTTATACTAAAAAAAAAAAAAAATAGATAATAATAATAATAAGCCTGACTGCAGTAGCAATTCAGACTCGTGCTTGTTTCTAGACTGAGAAGAATCAGTTAAATCTATATTTCAGGCTGCGACTGCTTGGAGTGAGAAGCGCAGAAAGCCACTTGATAAAATGAAAGGCCGTGCTCATTTGAATGTTCTCGTTGCTTCACTGCCACGTGATGTCCCATAAACTTCCTGGCACAGGAAGGCAGTTAGTCTGTGACTCTTTATTCTCACAAAAAAAAGGGGGATGATTCAAAATGATTCATCCTGCTGAACTACTGGAAGCAGAGAACTGGAATCGTTCTTGTTCTCGTGCACCAAAAGCCTTACGTGTACACATAAAAATACACAGATATGTACACACATTAATGCACACATACACACATATACATACACAGTGCCTTTGGTATGCCTGGAAAATATGAGCAAAAAATGGTGTAAATAGTTTTTTTTGTTGTTAAATCCTTTCATCTTTATGTATATCAAACGATTGCAAACACCACACTGTAAAAATGTGGGTGGAACAATTATTGGCACCCCTTCTGCTCAATCATTTGTGCTCGATTTATTGAGTCTTCTCCTATACCAAACGAGGTTGGTGAATTCATTGCAAGGGATCTGATCGATCTACACTGAAACAGTATTTTCACCACCTTCCCTGACCTGACTGGATTAGTGCTGCTATGTGATTGTAGAAAACCCCCCTCCCAAAAAAAAAAACACCACCAGATTACAGATTAGCTGAGTTTTAGCAGGAAAACTTGTGTTTTAATGAATAGGTTTTAAACACTTCCTAAAACCTCCGGGGCCTCGTCACTTCCTCAGCTTTGCCCACGAGTGAACCGTTCAAGCAAAAGGAAATGGTTGCACAGTGGAAACCACAATGCCCTAAGGTAAGTGTGTGTTTAGTTCAAGCACAATCATAACTTCCGAACTCCTTTGGGGACATGATGTCATTTACAAAACTATTTTAAATAAATAAATAAATGAAAAAATAAATAAACAAACAAAAACTTTGATCCAGCATCCTGTTCTTAAGGTAACGCTACTGCTTAACGCTCGCGCCCGCAATTCTGCAGGACGGAAAAAATGAGACGGGTGTGGCGCAGTACCGGATGACTAATGCGCCTTTTTAAGGCAGGCTTCAAAGGAACAAACAAAAAAACGTCACCCTGAGTTTGCCGAAAGCCTTTTTTTTTGCTTTTTTTTTAATGCACACTGATATAGATTATGACTGTGATTGAGCGCTGGCCCTTAACCTCCTGTTAAGTGAAAAAAGACACTGAAAGAAGTGAGAGATTAGAGTTGGGAAATTCTGGGCTTGTTCAAGATTGCTAACTTTCCATGGGAACTAATGGGAAAATAGGGGAATTAGCAGGAATTACAGGGAAAAAACTGGGAATTTACAAAATTGCAGGTGTCAGTCTATATCAGGGAACTTAAATATTGTTAAGAATAGAAAAAAAAAATCTTGCGGGATAATCGTGGTTTAAACAACCAGATTGAATGCAATCCAGCTGGATTTCTACCCTGCACATTCATTAATTGCATGCACCCTACATGCCATGTTCCCCCATAACATACCACAAATCATTTCTTAATTTTTTTTCAAAATCTGTATTAGTTGTCATGCATGTTGTCAGGAATCCGCCTGCCACGCCTCCTTCAGAGGCTGCCTTTGCCGCTGCGCGCTCCCAAGCGTGCAGCGCAAATCGCACACAGCTGAAGCGCATTACCAACTCATGCCCTGCCTCCATATAAGCACCTCACTCACCCACATTCAGGGTCCGTTATTGTACGTTTGTGCGTGGTCGTGCAGGTTTATGCTGTGTGTTCACTTTTGTGCTTTTCCCGCTACGTGCCGTCTTCACCCGGACTCCTCGCTCGCTCCACAGCCGCGTTTGGCTTCCCCGGCGCACCTCGGACTATCGTCGCTTCCCTCCGTGCCGCGCCCGTGCCGCGCCTCATCCATAACGCTCCGTGGGTAATATAAGTGAACTGCCGTTACCCGGTTTATCCCGAACTGCACGGGTGTTTTTGTGTTGGCTCTGCCATTATTCTAATAAAGTTTCTGTTTGCCGTTACTCCGGCTTCTGCCTCTGAGCCACGCCTAACACATGTCAGCTTGTGACCAAAAAAATAATGTTTATATATATGTTTGTATATTAGTCAGTTTATATACATTTCCGTACGTTCTTAATGAACTCCTATAAATTCCCATAAATTCCTTTCAATTCCAATAAAATTCCCAGAAATATGGGGTCAATTTCGAACTTGGAATATTTCCCAAATTTATTTCCAGATTTCAAGATGAAGCTCCCATGGAAAGTTTCTGACCCTGTGCAACCCTATGAGCGAGTGAGTAAGTGAGTGAGTCAGTGAGTGTTTAAAGGAGTTGCTTACAGCTTTTGTCTTCTCCCACGGCTACCTCGGCTAAGTAGCGGAAGTAATCGCCTTTCATTTTCAGGTAGAAGACTTTGCTTTCGGCTGGGGTCGCCTTCGGGATCAGATATTTGTCCAGAAGAACCTGAGAGAGACAAGCAGAGGGAAGAAGAGGAGAACAATAAGACCTATGCAAAAATGCACACACATCTCTCCTATGTTGTCAGTATGTTAGCTATGACACCCCCCTCCAAATTAAATAAATAAATAAAATATACACATGGCATAATGGTATAGTTTTTCCATGTTTTACAGATTAACAATCCAAATGTCTTTATATATATATATTAATTGTATACGTACAAAAAGAAATTCAAAGTGCTTTACCCAACAAAAGTTTTAACAATTTCTTTTTAAACAAAAACTACAAAATGCATAAACTAAAATGATACAAATAAATGTCTTAAAATAAGCAACGAATATTTAAACATATTTAAACGCTGTATATATGATCTGAGTTGGATTTATACTTAAGAAAAAAAGAATTGATTACAGCCTATTTTCTTCAACATGTTTTGGGTTTGTTTGCTCTACTGTCTGCATGTGAATGAGTAGTTCAGGAATGGTGGGATGTTCGATATAATCTTTCTGCAGTTGTGACTTCAGTAATGTCAGTGATGTTTTTCCACAAACTAATTCATCAGGTTTCCTTTAATCAATTTTGCGTTCACCATATTTTCCTGAAGATGCGGCTCTACCTCTGCCATGTTAATCTGTAT
Organism: Silurus asotus; assembly: GCA_024362625.1. Classification (NCBI taxonomy): domain Eukaryota; kingdom Metazoa; phylum Chordata; class Actinopteri; order Siluriformes; family Siluridae; genus Silurus; species Silurus asotus. Next base: position 5,939,255 of record MU551646.1, on the reverse strand, counting down.
TCTATGTGACTCTCGGGGACACGCCTCGCTCACTGTAGGGTTGTTATACGTCATGTTCACGTAGCAGCAGCGGTGCTGAGAGGACGCGCTTGAGAAACCAATACACATAGAAAATATTGTTAGAATAATAAATAGTAAAAGTATAGCCTATCTACTAATAAATATATAAATACATTGTATTTATCGATCCAAATGAAGCTCTCAATCTCACTGTCACTTGCTTGCGACAATCTACAAACCGAACGCTTGATAACAAGACCGTAGTCCCAAATGGTTCACTTTCCTGCCCCAATTTGTGGACAAGGATGAAGGTGGCATTTTTCCTGCTCCATGAAAAAGGTTTCTCCCTTTGCCCTCTACACTAGTTTAAAGGTTTAGATTGGACAAAAACTTTATGCAAAGTAGGTCTCGGAAAACCTTACAACTAAAGAGAACGCCACTGTGGATGCTGGTTTTAATATATTTTTGGTAATCTCAAATTCTGTTGCCTGATGCCAATAATAATAATTGAAAAAATTCAAGCTGTAGACAGGCAGTCTATAATTATTGATCAGACAAAGAAAAACAATGGCAATAATACTGTATTATTACTATATTATTACTATTACGACTATATGCTCCTCAGCGGCTGGGAAACGAAGAGCCTACATAAATTAACGAATCCATTTGTGGTTATGACGTATCAGGATTGGGTTGGCAAAGGGGCAGAACATTTCTGGAAACTTTCCAGAAACTTTCTTCTCCTTCATCTGGGGAATTTGGGGAAATATTCCAAGTTGAAAACTTGGAAATGTGGTTAAATGTGTATAAATTATATCATATACAATATAAAGATTTATTTAGGTCATAAGCTGACATGCATGTAAACTAATACAGACTTACAAAATGTTTTGCTTTGATTTAGTTGTTAGTAGAATTTGGTTGCACAATAACTTACACAGCTATTTTTCCAACATAAATGTATGTAATATTTATGTAATTTACGTGAATAATCGTCAAGATGGACACTTTTTTCATAATTTTGTGTGCAGGATTCATGCACAGTGCACGTAAGGGGGTGTGGCCTCAGTAGGCCTGCAGTAAGTGTATGCATGTATGCAATTCCCAAATCTTCTCATTAATTCCCATAGACTTCAAAATACCTGGAGATTTGGAACCTTAATCATGATTGGCCTTTTCACCCTTCATGCACAGTCAAGCATGTGCAAGTGTGACTCATTGCCACTGCCAGACTGTGCCACATATCATGAGCTTAGCAAAATGTGAGCATCTGAATGTATTGCTTTATTGGTGACTTGCGTCTGAGTGCACAAGCCCTCACTGGAGTGCTTCTAAAAACAACGTCCTTCCAACCGAGAAATACATTGAAAATGTGCAACTGTCTGCTCTTGAACTTAGCATTAGGTTCAATCTTGCCAGAGTTCATACTGTGACTTGACATTCAGCCCTTGCCACAAGTTAATCAGTAAATTATTGTTTACTCAAAGTTCACTGAAACTCTTAACAATTACACTATATGAGACGGCCCGTGTTTCAGATATGCACCATCAAACTGTACAAATAAAATAAAAGCAAGTTAATAAACTATGTAATAAACTAAACGGCTTGTGTGGAGACCACGGCCCCACCCATTTTTTGCCCTCACAAAGCCGAGTCGCAAGTAAAGGGAAAGTAATCATTACAAGAAGCAAACATGGATTCCACGTCACATGACTCAGTGATTTTTCTTTCGCTTGTTTTAGCTTAAAAAACAAAAAACAAAAAAAAAACAACGGAAAAGCATATATAATATATCAGACCATCAAGGAGTAAAAAACTGAAAGTGGCCCGAAAAAGGGGAGGTTGAAAACTAAAAGATTAGATAGATTTTGTAACAGTTCAACAGATGGCAGCACAAGGCTGCACACAAAGTCACAGGGAGCACCGACCTTCATAAGTCAGCATGCCAAAAGGCATTATCTGGTGTATATCGGGAGCGGCGCAACCGGTGCTATTCTGACTGCGTGCGTTACCACGCCTGCGATTTCATCATGGACAGCAAGTTAGAACAAAGAGTGTGACAAGGTGGGTTTCATGATCATCATGATCTTACTACTGTACACTCGCCAGATTTCGCTCCTGCGGACTTCGATCTCTACCCGAAGACAAATCCTGACAATTTCACATATTGAGGGAGTGAATGAATAAAGGATGGAAGGAATGAAGACATTTGCTAAAGTCTGCTGAAATAAAAACATATCTTTAGAAAATTTATTATTAAATGTAAAACACACACACACACACACGTCTGTATTACCCAAATGGGTTTTAACAAACGTGAACGATTTTATTAATCAATTTTAGAGCTGCAACAACTAATTAATAAAATCGATAATGAAATTAGTTGTAAACAAATGGCGTTATCTATTACTTGGGCTGCTCAAGTTAGGTAAGATAACGTGACGGTGAGATAATGCAGCCGCTTGGGAAATGGCGAACAGTACAGGATCAACCAGCAGCAGGAACAAGTGTGCATCCCAAGTCCTCTAAGGCATGGGAGCATTATATTAAACACAACAAAGAAAACTGTAACCTACAAGTTATAAAAGCGGAGCTTGTGTGGGATAGAAGTACCACAGTGATGCACGAGTACATGAAAAGAAAGCACGCTGGAGTCACGGATGATGGCGAAACATCAGCACTATTATAAAAAAAAATGTATAATCCTTATGTGAAAATAGTGTAGTATTTGTATAAACTGTTTATAACTTCAGGACAGTCGCACTGGATCTGTTCTGTCGTGACTCGCGAGCATCAGGTTGCACAATCAGTTCGCTCGCGACATAGTGACGGATTCAGTTAAAACTGTGCGAACAAACACTAAATCTAAAAGCAGCAAATAACAGCAGCAGTAAACGAGTACATTTTTACTCACTGTTGTGGTTTTAGCGAATGCTTATGCATTTGTACACCAGCGCATATTTTAGTTCGCTGGGTTTCTCCGTTCCATTCTCTTTTTATAGTATATTTCTACCACAACAGTAACTTATCTGTTTTCCAACGTGATGTGCTGCGACTTTACCGAGTTCAAATGCTTGTTTTTTTAATGTGTGTATATTTAATTATTATACAAAATGTAATTAATTATATATTCTAAATCAGGGGTCACCAGGTTGCCAGGTTGCGGGCACCAGGGGTCACCAGGTTGCGGGCACCAGGTTGCCCCGCAAGGACCACATGAGTCGCCCACAGGCCTTTTCTAAAAAATAGTTCACCATAGCGCCAGTGAGCTGCATCACATATTTTAAATCACACTTGCATTGGTGTGAATTTCAAAATAGCAATATTAAAATATAGATGACTAGATATAGATGAATATCGTTAATTTTTAATAATAACATATAATTAAAGATTAATTGAGCAAATTTGTTATTTTAGAAGTGTGTACTAGAACTATTAGCCTTTCACAATTATCAGTACCCAAGAAGAAGCTCTCAGTTTTAAAAAGGTTGGTGACCCCTGATTTAGATGCTTATATTTGCACAAATGAACAAAATGTGTATTTTTATGTTTGGGTTTTTTTTAAAAAAATTGTCAAAACAATGTTGTATTATATTTTATATACATTTTCTAACCATGGTTGTCAACTTGCCATCTGCAAAATACAATAAAAATTTACACAAATAGCTTCCTCATAAGCTTTATTTTCTGTATCGTACATCGAATCGTCATTGTAAGATTAAAAAATCTTAAGTGGAACCATCATAACTCGGAGACCGTCTGTGTATAGTTATAATAAGCAAAACATTAAATAAATAAAAAAATATTTGTATCCGATAATCAAAGTAATCAATAGTTGCAGCCCTAATCAATTTAATTTGTGGCAATTTAATTGATGAAAATGTTCATAATAATAAACTGCGTTAATTAAAAAACGACTAGCAGTTTAATGTTTTGTATTTCTCCCCCTTAACCGTACAGAAATTGAACAGACCCGTGAATTTTGTACACTAGTAAGGAGTGTTATTTATAATAACAATAATAATTAAAATAATAAATTGTGATCATGTGACGTGTAATAATCTTCAGGCCCTGAACACGGTGCTTTGGAAACAAAGCATTTAATCCAGTGGTCCCCAACCCCTGGTTGGTACCGGGCCACGCAGAAAGAATACATAACTTACACTATTTCCGTTTTATTTATTATCTGATTCTGTCACGACAGGTTCTACTGGCGGAGCTATTGCTGTTTTTATTTTTATATTTTCTGTATTGTGTATTGTCTTGCACTGTCTTGTGTTGTTTGCACCAGTTGCACACATGCCACACTATGTGGCGAGTATCTTATGTGGAGAGGTTCCTGGCCCTGTGTTCTTCTGTTCTGTGACTGTTGTTTTATGTTGTTGTATGTAGCACCTGGGTTCAGGAGGAACTTTGTTTCATTTCACTGTGTACTGCATCTGATATATATGGTTGAAATGACAATAAAAGCTTCCTGACTTGACTTGATTCTGAACGTTTTTATTTAGGAAAATTACCGGATTCTCCCTGCCACATCTGTCTATGACTCACTCTTGCTGCGTGTCATAATGTTTGCCTCGCTCACATGTCCTACCTCCATCCTCTACCTTCTTAAAGGGGCTGCTCCGCACGCTACACATAGTACATTACCGCTGAACTGAAACCCTTAAGCGAGCAAAATGAACAAAAACCAACACAGTGGATTCATGTTTATTATTATATTTAGAAAATACAAGTTTTTATGCCGGTCGTATCATTTTATTTTGTTGTATTTATCCACCACACCTTAAAGGCCGGTCCCTGAAAATATTGTCTGACGTCAAACCGGTCCGTGGCGCAAAAATGATTGGGGACCGCTGATTAAACCCTCTGCAGCACAGGAATCTTCCCTATATTTAACAATTACTTCCCGATCTTTAGGGCTTCAACACCTGACACCCAGTCACATCAGTGAAAGATTCAACCTCTCAAAATTCATTAAACACTCTGTGTGTGTGTGTGTGTGTGTGTGTGTGTGTGTGTGTGTGTGTGTGTGTGTGTCAACCAGCTGCTTAAAGTCTATTTGTTTGATTCAATTATACCTGCCTATAAAATATCAAACAACTGACCTGACTATGACGGGGAAATATACACATGGGTATTCAATTAGCAAGTGATGCTCAAGTGCTTCATAGTGCTAATTCTCGCTCTCAGCCGGTGAGCTCACGCGCTTATATTCACGATTTCTTTTCGTCAAGAAGGCGACAACATGTCAGTGGAATAAATAGGAACCATTCACCTGACAGGAAAAACCTGACAGCAGCAGGCAAAAAGCCTTTAACAATTTTACATCATAAGGATGGACACACACACACACACACACACACACACACACATATATACATGTAAGCAACTGTATGTATTAGAAAGGAATCCTAAACTGCTCCGTCTGTATCCAACCTTCATTTATTTACATGTTATTTGTATTGTGATGAAAGGTGCTGAGCAGAAAGGGAGCAGGTTGTAGTGTGAACGTTGCTATAACGACAAGGGAAACTGTAAGTCCAGGCAGTGTGTTCAGCTTTTTCATTTTGTGTCTGTCATGAGGTTATTATTCACCACAGTAAAACTCCATCTACATGTTTATTACTGACAGACAGGAGGCACATTTGTGTGGCACACACCAAGGTTGCTTAGCATTATATATACGCAGACTATTCTGGTATAAGGAGGGACTGATTGTTGAAAACGACAGTAAAAATGCTTTCACTCATGTTCTAATATCCAAGCTCTGTCTGGGAAACTGGAGTGAAGTTAATTGGGATCTGCCTCAGCATGTTAGATGCCACTGCTATTCATCCAGGCAATAAATCAATAATCATTCGTTAAACTAAAATGGGCCGTTTTAACACCACGGTGGGTCGACTGAGACTCAAAACACACACGGGAAGAATCGCATGATTTCTAAAAACTAAATCAAGATCAAACCTTTCGAATGGCTATTATTCTAATATATAAACAATGATTCATAGAATTGTTTTTCAGGAGAAGATTCTGATTGGAGTCTATGAGTGTTTATTCTAGACTGAGTCGTGACTCAACTGAGCGCAACGTTAATGCGTGAGGGGAAAAAAAAACAATATTGCATATTGCTGTTTGTAGATGTGGGAGAATTAAATGTTCCTTTCACCCAAACCTGTGGATATGTGCAGAAAGCCAACTCCATGAAGATATGCTTTACATAGGTAGGAGTGGAAGATCTGCTATAGAACATTATGAATTGGAACACTGACTGCACCCCATGACCTCATTTACCTACATCAGTACCTGACTAATGAGCACAATCCAAAATCTAGAGGAACATTGGGTTGGGCTCAGAGCTCTTTAGAAAGCCATTCAAGATTTTCCACACCGACCCTGGGCTTTGTGGACAGGAGCCTTGTCTTGCTCGAGCAGGTGTGTGTCTCCTAGGTCTGTGAAGTGAAGGGAAAATTCCATGATGCCGACACAAGGACATCCTGTGCCTCCAACTTGGTGGTAACAGTTTGTGGAAGAACCACATATGGCTTGAAAACCAGACCCTATACTGGTCCATACTGGCAAAACTAATTATTCTTTTTTCCTTTTCCAGAATCCAGCTGAAATATATTTTTGAGATTGGCTTTTTTCTCCATTGTTCCTTACAATCATGACAAATTATTTTCTTACAGAAGCAAAATGATTTGCCTTCACACAAATAAATGAGGATAAACTGGATTGAGGGATCTCTGGAATGGATGCTTACTGGCTGTTTCTCACCACTTAAAAAAAAAAAACTGCACACTAATCAGAGGGTCATGAGTTCAAATCTCAGCGCTTAATAAATAAAATGACCGCAAGTCAGGCCTTTTAAAAGCGATGACTGTCGGATCAATAGGATTCGACTCACATTATACAATCGATTGGCGAAACAATTCAATCAGCCCGAAACTGACAAATACAAATAAAACCGTCATCACTGGTTCAAAACATCTGCAACTGGGGCACACAGGGTTCAAATCGAGATTTGAAAACCTTAAAATCCTCTTAATTACCGCAACCAATGACCAAGACCTGCAAGTCAATATGTACAACACCGTCCACCGAAAAGAATAAACACACATACACATACATATCATTTTCATTATCGTACTTTCATAACCTGTGTTCATGTGCACGGACCTTTCCTGAGGGCTAAGGACACTTGGGTCTGGGACAAATGGGATCGAGGCTAATCTGGTAGGCTTGTCTGAAGAATTTCTGAGCTCATACCTTAGGAAGATTATCACCTTCCATCACAGGTAGCCCGATGCACTGCCACCTGCCCATTCTTAGGTACGATCACAGAGGGTGATGAAAATGATCACGTCTCAAAGGGCTTTATTCCTCTTCAACCACAGCAACCAGCCAGAAGCCATTTTTTATTTGTATTTTTTTTATAAATAAGAAAACCATACATTGCACGTTTTAAATCCATTTATCAGTGCAAGAATTACTTTACACTGGAAAGACCGTCTCTCTTTCTCTCTTTGGGAGATAAAAAAAATAATAATAATAATCAAAAGAAAAAAGGAGAAGAACAAACCTCTTTGCATGAATGTTCTATCGATCTCTCTTTATTGAAAGCTCTCGCATGTCAGTGACTACACATTTCCCTCTCTCATTCTGCTTAGGTTTTTAATAGTACTAAAAAAAAGAAGCTTAAAATACACATTTACTTTTCCTGGTCAGATCTCAAGGCATTCAGACCAATCGGATGAAAGTGATCAGTGATTCACCGTAATATTAATGATAAATTATCGTCATCATCATATTGAAATTGCCTCCTGTTAACCGGGGTCAATTGGTCAGCTAGAAAGCTTTGTACATTTGGACATTGTACATTTCTATTTAGTTCATACATATCTTTTATCTTTATTTTTCTTTTTTCTTTTTTACAGAATTCTTTTTAACAATATATGACAAAATGTTGAGCAGGAATTTGGATGTAATTATGCAGCATCGCCGCTGGTACGTCTTGAAACACGGGCGCCAACATGAAGGTTACCGCTATAAAGTTCAAGCACATTCTATTCTCTAAATACCATTTATAATCAACAGCCTGGGTGAGGAAACGGTCTGCCCTTACCAGCACGTCGTTGCAGATCTCCTTCAGCTCCTTCTCGATCTTCTCACGATACTCCTTGGCCATCTGCTGCTTCTTCTCGCTTCCTTCGGTCTTTTGCTCAATGCTGGAGACCACCCTCCAGGAGGAGCGGCGTGCGCCCACGACGTTCTTGTAGGCCACCGAGAGCAGGTTGCGCTCCTCGTTCGAAAGCTCGGCGCCGCCCTCCGTCACTGCCTTCATGGCGGCTGCCATGTCGTCATAGCGCTCGGCCTGCTCGGCAAGCTTGGCCTTCTGCACTAGTTCACCTGTATCCATGGCTGCTCAGAGCTAGAAGGAAAATTATGCCTGCTTATTTACATTATTAGGCACAATTATAGCATGCATATAGATATTTGAGAGACATATTCCAAGGGAAATTATGTGATATAGGATGTGCAATATACTTTATACACTAAAATCTGCAGTGCATGGAAAGCTCAAGAACTGATCATTATATATGTATATTATTATATAACACTGAATGACATGAATGAAACTACCAGCACAGTGGCGCCCAGTACACACACTCATAGATTCTGATCACATCTGAAAGGCTATGACATCCTCAGTAGGTCAAAATGTTTACACTGATCCCTGTTAAACACGCGTTTCCTCAACCTGGACTCCATAAACCCCTTCTGTACTGCACATTTTCTCATTATCTCCTAGACGCACAATGGGCATGATCCGATACTCTGTGATGCGGCCGACTAGGACGCTGGAAAAAGGATCGCCTCGGTGACGAGATTAATTTGGACTGTATCCCAAACGGGTGAGAATTCCCTACACAAGTGTCCTATATAGGAAATGAAATAATGGCTCCGGCATTAAGTTCAAAAGAAAGTCCAACAAGCCTCCAATTTGCAATAACACAAGGGTTGGACCCTTAAACCGGACCTTTCTTATTTTATGTACATCATTCTTTTATATCACTCAGAATATCAACACATTCGGTGAACAAGTGGCAGAAAATAGTGTGAATATTGTAATAATTTATCATGTTGCCCTACCAATGTGTATTTGTAGATATTTAGTCGACTTGATCGCTTTGATCTGATCAGAAATTGCATCCTGTGTGAAAGGAGGGTTACTTTTCTCAAAGATTTTCAAAAATTTTTTTTACAATAAATACATATTATATAAAAGCTTTTGAATTAGTATGCACAGGGTTGGTGCGCATGCGCGAAACGTCTCACTGGGTCGTTATCTAGCAACACGGAATTCACGTATTATCACACGATCCTGATTATTCATCGTCTTCTAGGTTCAATTTAATGAATGTAACGTATATAAAATAAATTCTGGCATATAGTGTCTCCTTTTTTTGTTTATTTTGTGCCCTCCATTTTCCTCGATTTATAAAAGACGAGTCAGAGAGCCAGATAACTACGGAGCGAATGCATCAAATAACGAATCAAGCAAAATAAAAAAAACAGATAAATCAAATATTAAACATTTCATAAAGGCATAAAGGAAAAATATATTATTCACAATGAAAATTTGCAACAAATCGGCACTATTGTACGAGGAGGGGGGGGGGGGGGATGGGGGGGGGGGGGGGGGGGGGGGAATGCGGATGTGCCTTTATTCCTCACCACACCCAGTTCTCCAGTCGGCTGCTCGCTGCCTAGTCCGGTTTCTCTTTCCCTCGCTTAGCGAACACACCAGAAATATTAGAAACACGACACCGAGTTATCGAGTGATTTCTGTATTATAACTAGATGAATACATTTAATAAGCAGTTAATCATTAGAAGGTGAAAAGGCGCGTTATCCCGCTTAGCGGAACGTCACCGCTTTCGCATCACCCCACCACCCAATGTATTCATACGCTTTCCGTTATACAACACATCTCCATCCCCGTGTGGAAAAACAAACACAAGAACACCTATAGCGAAAAAAATCACCTTTTACATATGATACAAATAAAAATCATTATTTAAACATGTTTAACGCAAGCTCAATCCGGGCCATCTCAATAGGAGATTGTTCGATGTATATATGTATATATATGTAATCATATATTCATTAAATTATTAATTTATCTATGTATCTATCCATCCATCCATCCATCCTAACTACTCGATCCCCTGCCTAGTGCTTCTGTGCCGTTAATCAGGCCAATGAATGGCGATGCTGAAACCACTGCATTACGGCTCTTATCATATTTCTTTGAGGTTTTTCTACCCATCCACTCATCCATCCCGATGAACAAGCATATCTATCCATCCCAACCAATTTCAACCCCGCGCCTAAGTGGTTCGTTAGTCGTTTTTTTCCCCCTTCAGCATCACCGCGGCCATCTTTAATGAACCCGGTTTAAACAAGCTAGTGACCGCTTTACACGCTTTATTTTGGAGATAAAGAAATTACGTCATTTGCTGCTCCAGGGACAATTCCCGGTCCTTGGGTTGTGTACGGAACGGTAGAGGAGCAAACGGCGGTGAAGAGATGGTTATAAAAGCGTCCTTACCTGGGATGAGAGTGACTGATGAGGATGCTGTAGCGGAGCGAAGGCTGGCTAACTGCTGCGCACAGCTGATTCTCGCGGGGGTCAGTGGCGCTCGGCACGGGGTTTCCCTCCAATCACAGACCGGCCCCAGGGGCTGAGCCGGAGCCGGGCGCCATGACGTCAGCGGTAACCAAGGCAACGCCGGATTTAGCAGCCTAGGTTGGATCGAGCGGTCCAAACCGTGCTCTAATGGATCATGGCTGCTGGGTGTAGTGCAGATTCGTGGTGGAATACGTGGTGAATAACACGGCCAAGTGGAGTAAATGATGAGTTTAGTGATGTTCTGCCTGAATCAAATTACATGACACAATACACCCTTGGGCCCTTGAGCAAGGCCCTTAATCTTTCTGTATCATAGCTGATCCTGTGATCAGACCCCAGCTTTCATTCAATCTTGGATATGCGAAGAAAAGAATTTCACTGTGCTGACAAATAAAGGCTCTTCTACATTTATGGCATTTGGCAGACGCCCCCTTTAACCACAGCAGTTTGCATGTATCTCGTTCATACAACTGAGCTAAGGCACCCATAAGTGGCAGCGTGGTGTGGTTGCGATTTTAACTCATGGCCCTCAGATCCAAAGTTTTACGCTTTAACCGCTAAGATACCACCTCCCACAATATTACAGATAAACGCAGTAGAACAAAGCATTGCATCACAGACAGGTATCACATACAGCCAGACTGAATGCAATAAAACCAAGAAACTCAAAGAACGCAATTCAACAAATCTCGCACACAAACCATGAAGATACACTCTGTAAAATACGGCTTCAGTAAAAGTAGAAGTGTCCCGGTAAACAATGACTTGAGTAAAAGTGCCAAAATGTTTGCCTTCAAATGTACTTAAGTATCCAAAGTATGATGTATGATTCGATATGACGATAATGTTCCTATTAACATTTTTGTCACAAGACGCTTTGCTTAATCAACTCAGTTTGTGAAAAGACTCTTGGCATTCACATCTATTAATAGAATAATATTAATGAAAACAAGTTCAAAACAGAGCGCGTGCTCGAACCTGATTGGTGGTTTGATCAGTTAAGTTCTTATCCACTTAAATAAAATTAAAAAAGACTAAATTTACAAAATGTAATTAAGTAAAATGTAAGACTTTGTATTGTAGTAAAGTTTAAATCTTCCCAAATAGAAATACTTCAGTAATGTACAGTAACGAATTACATTTATTTTCTAACTGTCCACCTCTGCTGCACCGACCGCATACATCATTAACGACATAAAATGAACCTGGGATTTTCATGCATTTTTGTGTCTTTTTTTCCGTGCATTACAGTTTTCCCGGAAATTTGAAATAAAGGCAAAGAGTGTGTTTTTGTGCAAATTTTGCAGGAAATAAAAATACAAAAGTATTATTGGTCCATGATAAAGCTTAACAACTATATGTTTTGGCCGACCTTTCCCTATGATGTCCAGCTTTTTTTTTTAAAAAGGTCTATCATGTGAATGCCCTTGAAACCAAATAAATTTCTTCCCTTCTGTCAGCCGCTGTGGAATAAAACTACAGGTATGAAGTCAACACAAATATATTTGAGCTTGTGCAGTTTGCAAAAGATGCAGTTTCCCAGCTTTGACCAGTGCACTCTTTGACCAAATGTTAAAATGCTGACGTTATTGGACGGCTGCTGGATGGCTCTTGTTTTGCCAACTCGAAGTCTGATTGGTTAAAGCAACAGCTTAATTGATATGTACTTATGATACAGGCTCCCACACTGCTGAAGGTTGACAACATGTGATGTGATAACTGAAATATGATTGGACAGAAATTCTAACCTAAACATACACTCCTGAAGCAGTGTAACTGAGAGAAAAGCTATACAATTAAGATACTTGACTACTAGGATTCAATTTCATGGATATTAATTGAAAAAAATTCAAATATAACACTGCGATTCTCAGTGTTTAGGCCAGCAGAGAAGGCCTTGCTGGCTCTGGTTGACCTTTACTGCAACTATAAGCAAATAATATACTATCATGGCTAAAAAATCAAGTTTAGCCAGAATAGTTAGTGATCTGAATTGAGCCAAATAAATCATCTCTGTCAACTGCACCTATCCATCTTTCAATTACATGAGTAATTTGATCACTAATTGTCTAAAATTTTGCAATCTGTTCTGGGGAAAAAAAAACCTGGACTAGTTATCCAGCAACCTCTTTCTTACTACAAGCACTTTCCTACATTTATGGAATTTGGCAGACGCCCTTATCTAGATTGACTTATACAATAGAGCAGTTGAGAGAGAAAAGCTCAAGGGCCCAGCAATGAAAGCTTTATGCTGCTTGGATTTGATCTCACAAGCCTCCAATCAGACATCAAACATCTTAACCACTAAGCTACTACTTATCTAGCAGGGGTAGTTTCCCAGTTCGACCAGTTCACCCAGTGTTTGGGCATCTAGCAATTATTCAAACGAAGCTGATTAGAGTTTGGGTACGGGAATTTACCAACTATATGAGTAACAGTTCAGTGGTCTCCTATTAGAATCTATTCACCTCTTGATACCATGATCATGATGCCACAGAAACCATCAATATTATGAGCACTGAATCACAGACAGGTATCTCATGCAGTAAGAATAAATGTCATTACTAAAAAAAGTTATTACCAGCTATTAAATCCACATGAATATATTTGAGCTTGTGCACTTCAGTTTGACCATCCAATCAAATTACGTGAAAACACCACAGTGATTGGACCCCTTTTAGAGGGCCTCAGTTTAGGCCAGATAAAAGGCCCTTGGTGGTGTTATGGTCCACCACTGAAATGTACAGATGTTGCACCCTTAGCAGGAGTAACAGATTTACACCCTTTTGGCAGACCAACAGTTTCTCCAAACATTCAGCTAAAATACTTTGCCATGCCTTTTGTAAAAACTGGCAAAGGGGTTCTTTGCTAGTTAGATTTCTTTTTGACTTTGCGATACAGTTCATCCCAGAGCAGTTCAATGGGATTTAAGTTAAGTGACTGGGTTGGCCATTTCATGATAGAAAACACTCAGCCAGCTGTTTGCTCTCTAAGTTACAGAGTTTGGACGTATGCTTCAGGTCAATGTTCAGTTGAATGGTGAAGTTGCTTCTAATTAGCCGCAGTTGCAATTGAATGGTGTTGAAGTATAGAATGGTAGTCGTGTTGGTTCAGTGTTGGTTATCACCTGAAATCTCCAAAATTCCTTGTTCCGAAACCCCAAACCATTGACGTTCCACCTCCATGTTTGACTGTAGATATTCTTTTCTGTTCTTTGTCTTATATAAGTTGTGTTACAGCTCTGTGTAGACTCATCACTCCACAGAACTTTCCTCCAGTCATTCACTGTCCAATTCTTATATTTTTTTATCTACATTGTTGAACATGTATGTGTCTTTTAAAAAAATTATTAAAGCCTAGGTGTTTCCAAACTTTTGGCAGGCACTGTACATATCAGGAAACCAGCTTTTCAGGGATATAAGACATTATGGTGTGCAGGTGGGGCTTCTTCAGAAATGCTAACTTTCAGATGACGCAATAGTCAATAATAAATAATAATTGAATGAATGAAGCAAAAGAATCTAGCAAAAGTTGATGTTTCTACGTGCGTCTATGTCCTATATGCGATGATTTCATATTTAACAGTATCTTAACATTCTTAACATTTTACAGGAATCTTAACACTCTTAAGCCATGACTTTGTAGAGGTGGTTAAAAAAAATCACTGGCAAAACTGGAGCACACAGGACACAGAGCTTGCTTGATAGAAGAGGAGCTATTTCTGCTCTCCACCACTTCAGTTCCATGGGGAGAAATAAATCTATTTTTTCCCACATTGTCACATGTCCTGCTCTCACATGTGCAATTTTTAACCTATTTCCAGATCTTTTCAATATTGGTGAGTGTATGTATGGCTTGCATTGTGATAGATATGTAGAATAACGGCTTTTTCAGCTACTTTCATACATTTTGTAATGTACTGACAGGAAGGCAGACCAAAAGATTGGATCGGATCAGATTAATGAATAGATAGATAGATAGATAGATAGATAGATAGATAGATAGATAGATAGATAGATAGATAGATTGATTGATCGATCAATCTTATTACAGCAGCTCATTACACTGCTTCACCAGCAGACATGTTACAGAAGACAGTACACCTGGAATGACCAGTATGGTGAGGTATTTTTGCCCAGATAGAAATACCACCTTCAACTACAGTGAGATCTCGACTCCAGAGCTTGAAGGGTCCAGAATCATACAACCACACTATTCCATTGTGTGAAAATGTAAATTAATCATCCTAAACTAAGGGATATCAACAATCTTCCCAGTCAATGGCAATCAAATGTACTATGCCCTATTAAAGGGGTGGGACTTTTTGACACTTTTAAAAACACTTGGATTCTCATGATAAACATGTCCAAAGTTAAAAAAAAATGATTTTTATTTGCAAAAACAATACACTCAGGTTTGTATAAGTTTCTGATTTCTTTCAATATGGCTCTTCATGATGTCATGAATTCCTTGTGTGGGTACTTCTCTTGGAAGAGCGTGCACACAGCAACCAGAGCGAGATCAAGACACACCCATCACCGTGCTTCATTCGGTTACTGAATTTGTGGACAGTGCTGCACTTGCATGGGAAGAATGTGTCCAAAGAAGTGTGTTTTAGGATGTGACTGAAGGAGAACCTTGTTCACTACTTATATTATAGACTCATCCTGCTGTAGTCATAGTTGCTGCTGTTGTTCTTGATGTTCAATTCCAGACTTGGGATCTGATTTTGGATCAAATATGTATGGATAGATCTGATTTGTAGTCGAACCCACTCTGATGTTCCCATGTGACCTTTCCACAGTCTTCCCGAGGGTCAATCTGAGTTAGGGAATCGGTTCTTTTTCGAACGAGTCTATAGGTGAGTCGAGTGACTCGATTCCCCAGAAAATGCTGCCATATGGCATTTACATTTACCTCAATATTGAATCCGAATTGAAATAATGAATCATATATAATGTTTTTAAATGCATAAAAAAACATTTCTGTTGTGTGCTAAAAATCTAATTAAACAGCGCCATCTGTCGGTAACTCGACAACACTTTTTATTTATTAAATAAGCATAGATATTATCTGTGAATTAGAATATGGCATACATGCGTCTAATTACTTGTTTAGAGTTTATAAAATATGGTATGAAACTAATATAAACCAAATCTTTTTTTTAATACCATGTAGTAAATGCAGCCGGTTGGTGAATCGATACATCGGTTAGTTCAGAAGATTCGGATCAGTTTCCCAAGCGGTCTTTAGGAGTGGCGTCATTTACGGAAGGAGCAACGTGAACTATCCAGGCTGTAAATAAAACAATAAATAAAGCATGGGGAAGTTACTGATCGTGTCGGTTTTGATTGCAGCTCTGGCGGTTCTGATTGGCGAGAGGTTTTCTACGTTGAGGTTGGTGCATTTTGAAATGGACGCAAAATCTTGTTTTGTTTTATTGTTTTTATTTATTGTTCCTCGTGCTCACGTTACTCTGGTTGCATGAACTAACAACAATGTCGTAATGAATAGTTCAGTATACACACTTCCTGAGCTTATAAAGTGTCTGTGATCTGTATTTTGTTAGTAGACTGTGTGATCAGAGTGGGTTTATAGTCCACTGCTGGACTGGAATGTAGCTGACAGGTCAAAGCCATTTACTTTGTAAACTGTCATTGCTGTCATGCTGTGTTGGGCTTCCGACAGTTATATAATCATGCTGGCTTTCACAAACCTGACAAACATCTGATTTGGGTTACAATGTCTCTAAAACTTTCATGCAGTTTTTACTCGAGTTGTTTTTCCAACTCAGTTTATCTCGAGGGAAAGTTCTGAGTCTGAATCACTGCCCAGAATATTCATGGAGCTCAGACACTCCTGTGCATGGCTCACACTTTTCTCTTCTCTTTCATTCATTCTCTCCTCGTTCTCACCCTCTTCTCTCATGCTCACCCTCTTCTCTCATTCTCACCCTCTTCTTTCATACTCCTCTTATTCTCATGCTCTTCTCTCATTCTCACCCTCTTCTCTCATTCTCCTCTCATTCTCAACTTCTTCTCTCATTCTCATGCTCTTTTCTCATTCTCACCCTCTTCTCTCATTCTTACCCTCTTCTCTCATTCTCCTCTCATTCTCAACTTCTTCTCTCATTCTCACCCTCTTTTCTCATTCTTCTCTCATTCTTACCCTCTTTTCTCATTTTCCTCTTATTCTCACACTCTTCTCTTATTCTCACCATCTTCTCTCCTTCTCTCATTCTTACTCTCTTCTCTTATTCTCACAATCTTCTCTCCTTCTCCTCCTTATTGTCATCCTCTTCTCTCATTGTCATCTTTTTCTTTCATTTCCCTCCTCCTCATTCTCACCCTCTTCTCTCATTCTCACCCTCTTCTCTCATCCTCTTCTCTCATTCTCATTCCCCTCTCACTTTCACCCTCTTTTCTCAATCTTACCC
This sequence comes from Silurus asotus, assembly GCA_024362625.1. Classification (NCBI taxonomy): domain Eukaryota; kingdom Metazoa; phylum Chordata; class Actinopteri; order Siluriformes; family Siluridae; genus Silurus; species Silurus asotus. The sequence continues at coordinate 5,922,123 of MU551646.1, read as the reverse complement.
TCTGCTCTTTCTCTCCCCGCTGTCATGCACTCCCCCTTACCCTCTTCTATCACTCTTGCATTCTTATTTCAATTTCCCCTTCCTCTCTCCAACTCTTTCACTCTCACAATCACTCTTCTCTCTCACTCTTTCACTCTTGCCCCATCCCTCTCATTATTTTTCCTCCTTCTACTTCTGCTTTTTCATCTCTTTTTTAAAGAAGCCAACATCAAAGTTGGTCATGATGAATGTACCTTCTCTAGTTGTCATTGTAATCCCTGCCTTCACTGTTTGTTTCTTGCAGAAACAGAACTTTGGCTTTCAGAGAACTCACCCAGAATCACCTCCCTAACTGTGAACTGATAAAAGGAATAGGTGAGTGTATCTTTAGATCATATGTACAGTACTGAAGTGAGCCAGACCCAGAAGGTGGATCGAATGTGGATTTCATCAGGAAGAAAAGGATTGAATTAAAACAAATACAAGTGATTTCAAAATAAGGGCTTTCAAACAGTGCTTTCTGTTCTCTCGTTCTTAACCCTGCTTTTAACTCCGAATAGAGGAATCTTTCGCACCACTTTTTCTCTTTGATTATGAAACACTGCTCCGAAGCTTCACTATTGTCCAGTTCGCATTAAAGTGTACAGTGTGAAGTGATATGATTATCATCATTAGAGTTATCATGTTTCTGTGAATGTGTTCCTCTAATAGATTATTCATATTAAAATCGGAATTGAAAATCAGTCTGCCCAATCAGAAGCAAGAGGAGGAACAACACCATCTCAATCTCCCCTCCCTCACCTTGTCTACAAAACGTCCTACATGCGCTGTCCCTCTAATAAACTCATTTCACATCTTGTCCATTGTCGTCACTTCCAATGAAAACCTCAACATCTTCAGCTCTGCTACCTCCAGACCCACCTCCTGTCTTGGAGCTCAATGCCACTGTCTCTAAATACATACATCGTTATCTATTTTTGGGCTGCTCACGTTACGCGTTAGCGTGATGCTTATGAAATGGTGGCGAGTACAGGGTCAACCAGCAGCAGGAAAAAGTGTGTCCCAAGTCATCCAGAGAATTTTATTAAAATAATCGTTAGTTGCAGCCTTAAATAAAACTTCGGCATATCAACAATTAGACAAAATCCAAAATAATTCATACTCTGATTTACATTTGTGCAGCTGTTATAAAATTATAAAACAGCTTTCGAATTTTGCGAATATAACAGTGTTGTGTTAGAAATGTGTAATGGTTCTGTTTCTGTGTGCAGAGATCGGAGCTGAGGACATCACCATACTGGAACATGGACTGGCCTTCATTAGCTCTGTATGTTCCCCAATTTTACTCACATTATATCGTTTTGATAACACGACTACTAAAAAGATAACTGTGGTAAATATATAACATATGTAAAGGATAATCTACAGCTAGGGGTGCACAATTCAGAAGGTGAATATGGTCATTGTGGGCCACGTTAAAATGGTGTCTCTCTCACACACACTGCCGTGGATTATCGCTCTTATACCAATAGTCAGTTGCTAGCACTGACAAAATATAGATATTAATGTTTGCAGGACAAAACTAAATGAATGGAAAAAAAATAGGTACGTATTTGTGAGTTATTTAATATGCAGATCCAGAATTCCGCATGACGATGAGGTGAAGATAAGCAAAATAATCACATTGATTTAAAAATAAACTGCATCTGTGCCTTGTCTTTAATAATGATGAAGCTGTTGTTGTTAACTGCTTTTTTTTGTCATAGTTCTCCTTTTAACTTACTATCTTCCTTCAATTTATCTTAGTAATGACATCAGGCCATTACAGGAAATGTTTGTCTTTCTGTATGCTAATGTGACTGTAACTATGGTTACACTTTTGTACAAGGCGGCTCATTTAATGAACTAACTATTAAACTGTTTAAACTATTAAACTGACTGGCCAATCAGAATGGCGCATTCTGTCACATCGTGGTGTACACAGTCTGTTTTAAGTGTTTTGAGACGAGGGCATGTTCCTTTAGTTAATATGCGACAATCGAGTCAAAACACATGAGTTAGACACTGAATGACTGGAAGAAAGTTCTGTGGACAGATGAGTCGACACTGAGCTGTAACAGAAGAACTTATATAAGATGGAGGTGGAAGCATAATAGTTCGGGGTTGTTTTGGATCAGGGAAGGTTGAAGACTTATTTCAGGAGAAAGAAACCAACATGGCTACCATTCCATACTTCAACACCATGCAGTTCCATCTGGACTGTGGCTAATTTGAACCAAATTCACCATACAACAAGACAATGACTTGAAGTATACCTCCAAGTATCCAAAGTGTTATTTATAGAGCAAACGGGCAGTTGAAGTGTTATTTATTCTGCCTAATCACTTAAATCCTGTTAAACTGTTCTCGGAAGAACTGGATCACAAAATCAGACAGAAATCTCCAACTAGTAAAGGACATCTTTGCCAAGTTTTTCCAGAGGAATGGCAAAGTATTTCAGCTGTGAGATTGGAGAAACCAACTGTCCAGATGCCAAGACAGTGTAAAGCTGTTATTTCTGCTAAGGAGGATATAATATAATATATATATATATAATATAAAAAAGTTCAGCAAGCATTTTAGTATCTTCTCAAGGGGCCAAACATTTGAAATAAAACATGGATATATTTTAGTCAATGTGCAGATTGTATAACAGTTTAGATTTACTGTCCTCTAAAAATAACTCGAAATACAGCCATTATTGTCAAAATAGGCAACAAACGTGAGTAAACCTACGTGATAACAGCTGTACGTCATGTAACCGTGCAAAGCCACATGTCCTGTTCATCATGTTTTTGTCTGCTTGACACGACCTTACAAATTTGTGTATCTTTCAATTCAATTTCAATTCATTTTTATTTGTATAGCGCTTTTAACAATGAACATTGTCTCAAAGCAGCTTTACACAGATAATGTGGTGATTAAATGTAAATATGTTCTTTGTAAGTATGTTTGTCCCTGATGAGCAACTGTGGCAAGGAAAAACTCCCCGAGATGGCATAAGGAAGAAACCTTGAGAGGAACCAGACTTAAGAGGGAACCCATCCTCATCTGGGTTGCATCAAATGTCCATTTGAAGCATATATACAAAGTTGCGGGGTACAGTGATGATGATCAGAAGCAAACTGCACTCCCGAGTCAGTGCAGCAGAAGTGTGAAGATACTAAGGTATCTTGTATTAGAGCAGTTAAAATTTGGTGTGTTGAGTACAATTCTCTCATACTGACCACTGGATGTTCAACATGGCACCTCATAGCCAAGAATTTTGAGGATTTGAGAATTAGAATTGTTGCTCTAGACGAAGATGGCCGAGGCTATAAGAAGATCAGTGACAGTACAGTGGTCATAATGTTTATTTATTCATGCATTTTAATTAGTTATAATATATTTCAATTCAAAATCCACAGGGTTTGAAGTACCCAGGTATGCCTCGCTATTCAGACGAGCCTGGAAAGATCTACACGTTACATCTGACATCCGGAGACGATCCTACAGAGCTCCAGATCAAGGGGGACTTTGACACAGCTTCTTTTGCTCCACATGGAATCAGCGTATACATAAATGAAGAAGGTAAGGAAATGCAACCATATTCATTTTAGATTTCCTCCACAATGTGTGCGGTATCAAAATCATGAGTGATGACTTTTTGTTGCAGATGGCTCTGTGTATTTATTTGTGGTAAATCATCCGCACGAAAACAGCCAGGTCGAAATATTTCAGTATGTCGAAGAGGAAAACGCTCTGTTGCACCAGAAAACGATTAAGCACGAGTTGCTGCACAAGTACGTCCGTCCCAAACGCGTATCTTTTCAACAATCGCTATATTTCAATCTCTTATTCGGTCTTCTCTTGTGAAATCGCGTCGGCATAGTGTGAACGACATCGTAGCCGTGGGAGTGGAGAACTTCTACGCTACCAATGATCACTACTTCACCAATGACCACTTGAAGCTGCTGGAAATGCTGCTGTCTCTGCACTGGTGTGATGTGGTGTATTACAGCCCTGAAGCAGTTCGTGTAGTCGCGGGAGGACTTTTAAATGCCAACGGCATCAACATCTCCCCAGATAAAAAGTACGTCTCTGAGAAATGTTTAAAAAAGGTTTCCGACACACAGCTTTTAAAATGTCTTTCTTTTGGGCCAGGTATCTCTATGTGTCAGATTTAATGAGTCACAGAGTTATTGTGCTGAACATCCAGAAGGACAACTCACTATCCCGTGTAAAGGTATGCATTATAGGTGATATACAACCCTATTTGTCTTTAAATGTGTTATTGATTGTATAAAGGTTTTGTTGAGTGATATTGGTATCTTTCCTCTTGTACAGGAAGTAGCTGTAGGCTCCCTCTGTGACAACATCGAAGTGGAGAGTAAAACCGGAGACTTGTGGTTGGGTTGCCACCCAAATGGAATCAAATTTATCCTAAGTAATCCAAATGATCCACCTGGCTCAGAGGTGTGTGTGTGTGTGTGTGTGTGTGTGTGTGTGTGTGTGTGTGTGTGTGTGTGTGTGCAAGTGAACAGTCAGCAAAACCTATATATGCATTTTCACTTATTTATAGGAATTCGTAAAAAAGGTTCAAAGTGCATGTACACCACACCTTGTGCAATTTTGTGACACTTACTTAACTCCAGAAAGCTCAAAACTAGAACAAACAACACAAGAAAATACAATAAATACTCCATTTTAAAGTATTCAGCAGTGTTACCAGTACCTGAGAAGCTTAATTCTGGAGAGGAATTACAGAAAACATGAATTAACTAAGAATGCCCTCAACAAGCAGCCATTATAAGCTTAAATTGAAGATCTCAATATGTGGCGTTTGCATTTTTTAAGTACACTTTTATACATAAATACCATGATTTAGGGTTTTATATAGTTAATTTCTACTTTATTGAATTGCATAGCATTTATATATTTTTTAAAAATTGCATTAAATGGCATTGTGTTGAATCAAATCTAACTTTAATCGCACTGCTTGGGGATAGGGGTGAATCGTATCGGGTCGGTAGCTGCTTCATATATATCTTTAATGCCTCGTATCAGTGGCTATGCTTTGGCCTCAGATAGGAGATGCACGTCAGTACTATACAGTATTCACACAGTTTATGTTTTTTTTTCTATTTCAGGTTATCCGTGTTCAGAACATCCTCTCTGACAAACCAGTGGTGACTCAAGTGTACTCTGATAATGGCAGCGTTCTCATCGGATCCTCAGTGGCTACTCCATACAAAGGGAAACTTCTTATAGGAACCATTTACCAAAAAGCCCTGGTATGTGACCTGAAGTAAAACATCCTTTTAACACCGCTTCACTAAAGTGCTTCTCGTTCAGATAGGTGACAACGAGCAATGAGATTTTTTTTATCTGTCTCTGGAATCAGTAGTTAAGTGATGGACACCATTCTTTCCAAAAAATATGAATCAATTGGTGTTTTGATGATTGGTGTGTTTGATGTTTAATAAGTTGCTCATGGGTTTGTCACACATGTGGTTTAATACATCAAATGTGTTATCAGGGGATTGGGTATATTTGTTCTCTTGTGAATTCTTCCAGATGTTTCCTAAAAGTTAAATAAAATGTTTGTCACGCCATCCATATGAACAGAAAGTGCTTTATATACAGGACAGTATAGACTGTATACATACATAAATGCAAGTGGTGTTAAAGAGCAATTGGGGGGAAAAAATACTAGAATGAACAGCATTTTTTTATTCAATTATTCAAATTCTGTTCAATGCAAGTTAAGGCTTTAGACCGAGAATACAATTATTATACATTTATTAATTAAATAAAATGTTTTATGCTAAAAACAGTTCCCTATATTAAGTGTATTTGATATACTTAATATAGTGAACTGTTTTTAACATAAAACAGTTCAAGTATAACTAATTGATAACTGATAACTGATTGAGAGTATTACTATAAGACAAACATAAAATATGAAGCATAGTGACTAAAACTTGAGGAAGGCAGTTACACAGTTCCAGGTTCAGTTCAATTTGTATTATTATTTTTTTTCTTCAATAATTGTTCCGAATCGTTTAAAGTTATGCCGATTGTAGCATCAACATATTGTTTGTATTCACTTAGTTGTGTGTTTGGTTCTATAGCTGATACTGTGATTTATTTCTATACTGTGAACTCATGGTTGAGAGGTTATAATATGTTCCTTAATGTTATGTTCAAATAAACAGTCATGAGCATTTGCCTGTGTCTCTGGTGACATTGTTACTTCTTAGTTGCACAGCAACATCATCTATCATGGTTAGCCAGACACTCTCAAACTTTTGTGTCCAATGTGTGAGATATCTAAATAGAGCACACGCTGGCAATTGCTTGGTTTAATTCTTGTAATATATCCATTCACCATTTTCTTGAAATATAGTGCTATTAACGAGAATCTGATGTTAGACATCTGACCTGATTATTACAATTTTTTAAATAATTGACTCTTCCATGAATGCTATTTTATCATACATGCACTCTCTGGACAAAAGTTTGTGGAAAACCGACCATAGAATTTGCAAGCTCTTTTTAAACATCCTGTTCAGCATTTAGTGCTTTAATGACAACCTTCACTCTTCTGGGAAGATGTTTCCACTAGATTTTTAAGTGTGTTTGTGGAGATTTGTGCTCATTCATCTACAAGTAAAGTCAGGTACTGGTGTAGGTAAGGTGCGGAGGCCTGGGGTGCAGACAGCATTCACATTCATCCCAAAGGTGTCAAATAGAGCTGAAAAGTATTCAGCATGAAGTTATGGGAAAGAGTAGTGGAAGCCAGACTGAGAGAAGAGGTGATCATCTGTGAGCAACAGTATGGTTTAATGCCGAGGAAGAGCACCACAGACGCATTATTTGCTTTGAGAATGTTGATGGAGAAGTATAGAGAAGGTCAGAAGGAGTTGCATTGTATGTTTGTGGATCTAGAGAAAGCGTACTACAGGGTGCCGAGAGAGTAGTTGTGGTATTGTATGAGGAAGTCTGGTGAGACAGTGTGACAGCTATGAAGTGTGCAGTAGGAACGACAGACTGGTGTAAGGTGGAGGTTGGACTGCATCAAGGATCGGCTCTGAGCCCCTTCCTTTTTGCAGTGGTGATGGACAGGTTGAAGGACGAGGTCAGACAGGAGTCTCCATGGACTATGATGTTTGCAGATGATATTGTGATTTGAGGTGAGAGTAGGGAGCAGGTTGAGAGAAGCCTGGAGAGGTGGAGATATGCGCTGGAGAGAAGGAGAATGAAAGTCAGTAGGAGTTAGACAGAATACAGGTGTGTGAATGAGAGGGAGGGCAGTGGAGTGGTGCAGTTGCAGGGAGAAGAGGTGGAGAAGGTGGAGGAGTTCAGGTAACTAGGGTAAACAGTGCAAAATAATGGAGAGTATGTTAGAGAAGTGAAGAAAAGAGTGCAGGCAGGGTGGAGTGGGTGAGGAAGAGTGGCAGGAGTGATTTGTTATAGAAGAGTATCTGCAAGAGTAAAAAGGGAAAGTTTATAGGACTGTGGTGAGACCTGTGATGTTGTATGGATTAGAGACAGTGGCATGTTCGGACATGTGCAGAGGAGGGACATGGGGTATATCAGTAGGAGAATGCTGAGAATGGAGTCACCAGGAAGGAGTAAAAGAGGAAGGCCAAACAGGAGGTTTATGGATGTGGTGAGGGCAGACATGCAGGTGGTTGGGTTAAAAGAGGCGGTGTAAAGTACAGGGGGGTATGGAGACGGATGATCCATTGTGGCAACCCCTAATGGGAGAAGAAGAAAGAAGAAGACAACGACTCAGTTGTGTATGAATAGTCCAGGATATTGTAGACACTATACATGAATAATAGCTAATCTAGTAGATATTAATATGTATGTATTTCATTCAACACAGTGTTTTAACATGTGTTTTATACTGTACCGGTCAGGTTTGTAGTAGAGGTTACCACTGTTCAGGAAGACACTCTGAACCTAGCATAAATCCATCACAAAGCACCATGTACTCATACACACCATGTACTCAAAAAACTTGTTCACGCCTTAGACAATTATTGGAGCCAGTCTACTTACTGGCATTCAATCATATTCCTTTCCATCAATTAAATTGCTGATCCTTGGATCGGCTGTAGATCCAACATGAACCTGAATGCACTTTTAGATAGAGTATTATATATATTCATGAATGAAGTGATAAAATAATTTTTTATTACACTAAATAATTACACCACTGCAAATGCACTGATGTGAAAAAATGTCTAATTCAGAACATTGTCCTGTTCAGAAAAGAACTAATACTGTATTCAGAAACTCATTCACACCCACAGGAACGAATTATAAACGGAGCCAATCTATCTACTGACATGAATGGATTAAACCAGACATCCCAGAAGAAATCCATGTGCCAGAAACTTCACACAAACACCAAAGTATTATAAAATGCATTCATTGAAAAAATATGAGAAATTGGTACTTTCTTCAATGCTAATAAATTTTATTGGCAATTATAACTTATGTCTCACCCTGCATTTCATTACAATTTTTAAAACACTCATGTCGCGGACGCGTACACAAGTGGCCACAGCACAAAAAAAAAAAAGAGTGTATTGTGTATAGTAAAGCAGATATTCCAGGTGCCATGTATGTTCCCACTGGTAATAAGTGGACCAGACAGAAACCAACCACAGGGTTGGTCTATTGGGTGGTGCATGTAACCCCCTGGTCAACTTTATTTGTGTCATAAAGTACACTTTCTCCAGATTTTACCACGATTCTGTTTTCACTCACTTTTCTGTTTCTTTAGGCCTCTTATGTTTATTTGTACAGATGTTGTGAAAAAAATTTTAAGGCCAAATTTGACAAAAAATACTAAACAATTGTCCAATCAGAACACAAAGCTGATGGCAAATCATCTTTGGGGTCCCCCTCCCTGTATAATAGATTAATATCTATATGGGAATAGTGGCATAAACTCCAATTGTACAATAAAGCATAAAATGCCATATATATTTTTTATTTGCTTTATTATTGCTTTTGCTTTGAAACTAGCTACATCTGTCATTTCCTGCTTTATAAAATATATTGTTATGTTTGCTCGTTGCCCTTGGCCCCTAGAGGGCACATCTAACAAACATTACTGAGGCTGATAATGTATTCTTACAGCCCTTAAAAGGGGGGAGAATTAAAGAAACATTATTACAAACCGCACTGAAAAGCAGGACAGTCAGTATGAGAAGGCTTGTGAAATCAATGTTTGTTGCCCAAACAAAGTGTCATCCAGACGTTTTGATTAAAATATCAATTTACAATTTTGGGTAAATATATTACAGTCTGACAGCTATGATGCAGTGTGATCCAGCTGTGATGCAGTGCCTCTCAAGCGTGCTGTTGGCTGTAATCATAGACAAAGTCATAATCTTTGGGTTCTTTGGGAATAGGGGGTGGAACGTCAGGAATCTGGACATTCTCAAGGTCTAGGAGGCGGAGCTTTATCTCCATTGTAACCAGTGTGTCCATATCTGACTTGGTGAGTTCACTTGTCATCTCTTTTCCCAATAGAGCATTCAAGCCATCTGTCCAGATGCAGTACTGATGAGTAATAAACAGATTGACAGAGATGAGGAAAAGCCTATATGTCACATCAACTTACTTTCAAACCTTAAATATTCTTTACAGTAAAACTAATTGGAAAGTTACGTGTGTTATATATCTGAAGGTTTCTGGACACATGAGCATAACACACATATGTGATCAACACTTCATTCCAGATTTAGTCCTCCATTTGCTGTTGTTATAACCTTAAATTTTCCTGGAAGGTTTTCCACTAGATTTCTGACATTGGCTCTAGTTATTTGTGCTCATTCAGTCACGAATACATTACTGAGGTCAGGTAATGGTGTTGGTGGTTCCAAATAATTCCAAAGGTCTTCACTGGGGTCTAGAGATCATTCTAGATCTTCCACACCAACCTTCCTTGACTGTACTTTATGCACAGGGGCATTATCCGGTAGAAAAAGGTTTCATCATTCCAGTGAAGGGAAATTGTAATGCTAGAATATATCAAGAGATATAAAGCACATTTCCGAATTTGTGGCAACAGTTTCAGGAAGATCCACATATGGGTGAGATGGCCATATGTCCACAATCATTTAGTGTGATAAAACTGTGTGAATAAAAGTTTTTACCTCATACTTGTCTGGAGCAATGAAGTTCAAATATTCATCAGATTCATACAAAATGGAGAACGCCAGCTCAGGCACCTCCTACAGAGCAGAAAAGTAATAATGAATTCACATTAGTTCTCTGTCTCTAACCTCTAATCGTTCCCCGTTGTGCTTATTAGCACTTTTTCTGAAGGGACAGCATAATGCCAGATGGTAGCTCTGTCACTATTACACTTGTCCTCCAAAGCTTTTCTGGGACAGCAAATTAACTTCTGAGGGTACATAAAGGCAAGCTACAGTTATACATTTAGAGCTTTTTTCTGAATTAGAAGAATGACTGAATGAAAAAAAAGGGTATTGTAACTGTACATTTTAAATCAGCTTCAGAGGTGGCATAATCATGATTGTAATGATGGTCTGGTCGAAAAACCAGGGTCCTGGTTAACATAGGAACGATCACAGATTACAGAGTTACAGGCTCTAAACTCTGGATAGCCTCATTTTGTTACTTTGTTACCTTGGTGAGAACATTACTAGCCTCTGTGGTGCTTAATAACCTTAAGTCTTTTGCATTGCTAATCTTTCTCTATCTTTACAATTGTGGATAATGTAAGTTTACCATTACATTTAAGGCATTTAGCAGATGCCTTTATCCAGATGGACTTGGCAGATGCCCTTATCCAGATTGACCTTGCAACTGAGCAGTTGAGGGTTAAGGGGCTCAAAGCCCCAGCAATGACAGTTTAGTTGTAAATAATGTAGCCACTAAGGCACAAATTTTCACTTTTCACCCGAAGATGGCAAGCGCAAGGCCTTAGTCAAGGCTAAGTTCCCACAGCCACTCTTCTCTTGCTAGTTACTCAAATACCCTCACTGCTTTGCCTTTGGAGCAACATGTACTCTTCCAAATACTTTTGTCCCATTTCAATTCTTGTCCCTGGCACTGAATTTTCAAATTCCAAGGTAATGTCAAGGTCTGGCGATTACATTTAGTGTAATTTATATTTCAAATATTGTTTCTCTGGATTCTGTGCATTGTATGATACCTAATTTTTTTTCCTTTTTCCAAAACTAATAAAAAGGAAACATTTCCTTTACAACCCAAAGGTGTATGAGGAAGCTGTCACACCACACTGCAAATCATCGATGGTATCTTTAGAAGCCAGTAGCCTTATTTGAGATCTGCATCTTGTGCTGGAGTCCTTTAAAGGCCCTTATTTATTCACCTCAGTGTGAAGCTGACTATCATGTCTTTAAAATCTGCTATTTTTAAAGCAATATTTTCAGCTAAAAGAGCTGGGGAGCATGCACTGGTGGTCTTTAATTCACACGTATCCTGGTGACTCTATGGTGACTGTGGATTTTTGTTCAGCTGAATTAGTCTGTTGACCTTTCAGCTTTCAGTGAAGGTGAGTTTGCAAAAAGTCCCTTGCTGTGCGAGATAAATGTCTTATTGTAATAACTGGACCGGACAGAAACCATTTGGACTCTGCAACATACAAAGTAACATATGGAGGTTCTGTTTTCTAGGTAGGGGTTAGCTCACTGGTTGGAGGATGTAACCACACGGTCAACTTCTATTGTGATTAAAGTGTGCCTTATGGAGCTTACTTGAATGTTTTCCCTTACAGGAAGGGGTCATACTGTACACCTTCTCCAGATTTCACCACCACTCTGTGTACACTCACACTCACTCTATGTATTTCAATACATATAAGTGCTTTTGAAGTTTAATTTTTCCTGAAAATTCTATAAATATTAAAAGAAATCCAATCAAAACACAGTTAAGGTTGAAGCAAATCTCATTTGGGTATATTTTGCTTTATGTTGGCTTAACCACACTGAAAAACATATATACAAAACAATATACATGTAGGGGAAATGCTTTTGAAGGCCATTGTACTTAAAATTCCTACCAGATTTCTAAAAGTTTTTTGTAATGCAAATGTTCTTTATTCTTCAGTTAATAAATAGGAATCACCCGCAAAGTCAGTAACGACTTTATAACAAGAAACGCTGAAGATGAAATAAGTGCATAAGAATACCATATATCCAGGCTTGTACACAGAATGTTGTTGAAATGTCTTGAATTATGCCACATTTTTCTTGCACCATTAAACTCTTACAATCCAGCATCATTCATTACACCATCTCCTCCTGAAATGTGAGGCCTTTTCATTGTAATAGCATACCTTATTTTGCTTTAGTGCTCCTTTCTCCTTCACGTGAGGACAATCCTTCCCAGTTATCAATGTCTTGATATCTTCTACTGTTACTGTTGATGGACATGAGGAGGAAGATTCTGTTAGTACACGCTCTCAGACAAAAATAAAACTAAGCGTACTGTCATTTTTGTTTCTGTGGTACACTTAAGGGTACACTCAAGGGCCCAAGAGTGGCAGCTTGGCGATACAGGGGCTCGAAAGCTGCCACTCTTGGGCCCTTGAGCAAGGCCCTTAACACTCTCTGCTCCAGGGGCGCTGTATCATGGCTGACTCTGCGCTCTGGCCTCAGCTTCTAAGCAAGCTGGGATATATGAAGAAAGAATTTCACTGTGTTGTAATGTATATGTGACAAATAAAGGCTGTTTGTATATCCTTATCTAAAATAGTGCACGGAGAATACACTTAAAACCGTTATTCTGAAAGGATTTACAGTTCGATTGGAAATCATTCGGTATGTACAGTGTATTCACACTTTTAAATGAACGTATGAAAGGTAAGACTTTCTTAGTGTACAGCCTTTGATTGCTTTTTATTCTCACATTGCAGGCCATTTGCATGGGAAATTTGATTAGATAAAACAAAACAAATAAGTTATTCCTTAAAGTAGTGCACCAAAGAGGCTCACATTTCTCTTGTAGCGATTCATGAGGGATTTGTCCCTGTGACAAATCCTCCACATCCCCATAGTGAAGTACTTTGTGATTTGGAGACAGTCGACAATATATAAACTTATCTGAAATAGAGATAAAGAAAGATGTAATATATTGTATCAAATCAGTATATTTGTCTTTGGCAACATGGCAATTTTCTTTGGCCAAACCTTATATATCAGGATGTGAGAAAGTGTGCTTGGAGTATGGTTAAAGAAAAACGTGTCTCACCTTGCCTGCGGCGAGCACTGATCTTCCTGAAGCAGGCGCCCTCACATAGCCGGTTTAACCTCTGCTGCTTGATCAGCTCCGACACCTCTGGCTGGAGCCTCTCACGAAGTTCCCTAAGATGTAGACAAAACAGATTTGTTACTACATGAATATCAAAACACACAAACATTGAGCATGCAAAACGTTTAGGAAACTTTTTGTTTAACATATTTTCTGAATTCAGTGTGTAATGTTTAACTCCTGCATTCCAAGAACAGGAACCTGAGGCTACCATGGGCACAGGTGGGCTCAAATTCTTGTTTTTGCCTGACACCACTGGCGCTTGATATGATCTTCTGCTGTTTTTGCCACCCTTGTGTGCTCTAAAATGCATTTTTGTTTAACTCGTCTGAAAAGATCCTTTAGATGACCTGTGTTGTCAAATCAGTCTGGCTATTGACCTCTGACTTCAGCCTTATTTATAAGAGAGGTCAAAAATGAACGGACACACAGATTTTTGCCCACAAACTCACACTCAATTGATGTTTTTTGTTTTTTTTTACACCACTTTATGCTCACTAAGTCACTAAGATCACACTTTTCCCATTCAGATGATTGATTTGAACATTAAATAAAGCACTTGACCCCTAATCTGTATAATTATTGTGAACAGTTCAGCAGACACATTTGGCCAATTTAAATACTGCATAAATGTGCATCTACAGGTGTTCCTAATAAAGTGGATGGTAAATGTATAATTGATATACTGTTTACTGTATTTACTGTACATAGTCCCCATTTGCTGGTATAGTAAACTCCACTTTTTTAGTAAGATGGGAGATGCTAGAGATCCACTAGCTGTTCTGCACATTCCCTGAGCACTCAGGAAAGTTGTCTGGTCCAGCAGACTTCCGTGGGTTAACTCTCCATAGAGTTTTTCTCACTTCAGCTGTGGTTAGACAGAGCGCCTGGTCACTGGGAGGGGGTGATCTTCCTCGCCTTCACGTTGTTCTGTACCTCAAACCAGGGTTAAAAGTTATTCAGCGCATCTGGGAGGGAGGCGTCACAGTCACAAGCAGGTGATGTTGTCTTGTAGTTCGTGATCGCCTGGATGTCCTGCCACATGTGCCGGGTGTCTCCGCTGTCCTGGAAGTGGTCGTGGATTTTCTTCGCCTCTCTGATGGCACGGGACAGTTTGGACCTTGCTGTTCTTAAAGCCATCTTGACCCCTGCTCTGAAGGCAGAGTCTCTTTGTTTCAGCAGCACACGCACCTTTGTCATCCATGGCTTCTGGTTGGAGTGTGTAGTGATGGTCTTGGAGATGGTCACGTCATCAACGCATTTGTGGATGTAGCTGGTCACTGATGATGTGTACTCCTCCAAGTTGATGGAATCACCATTAGTTGCAGCCTCCTTTAACATGTCCCAGTGGCCACTGGCATTAATGTTTAAGAGCAGTGTTGAAAAAATGTGAAAGTGCAAAAAAACCTTTATCTGTTCATATGTACAGGTCCATAAAAATAAAAATTACCACAAAGGAAAATTAAATAAAATAGTCGGTTAGGCTGAACTAAGTTGAACTTAAAGATGGGAGCATCTCAAAAAACTTGGTTTTCAGCATCAACTGTCCTAATTTTTAAGAATGCCATTGTTTTTCGCTTACTGAAAGTTTCACCTGTTTGCGTATTGTTCTCTGCTGTTGCAACTGCACACGCAACTGCGCGTCTAATCGTAGCAACAGTGAGCATAATAACTGTGGTAGCGACCCGCGGTATGTTTGCTGAGCTGACCGCTATGTGCCTGATATAAATTAAATTTTATTAGAAAATAGCATTTGGCATATATTAATTTAATTATGTAAAAAGGATTTGCGGTCTGGCTGGACGCATTTTGCCTCTTATAGGACATTGCACCTCAATTGCTGATACTTCTACTCCTCACAGTCCACTATCACTTTCCACAACAGATGTCAATTCAGCATTTAGCAGAGTGGAGGCATGCAAGGCAGCTGGTCTGGACGGCATACCGGGATGTTCTCAGAGCATGTGCTGGTCAACTGGCGCAGGACTTCACTGACATTTTCAACCTGTCACTGGCCCAAGTCATGTGTGCCACATGCCTAAAGACTACAACCATCATACCAGTGCATAAGCATTCAGCTGCAGAATGCCAGAATGATTTTCACCCGGTTGCACACACCCCTATTTTTATAAAGTGCTTTGAGAAACTGGTTCTGAATCACCTCGCTGTGGGCCTACCACCTATACTGGACACACACCAGTTTGCCCTATCGCCCCAACAGGTTGACAGAGAATGCAGTTCCCACGGCTCTTCATTCAGCCCTCACACATCTGGATAAAAACAACCACATCAGAATGCTGTACATTGACTTTACTTGTTCATTCAATACAGTCATCCCCACTGTATTGATCACCAAGATCAGTACAGGGTATCTGCACCATATGCAGATGGATTCTAGACTTTGTCACCAACAGACCTCATTTGGGCAATTAGGTATCCTCAACCCTCATTCTGAACACTGGCATCCCACAGGGCTGTATTTTGAGCCCACTACTCGACTTCCTGTTCACACATGACTGTGCTCCTCTGCATACCTCTGTGGTCGGCCAGATCAGCAACGGTGACGAATCAGCTTACAGGGAGTAGATCCGAATCATGGTGTTCCACTACCAACCTGACCCTCAATGCTATAAAGACTAAAGAGCACATTGTGGACTTTCTAAAATCTAATAGCAATGGACACTCCCCAGTCTACATCAATGGAACTGTGGTAGAGACGGTCTCTAGCTTTAGGTTCTTGGGAATTCACATCTCTGAGGCTCTATTCTGGCACCAGAACACTTCAGCGCTGTATACTAAGGCACAACAACACCTGTTCTTCTTTAAGAGTCTTAAGAAAGCTTATCTGTCCAATGAAATTATAACCATTTTTTTTTTTTTAGGATTCCATCATTGCATGCATGGAGGCTTCACTGTGTGTGAACGTAAAGCAAAGGGTGGGCAAAACCATCCAACGGATCACTGGTACAAAACTACCTGCCACTGAGCACTTTCACCACAGCAGTTCACAACATCATTAAAGACTCCTAACATCCCAGTCACAAACTGTTCATCCTCCTTCCATCGATAAGGATCATAAAACCTAAAACCAGCAGGTTCAGCATCACCCTACTGAACTCTACACTACACCACTAGAACACTGTATAAACACTCTGTATAACTTCTGTACAGTTTTGTATTGCATATTGTAAATGTATATACCCCTCATTATACCCACACACATAGTTTGCCTAGATAGAGCTGCACTAATATTTCACATATTCTGTATGTATGTGTTTTTATACACTGTATACACCTTACATGCATCCTGTCTAATATTTCACTTATTTGTGTATATATCTATCAGGCCACCTAATATTTTCCAGTCAAACCCATGTAAATTTGTGAACCTTTAACTTTTTGATAACAGTTTTGAAAAAAAACCAAATATGTCTGGAAAAGCCAGGTCTCCCAATACTTTTGTCTGTATAGTGTAGCTAACAGCCATTAGCCCATATGTTATAGATTAATATATTTACCCATTTTCTGTTAATGTGGAATTTTAAAAACATTTATAACATTGATATGTCATATTAATAACATTAATTGGCAAAAGATTCAGATGTGCATTATTTCAGAGTATTATCTACCTCATGATTGTGTCCACTCCAATTTTAATTATTATATACACATTCTATTTATTCTTTTTCATTTTGTCTTAGAAATTCTAATTATGTTATACTTATTACATTACGCTGACTGAAGGTGGTTTTAAAACGGTGCTATAACATTTTAGAAAATAATTGAACTCTTATTTAATTAATCTCAGCCTCAAGAAGAAAAAAAAACACAGACTTTCTTAATCCCCCTCCCAAATGTACACACAACATAGTTTGAACAACAGACATGCAAAGACCTTTAAACTGATGGGTGCTTACTGCATTGTGCGTGATTTGAATTCATCCCGGTTCATCATTTCTGACCTTCAGTATATGCTTCAGTATATATCAGTGTATGGTGAGGACAGCTTTAAATCTGACTCGTGTATTCAGGAACTTCACCATCTGAAAAAAGACATTTCGGTCAAGCACATAAAAATATTTTATATATATTTAATTGTGTAATAATGTTTATAATGATTAGCTAGCAGTGGTGGACAGTAACAAAGTAAATGTAATTCATTACTGTACTTAAGTAGCTTTTTCACGCAACTGTACTTTACTGAAGTATTTAAATTTGCTTTTACATTAACTTCACAACATTTCAAATTCAAATATCTTACTTCAACTACATTTTGTGAAATCAGTGGATAAAAGTGGATAAAAACTTGCCTGGTCAAACACGCAACAATCCACCAATCAGGGTAGAGGGTGGGCTCTGTTTTAAACTAGTTTTGATTGGCACTTGGTAATGTCTACTTACACTAACATACAGTTCAGCATCAGTTCAACAGCAAGCAGAACACTTCTCATTTTTTTTGTAGGTTTTGAGCTCATGATCATTTTAATAGAAATCAATCAATATTATTCATATTAATAGATTAGTGTGTTAAGAGTAACATTTTTAAGTTTTAAGCATAGAGTCTTGAGACAATGATAATAGGAACATTAGAGACATAATAAATCATAGTACTTTTGATACTTAAGCACATTTGAAGGCAAATACTTTTGTACTTTTACTTAAGTGTAAGTTTAAAGGGAGCAATTTTAATTAGTCATATTTTACCTACTGTATCTTTACTTTAACTCAAGTACATGTTTTGTGTACTTCGTCCATCACTCTTAGCTAGAACAAAAGCATTTTAGGTGGATTTTTTTATTCCAAACTTTAATCATTAAATAATAATTAACAAAATAATAATATTCATAATAATATCTCATAATAATTCTTATTTGTGATCTGCATGTTTGATTTGGCACATGTTTTACGGGATTTATCCGGGCTTGGGACCGGCACTAAGAGTGCACTGGCTTGTGCAACCATAATGGCTGGGTTACCCTCTTTGTTTTATTAACTTTGTTAATTGTGCTATTCAGGAATCTTTCAAAAAAAGAGTGGATATTAACAATAAACAATTTAAGCCCTTCTTGCTGTTTTGCAAAGGTATTCGGGGAGTGACTATGGCTGAAATGCTCTTTTTAAGAGAACATTAATAAAGGATGTAGCAGCTCATGGTTATTATTAAGACTTTGTATGAGAAGTTCATGAGTTAATTTTCCAGCACCATACTTCCATACTAACATTGCTGGGCCCCTGGAGCAAGGCCCTTAACCTTCAACTGATTAGCTTTATATATAAGATTATCACAAGTCGCTATGGAAAAGCTGTTCATGTCAATCATCATCATCATAATCATCATAATCATCATCAGTCTCTACCTGAGCATCAAACCAGTAAACATGAGCTGAGAAGTATTTAACATTATAATAGTAATACAATTAACACGTATATGTTAATATTAAGTCATATACTTCAGTAATAGCATTATGTGGATAGAAAAGCTTATCCAAATTATATATTTAATTATATATATATATATATATATATGTGTGTATATTTATTTTAATTTAATATCATGACATCTTCGGTGTTAAAAAGCAATACAACCTCCAATAAAAACAATTAAATACTGACACTGTACATGCTATAATGCTGACTTCTGGTCTGTATTGAATTTTTCTATCTCAATTTCATCAGTATTTGCACATGATCACTATTCCCCAGTGTTAAATTTTCCCAAATGAAGGAATGTGCTCTATTAATCAATTCTTAGTAACACATAAAGTGAATCTCGCTGGGATTCTTCCAGCAATGTGTCACACCATTTATTTATTTTAGAAAAAATATATAAATTATATAGTGTCTATACGTCAAACTTACTGAAATCAAACCTTGATTTGATCTGCAGCCTAAAACACACGTATACAAGAAGCATTTTACTCTTAACTTAATTCTATATGCATACAGAGAAGAGAGAAAAAAGGGTGAAGGTCATAAAAGTATATATTTCAACAAGTTTCATGCTCATAGCTTATCTGTACTTCTGTATACATTCAAATCACAAATAAATATCATGAATAATGCAATTTTTTCTCTTTTGTAAACAAAAGAGAATCATATTAAAACGGATCATGCCTGGTAATAGCTAGGGAATTCACCAATATATTACACTTGTAGACATGGGCTATACGTTACATATACATAGTAATTTTCTTTTTTTTTTTGCAGCACAAAAGCAGAAATTAAATATACAGTGTTTTCTAAGAGTCATATGTCTTACATTAGATCACTATTCACAAATGTCTAGTATAAATGAGGCAATTAGAAGGAAAAAAATGTATTTCCCTGGTCCAGATCAAGTACCAAAATTAAGCATATATACCTGACATGGCATCTGGGACTAGTCAAATGCATTGAGCAATGCATAAAATAATGCATAAATTAATTAAATCATACCAGCCTTGTGTTGTACTTACGTGCCAATGTTACAACCATGTTTCTGCTCCAGCACTGCAGCCCCACATACATACACACACACGCGAGCACACACACATGAACTGGGAATTAGAGAAAAATATGCAAAGGGATTGAATGCTAGTCACAGCATGGATGAGTGTGAGGAAAATAAAAAAAATTGCAATAGATAATGACTGTTTCAAAAGTAAGAGAGAGGGCTGCTCCTCCCTGGCATACAGACACAGTTCTAATTCATAAGCATGCAGCTTTTGCTTATGTTTATATGAGCTGTAGGACAGTGAGGATTGGACGGGTGACTCAGTGTCTTCGCACCACCGACCAATGAACACCAAAAGGTAGTCACATGGGCAGTGCACAAAAGGAGAATGTGGGGAATAGATGGAGGGATGGGGGAAGGGATGAAGAGGAATGGAACGAAAGGGCAGTGATTTGATTTTGTAGGTAAGTTCATAGTGATGGAGAAAAGCTATTGAACCCAGTGTGCGTATATACACACGTGCACACAATATGAAACAAGAAATCCATGCTGACACATAGAATCCTATGAAAGCACATCAATATTGAAATAAAAAAACATGCACACAAATATACGCAGGGCACAAGAAGCCGAGTCGATACCATCATTAGGTTTCATTGAGAAAGGGAGCAGAGGTGCCACCATCATGATTCTGTTTCTATGGTAACCGGTTGTGTGCAGCACACTGTTTGGTGTTGGCACTGAGAGTACGTGCCAGTGTGGCATAGTGCAAACTGCCCACCCTCTGTCTCCATCGTCACCATAATACAATGCGTATGGACATAGTAGGTGAACAGAAGATATACCAATCATTCATCATACAGTTTGAACTCCTAAAAGGTGAATACCACTGATTATATTGTTCCTATAGTAGCATCTGTAAGGGGTGTGGGATATGGCAGAAATATAACAGTCAGTTTCCACACTACATTACTGCAAGCTGGTCATGCTGACCCTGAAAACTAATACAATGGAAATATGAGCATTGGAACTGGATCACGATAGCAGTAGGTGATATATCTACTGTAAGATACCTTTACATGCCTTTTGGATGCCATGTGTTTGTGCATGCGTGTGGTTACCTGAGAAAATGGCTACAGGATACAATATGGGAGGAAGCCAAGCCTGTGTCCAAGCATTCGTGTAAAACTTGCGATTGTTGCAGACCAAATACTTTCAATTTTCTCATTTATGTGTTACAATTGTAACTGTTAACAACGTGTTTCACAGATAATATAATAGGCAAACAAGGCGTAAGATACAAGAAACACATGAGAATCAGAATGACCAGGTGATTGGTTGCAAGGAGATCACTTTCCTAGCTTATATCAAGCACTAGGAATCCAAGGGTAAAACAGGAAGGGGTTTAATTTGTGCTATTTAGCACTTTTACAGAGATATTTTTATTTACTGGCTCATAGTTTAGTCCATTATAACATATTTTTTTATGTTTTTTAAAGCTGGATACAGGAAGGGGAAAGTAGAAAGCATTGTTTTCCAACATTTTTACTCAAACAGTCATACAAACCTTTAAAAAGACCAAGACACCCCACTATACAAAGGAACAAATTACTACATTAATTGCTTGAACTGATCTCTAAGCCTACATTTCTATTTTCTTTTTTACTTTAGCAATCTGTAAATGGTTTTGTAGTAAAACATTCTATCAGCTTCTCCCATTAGGGGTCGCCACAGCGGATCATCCGCATTTTTGATTTGGCACATGTTTTTATGCTGGATGCCCTTCCTAACGCAACCCTTCCCATTTATCCGGGCTTGGGACCAGAACCAAGGCTTGTGCAACCCTAATGGCTCGGGTTGGTTCCCTGACCGGGGAACGAACCCGGGCCACAGCGGTGAGAGTGCCGCATCCTAACCACTAGACCACCAGGGAACCTAGTAGAGTTGTAGTATTTCTCCTTTATAATATATATCCCTTAGCAGATTTTTTTTTTTCAATTATTTAAGACTTTTCAAGATGCTGGCAACAAAGTAAAATTAAGAATGAAAGGTAGACAATAAAGGATGAAAGGCTTAAGTTTTATTTCTACTACTACTACTAGAGCCACAATAAACTGTGTATTTGTTTACTCAGGATGGTCTTTCAGTTACATCAGGTGCAGCAGTAATTGTGAATTCTGACGCATATAATTATACAAACACAATTCCAAAAATGTTAGGGCACCAATTGCTGAAGTTTTGGGAGAGGACTGTTTTCAAATATGTGTCTGATACAGGAGTTTAGCTGCTTAACAGTTCTGGGTGTCCTTTGTTGTATTTTTTGTTTCATGAAGTGCCAAATGTTTTTGAATGGTGAAAGATCTAGACTGCTGCCAAACCAGTTCAGCAGTTGGACTCTTCTACTACGAATATGGATTTATAGAATATGGGTTTGTGCAAATTTGTTTTTATTTACATATGACACAGTGTCCTGACTTTTTTGCAGTTAGGGTTGTACTAGGATAGACTTTTGTCATCTCAGAAACATTTGCATTTGCATTTGCATTCCAGCATTAAGCAGATGCCCTTATCCAGAGCGACATAAATATCTAGTAATGAATAAATCTACACTGGTACGCCAGATTACAAACTTAATATAAATATAACCCTAGATTTCTACAAACTTGGAAAGTGCTAATTTAGGTATTTTAGGAAGAGGTAGTTCTTCAGTCGTCGCCTTGAAGATAATCAGGGACTCTGCTGTATGAACATCTAGAGCAGATGCCCTTATCCAGAGCGACATAAATATCTAGTAATGAATAAATCTACACTGGTACGCCAGATTACAAACTTAATATAAATATAACCCTAGATTTCTACAAACTTGGAAAGTGCTAATTTAGGTATTTTAGGAAGAGGTAGGTCTTCAGTCGTCGCCTTAAAGATAATCAGGGACTCTGCTGTATGAACATCTAGGGGAAGTTTATTCCACCACCTTGGTGCAGAGAAGAGCCTTGAATTGTACTTACCTCTCATTCTGAGAGAAGGTGGTATCAGTCGAGCAGTGCTGGAGAATCTCAGACAGCGTGGTGCAGTGTGAGATGTGATGAGGTCACTGAGGTAAGATGGTGCAGGCCCATTTTTGCCCTTGTAGGCAAGCATCAGTGTTTTGAATCTGATACGTGCAACATTTCTAGGTTAATAGGTTCTAGGTAACATTTCTAGGTTAATCTCTAAACTGGATTACTGCAATTTGTAAAATACTGTGTAAAATGTTGCATTGATTATAAAATACTACTAATGACTATAAATCAGTTTTTCTTTTTTTAATATTTTATTTCACAATTGCAGTGTGAACCTTTGAACTGTTATGATCGCATCTGTTTTGGTAAAAAGGTACAGGCTTATTATTAGTATCTAAACCAACAAATACTACAGCAGCAAGCTAAACTTTTTCTAATAGTGCCCTTCAGTTAATGTATGGAATAGTTTTAGGCATGTAGGCATTTTAGTCAGAGTGCTGGAGAGTGCATAGGAAAGTGTAGTTGAAATTTTTACCACAACTCTCACTTGATCACACAGGCTTGTTGATGGTGCGGTAAAGCACTTTATATCAGCCTACCTGTGTCACCTTGTGGAATGACATGCTGTCATAGAAAGACCAAGACTTACTTGTAAACCATTTTAAACCAGACTAGAGGAAGCCCTGGAGTCTGATCTTGTTTACACGCTTAAGCTTCCTGTTTCATGCTGATGCTTTACTACTTTTTTCAGCTTCTCCACTGTTAATGAAGGTGTCTACTCTGTTGCTGCCTTACATAAATACACTAAAGATTTGCCTCTATTAAAACAGTTTATGTTTAATACTTAATAGCCTAGCACTGTAGTCTTGCTGTAATTATAATTCCTTTTTCTGGGATCTCATTACAGCGATCGTGTTTCCTGTTTACACTTTTATTTGACACCTCATTAATTTCTTTTCTTTCAGATCACACTTGTCTTTTAATGATTCTAAATATGTTTAGCATTTCAACTCAGTTTTACACTTTTATTTCAATAACACTGTTGTTTTTTACAATAATTCCTCTAACAAAATAGGTCACAGAAATCTGGATGTACGCGCATTAAACGCATACCAAGCTTGGCAAAAAATTATACCAAAAATTACCAAAAAAAACATGAGAAAGAAACCTCAAGAGGGACCAGATAACAATGGGAACCCACCATCATATGGGTGAGAGTGCAAATCTAAATAATTTCTCCACTTCAACTTCACTTCAACATCATGGTGACCTTTCCCCCACCTCACACTTTATATTGCACTAATAGACTGTTTACACAGAAACTATGCTCATTTGCACACTTGCTCTTTTTTTTGCATTGCTGCTCACCATTGCCTTACTTACCATTGTATATATATCCACCTGATTTCTGTTTATAGTAACAGCAATATATTATGTTCATAGTACATATCCTTTTGTATATTTCTGTTTATGGTAATAGCCATATATTTTGTTTATAGCACATATTTCCTTCTGGAAATTTCAGTTTATAGTTATAGCCATCTGTATATTATGTTCAGAGTACATATATATAATAATCTGAATATTATGTTCATAGTAAATACACATCTGTAAATTACACCTATATTACCATTTAATTTAATTTATTTAACTCATGTAAACACTGTATATCCTGCACTTGCTGTTATTGCACTCTGGTTAAACCGAAACTGCAATTGAAAAGTTGAATCTAATCTAATATATTTATAATTATTTTTAGTTGGTGGTATATGCTTTTAATTTGAATCCTAGCAAAAGGCCAAAGATATGGATTCGACTCCTATTTGTATGATAGACAAAACATTTCTGTTAATGCAAATAGTTTTTTGTATTTGTTTAAAAGAAGAGTACAAGGTCTGCACACACTGTCCTGGAGGACCTGCTCTTCCACTCTCAAACTTTCACAGGATCACACACCTGCCTGTACCAGCGACCCAGCATCTGACAGGGGCACACCTGCTCACCTCACACACACAGCGGTTGCAGCCTATTTCTGGAACAAGTCACTGTTGGCACTGACCTTCCCTTTAACCTGGAAAACAAAGCTTAGATATGAGGGGTGCTTACGTAAATGCATAATTGGCTAACATTTTTTTATTGCACTCTGCTTTTTTCATATTTCTGGGGAACACATTCAAAGTACATTTCTTCCTCTTTCGGCCTCTCCCATTAGGGGTCGCCACAGCGAATCATCTGTCTCCATAACCCTCTGTCCTCTACATCAGCCTCTTTCAACACAACTACCTGCATGTCTTCCTTCACCACATCCATAAACGTCCTCCTCCTCCAATATACCCCATGTCCCTCCTCTGAACATGTCTATAATATCTCAATCATGCCTCCCTCACCTTGTCTCCAAAATGTCTTACATGCGCTGTCCCTCTAATAAACTAATTTCTAATCCTGTCCATCCTCGTCACTCCCAACGAAAACCTTAACATCTTTAGCTCTGCTACGTCCAGCTCCACCTCCTGTCTTTTATTCAATGCCGCTGTCTCTAAACCATACAACATCGCAAGTCTCACCACTTTCCATTTCATTCTTGCAGATACTCTTCTATCACAGATCACTCGTGTCACTCTTCTCCACCCACTCCACCCCGCCTGCACTCTTTTCTTCACTTCTCTAACACATTTTCTATTACTTTTCAGTGTAGACCCTAGTTACCTGAACTCCTCCACCTTCTCCACCTCTTCTCCCTGCAACTGCACCACTCCACTGCCCTCCCTCTCATTCAGACACATGTACTCTGTCTTACTCCTACTAACTTTAAATTCTCTTCTTTCCAGCGTGTACCTCCACCTCTCTAGGATCTTCTCAACCTGCTCCCTACTCTCACCACAAATCACAATATCATCTGCAAACATCATAGTCCATGGAGACTTCTGTCTGACATCATCCGTCAACCTGTCCATCACCAAGAGCTCAGAGCTGATCCCTGATGCAGACCAACCTTCACCTTGAACCAGTCTATTGTTCCTACTGCACACTTCACTGCTGTCACATTGTCCTCATACATGTCCTACACCACCCTCACATACTTCTCTGACACACCTGACTTCCTCACACAGTACCACAACTCCTCTCTCGGCCACCTGTCATACGCTTTCTCTAAATCCACAAATACACAATGCAACTCATTCTGACATTCTCTCTACTTCTCCATCAACATTCTAAAAGCAAATCCTGCGTCTGTGGTGCTCTTCTTCGCCATGAAACCATAATGTTGCTCACAGATTGTCACCTCTTCTCTCAGCCTGGCTTCCACTACTCTTTCCCATAACTTCATGGTGTGACTGACGAACTTTATTCCCCTGTAGTTACTGCAGGTCTGCACATCTTCTTTGTTCTTAAAGATTGGTACCAGCACCCATTCCTCTCACCTTCCAAAATCCTGTTAAATAATCTTGTCAAAAACTCCACTGCCATCTTACCTAAACATCCTCATGCTTCTACCGGTATGTCATCTGGTCCAACCGACTTTCCATTCTTCATCATCTTCCTCCTCTCTAATCCTATCCACTTCCTGCTTCAGCAACTACACGCCATCCAACCTTCTCTCTCTATGATTTTCTTTATTCATCAGCTGCTCAAAATACTCCCTCCATCTTCTCAACACACTCTCCTCACAAGTCAACACATTTCCATTTCCATCCTTTATTTCTCTAATTTGCAGCACATCCTTCCCAGCTCGGTTCCTCTGCCTGGCCAATCGGTATAAATCCTTTTCTCCTTCCTTAGTGTCCAACCTTTCATACAGCTCCTCATATGCTGCTCCTCATATCCTTGGCTTTCACCACATTCCTCTTTACCTGCTGCCGCATCTCCTTGTACTTCTGCCTACTTTTCTCATCTCTCTGTCGATCCCAATTCTGTTTTACCAACCTCTATTTTCTTTATGCTCTCCTGCACTTCCTCATTCCACCACCACATCTCTTTGTCTTCCTTTCTATTTCCAGATGCCACACCAAGTACTTTCTAGCTGTCTCCCTTATCACTTTTGCAGTAGTTGCCCAATTATCCAGCACCTCTTAAACACCACCGAGCCCCTGTCTAACCTCTTTCCTGAATCTCACACTACAGTCTTCCTCTCTCAGTTTCCACAATCTTTTTCTTCTTTCTTTCTTCACTCTTCTCCTCTTCTTCCTCACCCCTGCCAACACTTTACAGTCTCCAATCTCCTTCAGGTTGCATCTCCTACATAAAATATAGTCCACCTATGTGCACCTTCCTACACTCTTATACATCACCCTATGTTCCTTCTTCTTCTTAAAATAAGTGTTCACCACTGCCATTTCCATCCTTTTAGCAAAATCTACCACCATCTGCCCTTCCACATTCCTCTCCTTAAAGCCATACCTACCCATCACCTCCTCATCACCTCTGTTCCCTTTACCTACATGCCTATTAAAATCCGCCCCAATTCACCACTTCATCTAACTCACTCCAGAATTTTTCCTTCTTCTCCATCTCACAACCCACTTGTGGAGCATACGCACTGATGACATTTATCATCACGCCTTTAACTTCCAGCTTCACGATCATCACTGTATTAGAAACTCTTTTCACCTCCACTACACTCTTACTGTACTCTTCCTTCAGAATCACCCCTACACCATTTCTCTTTCCATCTACACAATGAAAGAACAGTTTAAACCCACCTCCAATATTTCTGGCCTTACTCCCTTTCCACTTGGTCTCCTGAACACACAACATATCTACCTTTTTTGTCTCCATCATATCAGCTATCTCTCTCCCTTTACTAGTCATAGTACCAACATTTGAAGTGCCCACCATTACCTCCACTCTCCTACACTTCTCCTTTCCCTGCCATTTCTGTAAACAGCTTTCTCCTCTCCTTCTCCTCCTTTGGCCAACAGTAGCCCAATTTCCACCAGTACCCCGTTGGCTAACGATACCTGTGTCGGTCGTTGGTAACCAGGGCCTTGACCGATCCGGTATGAATTTTTCTTTCGTGATCCTTATATTAGATTTGGCCCTTCCTAACGCAACTCTTTCCATTTACCCAGGCCGGGTTGAGACATTCAAAGTGCATAAAGGATCAAATCAAGAATCTGCACAGAGAAATAGCTTAACTTTTATATTTTAGCTTGTAAGAAAGCTAAGGTTAGAGCAAAGGGTCAAGCATGAGGCTTGAATCCCAACCTCAATCAGTAACCCAGAGCCCTACATGTTTTGCTACCACTGTCTCAATATTTCCCTTTAAATTTAAGGCATTTAAAGAACACCATTATCCAGAGTGACTTACAAATATCTCATTCATACATATGAGCAGTTAAGAGGTAAGAACCTTGCTCAAGGGCCCAGCATTGGATTGAAATGACAGGATTGCTTCATGCTTAACAAAATTTTTTAACATACTTCAACTGCAATAAAAAACAAACACCTGTAACAATATTATTACATTACATTATTATATTATATTATATTATATTATATTATATTATATTATATTATATTATATTGGGACAGGTCACTTTTCTAGCCATATTTGGGATGCAATGTTCAGCAGTGTTATATTTTCTCTTCACTTAAACTAGGAAACCCAAACCTGTTCCAGCTGGACATTGCCCCTGTGCACAAAGTCAGCTCCATGAAGATATGCTTTGGGTTGGAGAGGAAGATCTCCTACTATAGATCTCTGACCTCCACTCTATTAAACACAATTAGGATGAATTGGAACACTGAATATACCCCAGGCCTGCACTCCACAAGCACACTCCAAAGTTTAGTGGAACAACTTCCCACAAGAGTGAAGGTTATTATAAGAGCAAATGAGGACTAAATGAGGAATAGGATGTTTGAGAAGCAGTATGTACATGTTCAAGTTTAAGTTTGTTTCTATAGCGCTTTTCACATTGGACACTGTCTCAAAGCAGCTTTACAGAATTTAAAAATGAAAGTGAACGAGGTATGATGGCGAACTCTCTCCAGAACTCCCGTAAGCAGCGCAACGTGGGAAAGTCATACAGGCACAGCCTTGGCCACGCCTGCCATGGCATCCAGCCCTAGAGTGGCTGGGGAAGTGAGGGAGAACCTTAGGGACAGTGCTAAGCCTTAAGACACGACCAATCCACCTGGGCTTTGCCGAATTCTCCCAAATCTGCTCCACCAGATGAGGATGGAGCCACCATTTCCCTGGTCTCAATCTCTGTCTCGACAGGAACCCCCAGATTATAAACCACTATTGAAGGGGTCTCATGTGCAGAAGACCAAGTGGAATCACACTGGACGCTGCTGCCATAAGCCTGAGCAGTCTCTGGAACTGCTTGACAGTAAGTGACTGCCCTTCCTGACCTACCTAATGGCTGTAAGGATGGGCAGGAGAAAGCTGCGCATACAAAGGGTCGAGTCCCATATGACGCCTTGATAAGTGGTTCTCTGTAATAGAGAAAACACATTCTTTCTTGGCATTCAGCTAAAACCCCAGTGCCCAGTGTATGTGAGTAAGACTGAAATCTCGATGCTGGACCGCTAATTGCTCTGATCGAGCTAATATCTACCAATTGTGAAGGTGCGGGGTGAGAGAGCATGGCCAAACGGAAGAACCTGGTATTGGTAAGCTTTACCCCCGAAAGCGAACCTCAGGAACTTTCTGTAAGAAAGAAAGATGGATACATGAAAGTATGCATCCTTTAGATCTACTGTGACAAACCAGTTGAGGCAGCGGGGAGGTGGCCGAGTGCCGGTTTGTAAATGGAGGGCGAGGCCGGGGGCAGAAAAGCAGTAAGAATGAAAAACCTGAGGGAGTTTTGCTAATGAAGGTTCTCTGTTTGCAGTGAGCGGAGGGAGCATATAAAAGCAGCGAGAGAAGGGCGCTGGATGGTGTGTGTAGTTTGCAAAGCGTGCCAAGTCTGAAACACTTGTTTGTTTGTTATTCAGAGCTAGATTGTGCAAATGGCACGCTGTCTATGGCGCCATTTTAGGTTGATGGCTGCTGCAGCTCTGATTAATGGTTTGTTTGTCTCTGATATTACTGTATACTTTTCCAGCTTTGTGAAGTCTCCCAATCATAATAATAAGTCCTCTGGGAGTTCTTCTCTATATTCACACAAACACAGGTTCAAAATTGAGAAAGTTCTGCCGTTCACAGATAATTTTAGAACCATGTTTGTGTAGTTTGCCTACGAATTCACAGATATACTTAATTATGCTTAATTTATCAGATTTTCTAACTTGTTTGTCAGTGATCACAGGTGTAATTGTTCTACTTCAGGGCCTGTATTTTCAATAAAGTCTTTCTAAAGTTTTTGTTCCTGAAGTGGAAATTTTTATTTCTAGAAATGATACATTTATTTGAGGTCATTTAATTTTGAATCAATTGACATTTTAAGCGATATTAAACTAGGGTTGATTCACTTCTGTTGTATTTTTATTACGTAAAATTTTAACCTAAAAATTTTAAAGATCACAAAAAACTTGGTTCAGGTTCTCCTGACTGCTGCTTTAATTATCTAAATGTTCTTTATTAGAAATTATTTGATGTTGAGGTAATGTTATTTTTTACTCTATTTTCTTGATATATTCAGTATTAGTGAAAACCTCTTTGCTCATATAAGACAATAGAATCGAGGATCCAGTTCTGTCTCACAGTGCCACTGTGTGGACAGCAATAAAACTCTAGATATGTGGTGCAGCCTGACATGTGTTCAACAAGGGGCAAAAACCCTTTAAAATGAATTTGGTCGAGTTCCCAATTCAGCATGATTGATCAAGAACACCAATACTCAGAAGAAAAGTATCTGATATGCTTTCAGAAGGCAACTACATTGAACTAAATGGCAACACTGTATTACAAGAGGTCATCTTTACAGATTTGTAGGTAGTTTACATGCAATCAGTTCAGCCCACAGGTTTTTACTGGGTTTAGATTTGTAAAAGGTTTCAGTAGCTCAGTGGTTAAGGCTCCTGGGTGCTGATTGGAAGGTTGGTGGGGTTATAACCCCAAAAAAGCCAAGCTACCACTCTTGGGACCCTGAGCAAGACCATTAACCCCAAGGATTTTGTATTATGGCTGACCCCTGCTCATAACATTTCTGGGACATGTGAAATGCAAGGAAATAATTTTTACTGTGCTGTAAAGTACATGTGACAAGTATAAAACACTTATTTTTGCTTGGGACACTTCTAGTGTAGGGTAATTTCTAGCTAGAATTAAAAGCACTCAGTCAGTCAGGGGGCCGCATAAAAATTATTTTGACCCTCACAATGTTTTAGATGCAGACTTGGTGGAGCAAACGTCCTGTTTGTGTACTGAAGTTGTGTTTTTTTAATAGGATTACTGTGTTGGCCAGGGCTTTGAGCCTTGTAAAGACATAAAATGCTTGAGCTTTCAGACAAGCTCCTTAATGCTGGGCAGCTCTTTGTGAATCCTGGTGAATGGCAGTGCCTTGAAATTCCCTTAGTGGTGGCCCAGGACCTCTGGGTTCTAACTGAAGGGCAACCACCTCTGTACGATTAAAGTCATGCGGCGATGCCTATGTGCCTTAGATGTTTGGAGAGATCTTGGGTTCCTAGTTTGGGGCCCCATGTTGGGTGTTCCCGTTCATCGCGTCACGCTTACGATGGATGCGTCCCTCACGGGATGGGAAGTGGTCCTGAGTGGCCGCTCTGCCCAAGGTCTATAGGCAGGGCCAAATATACGTATATATGCGCTTCTAGCACTTAGGCATTTTCTCGGACAACACCTCGTTGGTCTTGTACATTAACCATCAGGGAGGTCCGTGCTCTACAGGCTGGCATCATCAGGGAGGTCTGTGCTATACAGGCTGGCACACCAGATCCTCCTGTGGGTCCAGGGCAAGGTCCTCAGCTTACATCCCAGGTCTTGCTGGGGCTGGACATCATGGCTCAGGCGTGCCAAGGTCGTATGCCATTAGATTGCACCACCATTTGAATTCAGTCCATTGCCCGGTTGGTTCAGTGCTGGAATTAATCCAAGGACAGTTTGCCAAAGGGTTGGACCCCATGTAAACCAGCATTTTAGTGTATCCATCTATTGTGTCAGGCTAAGCAGGCCTCAGTGCACTGAGGGAAACCCTTTACAACACTTTAGTAGGGTTAAGCACATGCCCACTAAATTGTTAGACAGTAAGGGACCATGGAAAGAACTCTGATCTAATTACATTAAACCTGACCCAGCCAAGAGATGATGGGAGAATGGAGTCAGATTTACTACAGAAACGTTTTTTGGTATGGTGGTGGAGACCCATTCCATCAGGCTAGCAGTAGGGATGAATGTGAATGATTGGAAGTAAATGGGGCTAAGAAAAAAAATCTGCCTCAGCTAACGAACGAGACATGTTTTCGCCTTCACGGAGGTAAAGAGGTGCAGAGGTTAACAGACTGGTGTATAGCCAACAACTTCAGACAAACTTGTTGACTTCAGAAGGACAAAAAATGACCAATCCCCATTGAACATCAACGGCTTCTCCATGGAGATTGTGAAGAGCACTAAATTATTGTTTTTTATGTGGCGCATAACCTCATCTGGTCCCTCAACACCAGCTCTATAACAAGGAAAGCCACTGTAGAAGTTTGTTAGGATGTGCGGTGAAAGGTGTTCCGTTCTCAGCTTTCTCAATAAGTAGAGACGCTTCTGGGCTCTCCTTGTTATAGAGCTGGTCTTGAGGGACCAGATGAAGATGAAGATGAAGAATTTAGTGCTTTTCACAATCTTAATGGAGATGTTCAGTGCATGTTCAGCTGCATCACTGCCTGGATTGGGAATTGCACCATTTTGTATTGCAAGACCCTGCATCGTGGCTGATCACACACACCCCTCACACGCACTCTTCACTCTCCTGCTGTCTGAAAAGAGGTACAGGAGTTCCTTTTGTTAATTTATGTTGTCTGATGTCGCACCTTTTTCCTCGGCAAATGTTGTTTTGTTTTACTGTGTACTGTACTGTATATGGTTGGCATGACAATAAAGACAACTTGACTTGACTTGACTTGAAGACTAGAATGTTGGCAAGGGAATGTTGACTAACTCATGGTAACCAGGTCCAGCAGAAATTCCTCATGATTTCCAGGACAATAAGGCGAAAAATTATCTTTATTTGTAGCAGAAGAAAATATAGTCGAAAATTTGTATTGTATGCAGGTTGAAGAACAGGTCTATTGCAGCTTACACTGTAGTTACAAACTGTTATGGACAGAGCTCTGACAAGTGTATTAGGAATGTGTAGTAGGAAAAAGAAAACAATGGATGGCTCTATGACTGTCATTTATTGTTTTTTGAAAGGTTGAACACTGCTCATGTTTACCCAGGTATACAAGTGATTCTCCTCTGGTTGAAAGAGGTGGTCAACATCTGCAATGTTTCTATGATGTGTCATGTACATGAACGTTATGCTTGCTCGAAAGAAAGCAATTCTTTTATTGTCTTTGTGTTGTGTGTAAGCCCCAAGAATTTGTGCTAATGAACCTTAGTTTACAGTAAGCCTGTAACACATAATCACACATCCCCCTTCTGTGGAATGCAAGGAATTCTTCCCACTTGCCACACTCCATGTAAAATGCTAATACCTACTGTATATAGCAGGGGCGATTCTAGGATGTTTTTTAATGGGGTGACACAGGGGGGATGGAGAACCAGTCAGTGGCGGCCTATTAAAAACGTCATGTGTATGTATAAGTAAAATATAAATAAAAAAATCAAATATAAAATATAAATAAAAACCATTGAAGAGACAATAATTGTTCACAAATACACTGTACTGCATTTATGCGTCTTTGCCATGTTTCTTCCTCTAAGAAACCTTGAATGTATTGCTGCTCTGCCTAACTTTGTTCCCTTTCCATTTTTTCCCACAAAATTCTGTCTAAATGTGTGTAAAGTTATTATTTAGGTAGAATAATTCAATGAAAATAAATTATTGCATTCCACATTTCGTCACA
The DNA here is from genome assembly GCA_024362625.1 of Silurus asotus. NCBI lineage: Eukaryota > Metazoa > Chordata > Actinopteri > Siluriformes > Siluridae > Silurus > Silurus asotus. The sequence goes on along the minus strand of MU551646.1, from coordinate 5,888,403 downwards.
ATTTGCTCTTATAATTCCCTTCACACTGCTGTGAAGATGTTCCACCAGATTTTGGAGTGGGCTTATGGATATTTGTGATTATCAGCCACAAGGGTATTATGAAAGGCAGGTACTGATGTAGGTGAGGAAGCCTGGGGTGCAGTCAGCATTCCAAATCATCCCAAAGGTGTTCAGTAGGGACGAGATCAGAGCCCTATAGTAGGCCATTCAAGATCTTTTTCTACAAAGCATGTAAACCAGATATTCAAGGAGTAGGTTTGGGTTTTCGAGTTCAAGAGAATGCAAAAATGTATTGGAATTATCTAAAGTACAATTGGGTGCCTCCAACTTTGTGGTAACAGTTTGGAAAAGAAACACATACAGGAAAGGTCAGGTGACCCATTTACATTTTGCAATAAAGTATATATATATAATAATAAAATAACGGGCTGAAATACACTGTAGCAAGATTGGTCGCTAGTTAATCTCCAAACGGGTTTTTATTGAGTGTAGTGCACTTCACGGACTGTAGAAGTGCGTTATTTGGTGCACTAGATAGGGCACAGAAGAAGTCAGTAGGTAGTGATATGGGACTTTATTGGGGGGGGATGTGAGTTGCTCCGAAAAGTTGTGGAAGAAGCTCCACTGAGGCATCGAGGAACGCCGAGTGGTCGCGACAATTCATGTGTTTCGTGAACTCCGAACTGTGTAGCTCATATTAAGACTTTCCCCCCAGTAGCAGCCGTTTTAATAAAGTATTTAAACTTATCTTGTAAAGTGAAGTTCATTAAGACTTTGTGCTTTCACAAGTCCAACCCCGGACCTCCTCGGACGTTTAGGACTGCAATAAAGCGGTGAGTTATTTCCCATTACAAACAAACAAACAAATAAAGAACGAATAACATTTTCATAGTCACTCTGGGCATGCTTATTTTTTTAATTTCCTTATGTGGAAGGCATTTCCATTGACTTATAGCAACTTATAATGCTTTATGAATAAAATAAAAAAAAATCATAATTTTTTTTCTCTGGATGCGTTTGAGGGAGTCACGTGACCAGGCAGCTCATATTACTTGTTTTGCACAGCTCGTGAATGTGAATCGTATGTATTATACATCATAAGAAAAAATATTATGTAATATTTTCACGTCAAATGTAACACAAATGTCATCTCTCTCTCTCTTTCTCTTTATATATATATAATGTGTATGTATTATATGTGTGTATGTATGTATATATGTGTGTATGTATGTATGTATGTATGTATGTATGTATGTATATATGTATAGAGAGACAGATAGATAGATAAAATATGCATGCAATTTTTTTAAGGGTGCAAACAATCAGTCCTGATCTTTCATGAGAAGGAAAAACCTGTGCCATCCCTTCATGGCCTGGAGTCACAGCACAAACACTGTTGCGTCTAAAAGCCCTTTGGATCAGTGCAGCCCTCCACCCGTCATTTTCAAGGTGCCAGTCTTGAAATAGAGATCACTTGCTTTTCTTAGCCGCATGCTGGGGGTGATGTAAGTGATCTCGCTAAAACAGGCTGAGTCTGGCTTGTGCACACAAACACGGCTCTGTGGCTGTGAGGCCGAGCGTGAAGACCTCGTGAAGAGTTTTCCTTGTGTATTGTGATGTTCTGCTGCTTCTGTGTGCACGACCGATCCGGACAGACCCCCGTCATTATTCTTTGATGCCTTGGTTGGAATTCGGTTGTTTATTGTGCATGTATACACCATATACACAAAAGTTTCGGGACAACTGACTTTTATAGCCATGTGTATACTTTAATTAGTATATATTGATTTCATTAGATTATAGTACAAGGATTAAAGGCATTACTGTAAGAACCAGACCAAACATTTTCCTATTGATAGCAATTTAAACTAATTTGACTGTAAAGGATTCCTGTCTGATTCTCCCAGCTTGTTTTTCAGTAACTGAGATTTTTTTTGAGATATTTGATCTGTAAATATTTAGTCAAATTAGTTTGTGGCACATGTAATAATAGTCGAAGAATTCCACACAGATCTTATGCCTCCCTGACTGATTTATTTTTCTCCAGGGTACTATGGAATAAGACCGGAAGAACCAGAGTACAGCATGTTTTAGTTTCCCAGAAACAAACAAGTATACAACGACGTTTCTAGTGTAGCATGTCATCTTTTGCACCTTCAACAAAAGGTCAGCGAGATATCGGGCACCTTTCAGCTCTGAGACATGCCGTTTTCTCCTCGCGCCACTCATAACAGATATCATTCGAATTAGATTGACATATGAATCTTTTCTCTGTGGGTTGCCAGGACAGCATGAAGTAAGCAGGAATCATTTGCAAGGTCTACACTGTAATTTATTTTGCTCGGTTTCACAAGCGCTCTCTCTCACACTTGGATTCTCCTGAGTGTAAAATGATTGCGTGTCATCCACGCGTTGTAATTAATCTGTCTAGTAGAAGATTGCCAGATTGTGGACGTCACACCTACATCCCATTCCAACCCATTTAGTCTTGCCCTTGCTGTTATAAACACTTCCACTGTGTGTTTGTGTTTTTGGAAAGGCCAGGGTTTTGGAGTTTTGGGATTTCTGGGATCAGCCATGAGTGTATTAGTGAGGTCATGCACTGATCTATCTGTTGATCACTTTGTGTGTCTTCGTGGCTCGCTTCACACACAGACACCGTCATGCCAGGGCAGGTTTGGACCTTTTAGTTTCAGAGAAAGGCAACTGTAAATCTACAGCGTACAAGGACATTTTATACAATGGTGAGCTTTCAGGTGTCCACGTATTTTTGGTCAAATGATGTATAATTAGTTTCAAATACAGGCATAACATAAAAAAAATTGACATGTAATTGTTTATCTCTTTGCAATGGCATTTGGTTAGGAGTGAGCCATATTTGGCAGTAGTCAGTTCTCGAAGTTGATGTGTTGGAAGCTGGATTTACGATTTGAACAAATTTGACAAGGGCTGGTAAGTGATTGCTAATAGATGACTGAGTCAGGGGATCTCAATTATATACAGTGGTTAGTACCTACCAGACGTAGTCCAGGAAAGGGCAACCGGTGATACGTGGAACCAGCAAAGGCTAGCGTGTCTGGTCATATCCCACAGCAGAGCTGTACCAGACAAAACTGACAAGACAAAAATGGACTATACAAGACAATACAGATAATGTGAGACAATATAGACAGTATGAGTATTAAATAGGAATACAGAGTATATGACAGATCAGTGATGCATATAAAGTGTAAGTGCACGGTAGTGCTAATAACAGTATTGTGTTTCAGGTATGATAGAGTTTACTTTAGAACTTTAAACAATATACAGCAGCAATAGTGTGTGTAACATAAATGGATGATGTGATGGCTGACAGTTATTATTAATGAGGCTGATTGCCTGGGGAAAGAAACTGTTCTTGTGTCTGGCAGTTTTGGTAAACAAAGTTCTGTAGCGCTGCCAGAAGGGAGGAGCTGAAAGATGTTGTGTCCAGGGTGCGAAGAGTCAGTAGTGATTTTTGCTGCCCGGTTACTGGTTCTTGTATAATTCAAGTCCTGGAGACTGGGCAGGGGAACACCACTGATCTTTTCTGCTGTTTTAACAGTGTTGTTGTTTTTTTCTGTCCTGTTTTGTTGCTGCTCCAAACCAGATAGTGATGGATGTGCACAGGACTGATTCAATGACTGCAGTGTAGAACTCCTGTGGCAGACCATACTTCCTTAATTGGCATAGAAAGTACATTTTCTGCAGCTGTTTTGTCAACTTCTTTAGGTGGACCAATACCAGCTGCTCAAAGGTCTTCATGACGGCAGCTGTGAGAGCGACGGGCCTGTGGTCATTCAGTCCAGTAATGAAGGGTTTCTTGGGAACCAGGACAATTGTGGAGAGTTTAAAGCAGGAGGGGACCTCACACAGCTCCAGTGATCTGTTGAAGATATAGGTGAAGATAGGAGCCAGTTGGTCAGCAGGAGACAGGAGCTTTCCTCGTCTTCTGTTTCGGAAAGAGCCGATTTCCATCCTCTTCACAAAGCGTGAGCCCAAATTGAGTGCTGGAAGTTGTTAGAGGGGTTCCCAAAGGTGCGATGTGGCAAACAGTGGGCTGTGTTGGATGAGAGGTGTGAAGATTTTTGTTCTCAAACCTGGAGTAGAAGTTGTTGAGATCATCGGGAAGGTATTTGTGTGCTTCAGTGGGGAGGGGTTGGTCTCCTGTAGTTTGTGATGTCTTGCAGGCCTTTCCAAACTGATGCAGGATCGTTAGCTGGAAACCTGCTTTTCAGAGTAGCTTCTTTTGGCTTTTCGAATCTCTTTTGTCAGTAGGTTCTTGGCCTGCTTGTGCAGTGCTTTGTCCTCCCCTCTGTGGGCATCTTCCTTGGCATGTCAAAGTTTTGGCATGTAGCTCGATTTGCAGAACAAACAGGAAACCAGTCAGGTGAAAACACCCACAGTGGCCCCATGTGCATTCGTTCACTAAGACATGGTCACATGATCATATTTTTCTTTAAAGAGGAATTTGAATATACAAGAGAAAATAAGACGGGTCTCTTAAAATAAGGGTCATTTGTTTCTTTTTTGGAAAATTGTTATTGCTAAAATTGCAATCTTTGAAAACTAAACCCATTTAGTGTATTTATTTGCCATATTACATGAAAATGCAAATAAAAAAAAAATACATTTTTAAAAATCATCAATAAAAATGTACAAATCAATTTCATATTCCTATCCAAAAGGTAAATGTGTAAATGTTTTCTTTATGTTTCAGTTTCCCAAACTTTGAAGTTTTGTCATGGTTTTTTTCTATTTTGGCCTGAACAGCACTTTAAACACAAAGGTTGTGGATTTATATAAAAACACATTGCTCCATGTGTAGTAAATGGACTAAACGAATATTTGGGAGATATTCCCAAATATATATATATATACACACACACACACACACACACACACACACACACACAGTGAGGAAAATAAGTATTTGAACACCTGAGAAAGTCAATGTTAATATTTGGTACAGTAGCCTTTGTTTGCAATTACAGAGGTCAAACGTTTCCTGTAGTTTTTCACCAGGTTTGCACACACTGCAGGAGGGATTTTGGCCCACTCCTCCACACAGATCTTCTCAAGATCAGTCAGGTTTCTCACACAGTAACCCCCTCTTTCTTTACCATGGTTTGAATCTCACGTCCCCAGACTATGTATAGGCTACTACAGAACTGTATACTGCACATTACATGTACTCTATAAATATACTCGCTATATTCTTGTTTTCTGTGTGTGTTTAAAGTGTCTGGGAGGATGATGTACGTCTTAACAAAAAAAAAAATTATATACAGTGGAACCCGCTTATCTCGCCCTTGGTTACCTCGACAGCCCTATTAAGTCGACGTTTTTAAAGTGGAACCGCCAAATTCTTGAGAGCATTTTTTATGTCGCCGAACCCTAATATCTCGAGCACAAGGGAGGAAAAATTTGCCATTTTACGTCGGTTAACTTGCAGGAAGTGGCGGAAAAATCAAGTCTTACAGCTGCTACAGGTGTGGTATTGTATACTGGTGTTAGGCGTGGTGCGGAGGCGGAAGCAGGAGTAACGGCAAACAGAAACTTTATTTAACAAAGGCAGAGCCAACACAAAATACCCGCGTAGATCGGGATAATCCGGCAAACGGCAGTCCAATAATATCAACGATGCGTTATCGAGGAAGCGCGGTGCAGAGGAAGCGACGGGGAAGCGCCGAAAGTCCGAGGTGTGCTGGGGAAGGAAAACGCAGCCGAGGAGTCCGGGAGGATACAGTATGTAGCAGGTGCAGCATACACACCACCACGCATGAACACATATAATAACGGACCCCGCGACGGCGCGATAACAACGACGGCCGTGAACCAACATATACCAACAATAACGGACAGTGAGAGTGTGGAAGTTTAAATAGGAGCTGGTGATGATGATAAACGAGCACCATATGTGCACGATTGAAGCGGAGCTTCAGAGAAAGCGGCAGAGAAAACACCTAACACGCTGAAGGGGGCCGAAGGGGGCGTGGCAGGTGGATTCCTGACAGATAAACATGTACTGTATGTATTTTTATAGCATGCCTTCATCAAACAAATCACGGCAACGCTGTTGTGTAAAAAAAACCCTCCAAAAACACGTGCATGCACAATCTCATTTATTAACCCACATCATGTACATAAAGACATTTCAAGCACAATAATATACTGCCGTCATTTTGATTTCCGTTTATCTCGATCATCGGTTACCTCGATGCTTTTTGGCGACCCCCTGGGACATCGACATAATATATATATTTGAAGGGTGTAATGGCACAATATTTTTTTAACTCACAGATGCAATGCAAAACATACATTTTCTTGTTTTTTCATTCATTATTAACATTTGTGATCATTTTTCTCAAAATATTTTTATAAACAATTTTTTGATGATGAGATATATACATTAGATATATTGATATTTTATAGAACAAGTATTAAAAAATATTAAAATAGAATAATTGAAATTAATGAAATTAACTTTTTTTTAAATTATAATTAAATATTTTACATTCGTTAGACCCCATTTGGGTATTTCAGATGTGTTTGTGTGTGTTTTCTATTTAATATTTAATATTCCGAAGGTATGTTGTATGTAACTGTTCTACTTATTTCAGCGTTCTTTAACAAAAGTCTTTATTCTTTCCATCCTTCATTCATTCACACCCTCGATATGTGGAACTTTCAGGATTTTCTCCTTTTAAGAGAAATTCTTTAGCAAACACTGAAGAATCCATATTGCTAAGTCTTAAAACCTGAAGCTTTTTCATGAAGGCGCAAAACGATGTAATACGATGCAGTATTTCTGGCAGTAGCCACAGTGACACTGCGCTAACTCTAGTTTTTCTTTTATACCCCTGGCACTGTTGTGCATGTTCTCAAGTTTAATAACATAAAAAAAAATTATGCGCCTAAAATGCGAGGCAGAGACTAAACAAACTTGTGGTCCGCCACTTAATGCGTTCCTGATTGCCTGTTTGCATGTTAGTTAAAAAGCCGTGTTTGGGTTTTCCAGTTCCCCAGTTCACTCCATAAGTTATTTTACTTCTGCATGGAAGCATTGCATGTGTCAACAGGCCATTTAGTAGTAATGTCACCTGAACTGTATGTTAATAAGTACGATTTAACAAGTTTGATCGAGTTTTGTTAGGTCAGGTTTGAGTGAAATGTACTGGAAAGGAAAATTGCTTGGTAAATTAATTGAGAACAATATTTGATGCCAACATTAAGAGTTTGTGTCTGGAAATTATTTATTGTTAATTTAATAGCAATGCGAGAACTAAGTAGAAAAACTTTGAGAATAAGTTGAAATTACCAGCTTTATCGTATGAATCTAGAACACGTTGGGAACCCGGCTGGCATCGAGTGTTTGATGTTCCAAACTCCTTCAGGGTCGATTTTTAAAAAAGAATCATCCTCATAATCTCTTGTGAATCAACATGTTTCCTTTGAAAGCAGCACGCGGATGTAAACATCGATACAATTGGAATTTGAAATTAAGTTTCCTACATAAATGCTGCAGTGTCTGTATACAAATTATAACTCCAAATGCCAAAAGATGATTTTCTTAACTGCTAAATTCTAACCTAAAATCCAATTTAACCAAATTCTCCACATCCATTTTTCTCAGTTTCTGCAACTTTGTTTGCGAAATATTTCCACTTAATTATATTTATATAGTTTGGCTTTTTTTTAATATATATATTACTATTTATTCTCAAAATAATTTGAATTTATTCTTGTAATTTCGACTTGATTCAAGTAACATTTTTCTCAAAATATTGCGACTATAGACTTATATTGCTACAATTTTATTTTTGTAATCTTTTTACATATATATTTTTTTTATATGTGCCACTAGAATGCCTTTGTTGTTAATGAGTTTTTTATTTTTCATTTGTTTATTATTATTTATAAATTCATTTTGTAATTTTTTTTGCAAAATCATTGTTTCCCTCCAGGGCAAAATTTCCAGCAGTATATAATCTTGGCTAATTGTACAGGTGGGTGTGTTTGTGTGTGTGTGTGTGCTTCTGTCTCTCTCTTTCTCCCTCTCTCTCCCCCTCTCTCTCTTTCTTTCTCTCACTCACACACACTCAATCTCTCACACACTCTTGTTTTCCAGGCGAATATGGAGCTCTCTTTGGTAGCGCTGCTCTGTTTTTCCAACCTTGCTCCAGTTTTGGGTGAGTGCTCCTTTTTCAATGTCTTCATTTGTTCGGATTTGCCGTTCACTTTGTGCCGAAGCTGGTAGAAAACGCGACTTTCTCAAATCCTTGGCTATTGCGAGCTAAAACATTTCCGAACTCGCTTTTTCGGTCCAGCGTAACCTGTTTTCAAGCATGTAGCCCAGAGGGTTAATGTAGAGAAGATGCAAAACGCAGCATCTGTCTCTGTCTCCACCAGTTGAAAAGAGTGTTACACGGAGCAAGCCTGGGGAAAATCACACCATAAATGGTGATGGTGATGGTGGCCCAGGAAAAAAAACCCAAGTCCCTTTATTTCAGAACTGGGATTAATCAGGAGTCTAGGAGAGACACTGTAACAACAGGACTTTCCTGGCTTGTGTGTGTGTGTTTGTGTGAGTGTGTGTACAGGCTCAGCATTTGGCAGGGAGATGCCAGGTAAGTGAGTTGAGGCTTAGATGAGTGCAAGGAATGTGTCTTCTCTCCAACAAAGCTTTGATTGGTATCTAAAGTTTCTTGCTGTGAGATATGCTCTTCTGCAGGCTACACTAAAATGGCTGCATGATTAATGACTGTAATGCAGTTGAACAAGTTTCAGCACCGTGTTTACGTCAAGCTTACGTGCTTACAGATGAAAAAAACAAACCAAAAAAAACCTTAAATCGCCGACTACCGGCTGTGGCGTTGTTTCAAAAGTCGCAAGTCAGTGTCAAATTTGATCATCACACCAACCCTCAAATTCCTGTGCAGGAAATGATGAGAAAGAAAGCAGCGTTTTTTGTTTTGTTTCTTTCCCCAGTAAATATCTGCACAGGTTTTCTGTGTTTTCCAGTGTGGATCCACCTTGTGTCTTAGCATCCATCCACTTAGACCCTGACCAGGACAAAGCGTACAAAAAAAAACCCAAAAGTAACACAGCCATGGTGTATCTTATCTCATTTGTTTTTTATCAGTTCAGGGCTTTGCTCGAGTGGCATCTTGGCCGTACCGGGATTTGAACTCTTGACCTTCTGATCCGAAAGTCCAGTGTCTTAACCACTGAGCTTTTACTTCCTAACCTGACCTAAGAATGTCTCATCGATGGACAGAAAGACTCGTTCAGTTTATACATAAAAGAACAGCTTAGTGAGGCTCAGTTGAAGGGGGGAATCAGGCATGGCTCCTGCTTAGTTGGAATGAAAACCTGCACCCGCTTGGTCTCATTGTGCATAAGATTAGACACCCTGGCTTTAGCTTTGGACTTAATTAGCACTAACATTACAGAAAAAGGTTAGAGTTATTCAATGTCTTATTATCATGGATCCGTCAGTGCAGTGTAATAGGTGGCCTTAATGCGCACCCCAGTGTTTTGAGAGATTCTTGAGAGTAAGCCGACGCAAATGCAATACACACACAAATATAACCACCGAGAAGTTCGCAGTTACCACCGTGTGGTTCGAACGCTTCTTGGTTCCCTTTAACAAACGGCCCTTTCATTAGCTTAGGGATTAAAAACAAGGATTCATATTTCCTCCCTGGACTCCGGAGTCTGCTTTTGGGGAAAGACGTCGTGTCGAGAGCGGCCGTGTCCTCGGTTTTATTATCCGCACGTTCCCATGGCAATGATGGCAAAGACTCGTGTGCCGACGCGGGGACATTTTCTTGGCCCTCGCGAGGCAAAGATCTTTTGTTGTGCAAAATAAACTTTTCACAAAGACAAGAACTGAAAGACATAAAAAGACTTCCTTTTGTAGTCATGGGAGTAATAAACCTACATTAATAAATGGATTGCTCGGATTTCATTCATGTGCGTTTGTGAGTGTGTGAGAGAGTTTGAGGGAGTGGGTGCGTGTGTGTGTGTGTGCGTGTGCGCGCGTGCGCGTGCGCGTGTGTGTGTGTGTGTGCGTGCATGTGTTTTGTGCATGGGAATGCACAAGTGTTACATAAGCCTAAATACAGGCTTTTTTTTTGGCCGTTTTTTTATTTTTTTATTTAGTACTTTGAAACCAACTTTTATCATGAAGACATCTTGATTTATTTAATTTGCATTTGTTAGTTCCACAATTTACACTGCATTACATTATTTTTGTGTTTTTTTGTATGTTTGTTTTTTTTTTGTAATAATTTCCTGTTTGCTTTCTCTCTCCAGCTTCTACAATGGACGATGGCAAGGGTAAGAATGATTTTATTTATTTATTTATTTATTTATTTATTTATTTATTTATTTATTTTTTCGCCTTGCATACACTTATAATCTCATGTTAATTTGCCGTTAGACATGACTGTGAAAACCTCCAGGCCAGCGTTAGCTTTGTTTGATGTGGCTCATACCTTCTGTTTTACAAGTAGGAAGGGAAAATGTTTGTGAAGCTCCTCTGCTAGGGAGCTGTAATTCCTGCAGTGCATTCCGATAGAGCAAACATTCTCTAGTGTGGCAGAAACAATGTGCGGCAGAAACTGCTCACTGGGTAGCTGTTAAGAGCCACAGCCAAAGATCCACTCTGAGTAGCTTGACATGACAGTATGGAAGCTGTTGCAGAGACATTGTCCTTCACCAACATGATCTCTGTACAAACCTCTCTGTTTCTTCTAAAGTCTTTTCGCATTTATTTCTCGTTCCAGATTTTGATGACCCCTTTCATTATGGTAAGTGGAGGGAGATGTTGATCTACTTAGATGATGTAGGTTGGAGAGAAAAAAAAGAACGGAGGCAATGGATGAGTATTGGATGGACAGTGAACGAGTGCTGAAGGAGGTGTGCACCGCATCACGGTCGCTAGACCGCCTTCAGTGTTGTCTACTGCTTTGTTTGCATAAATAATACATTTGGAAGACTGAGTTTGATTTGTGACTTGTTTAAGATTCCCCAAAGATTCCCCAAACACCCCCCCTCCACCCCTCATTTAGGAAACATCTGGAAAGGTCAGAGGGCGTTTGTGTTTTTTGCTGTGTTTGCTGAAGTAGATGGAAAAAGTACACCCTAGGGGGCAGGCTTTTCCACAGCAAGCCAGAGAACCGTAATCTTTGCCCTATGGCTGTTTGAACATTTTTAAATCATGCAAAAATAAAACCCAAACAAACAAAACCTTCTATTTTTGTAATCGTCAGACCATCCTGGCGAAAGGATCTCCAAAAGTGTTTTTTTTTTTCGTGTCAGTAAAGGATTTCAGGGATGAAATCAAGCATCATGAGATGAAAAATGTCTCCCACCTTCCATTGTTCAGAATGCTGAGCAAACCTGTTATCATCATCAGTCTATGTTCTACTAATATGGATCATAAAAAAAAAGGCACTGACCATGGATAACATAAAATAGACGAGTGAATAACACTGATTATCTCTTCATCATGGCACCTGTTAGTGGGATATACGTACTGTATTAGGCAGCATTTTGTCCTCAAAGTTGACGTGTTAGAAGCAGGAGAAATGGGCAAGCATACGGATTTGAACGTTTTGTGAAGGCTAGATGTCTGGGTCAGATCATCTCCAAAACTGCAGCTCTTTTGGGATGTTTCCGGTCTGCAGTGCTCAGAATCTTTTGAAAGTGGTCCAAGGAAGGAACAGTGGTGAACCAGCGACAGGGTCATGGCCGACTGAGCCTCCCTGATGCACGTAGGGAGCGAAGGCTGGACCGTGTGGTCCGATCCAACAGACGAGCTCCTCGACGGATCTGTACTGTTTTGGCAGCAAAAGGGGGACCAAAGCAATATTATGCAGATGGTCATAATGTTCAGTGTATCAGTGTATATTCCTAAATTCATAAATCTGCCAAGCTATGGAGTCTAAACATAATCCTCTTAACATGAGTGCTTATTACAGTAGTTTCCCCCCAATGCAAGTATTGGAATATATTTGCAGCCTGCACTGCACTGCTGTTTCTTGCTTTTTTGGAAATATGACATTGTAAGCATAATGTTGAATTGGCTTATCATAATCATAAAGTGTCCATAGAGTCATCATAGAAGCTCATTCATAATAATGCAGTGGCCACCGCAGTGAGGTGCGACCTCAACAAACAGTAGTTTAGCCCTCCTGTAATCTCCCACAGCCAGAAGAGATGACGACGTGATAATGATGGGTCGGTTAAGCATGTGGTGCTTTATCACCAAACGCCAGTCTCATAGTTTCTAACGTCACTGCTTTGTTCAGACATACCGTACTGAACTTTATATCTGGAGGTCAACCTAGCTGTTTAGCTCCAAAATACTGTGGCTCCTGTATTGAGATTGCACTGGAGGGCACAGTGAACAGGACAGGTACGTAAAGATGCCGTTGTTTGTCACCAAGAAGATCAATGAACCACCTATCTGCATACTTTGCACAAGTCTTGAAAATGCGGGGAAAATGTTTATTCATGGACCATTCATATAATGCTTAATATATGCATTAATATTGCATAAACATTAAATTGACATCGACATACATTTATGGCATTTGGCAGACGCCCTTATCCAGAGCAACAGAGGGTTAAGAGTAAATTATAGATTATAACAACAAATATGGTATGGGGTGTACCAAAAAACACATATAGATCTTATGACCAGGTGTCCACAAACCTTTGTTGATTGTTGATATACTGTATTCTTTATTGGCCTAGTTTGTGTGTATCTCTCTCTCTCTCTCTCTCTCTCTCTCTCTCTCTCTCTCTCTCTCTCTTTCTCTTTCTCTCTCTCTCTCTCTCTCTCTCTCTCTCTCTCT